>JBAJHX010000036.1:20062613-20122091 GCA_037176925.1 Amniataba percoides
ATAATAATACCTCTGTTCGTGCGTATCTGTGTGTGTATGTGTGTGTGTGTGTGTGTGTGTGTGTGTGTGTGTGTGTGCGTGCGTGCGTGCGTGCGTGTGTGTGTGTGTACAGCGCTGAAGTGTTTGAAAAAGAGCTAAAATTTCAGAATGGTAACAAAGGCAAACAAGGGTGTAAAGCTGAAAGGGAACAAAGGACACGAGTGAAAGAGTTCGGATTAAATCTGGCACAAACACTCGGTATTCTTGCGGAAACAAAAGAGGAGATGTTTGTTTCAATAATTGCAGCTGCATTAGGGTATTCATGAGGCTAAATGAAAGGCTAAATTGTGATATACAGTATTGTGATACTGTGTCAAAAGCCTCTTGTGCTGCAGACATGTGGCGAGAGAAAAACACTGTGATGATTAGACAGAGTCTGAGTCTTATGGGATCAAAGAAACAGCAGCGTTACAGATGACATGGGCACAGGAGGCTGCAGCATTTCATTGCACTGGACCGGCGCCACATACTCTAGTCTCAGGGACATGGCTTTGTGCCAACACTCCTGCAGCCAAAGAGGAAGGAGCCTATAGGCCATTGTGTAATACGCGTTATAAAGAGAGGGCGTGTGAGTCTGTGAGGTGAAAGAGTGTCAGAGTTATATATAGTATAATGTTTGCAATCAGGCCACTAAACTAGGTCTACTAAAATCCATCAGGCAGGCTAAATTAAAGCCAGTACAGGTGGATGCATTACAGCCACTTAAAAGTCCAGCAGCCACGATGGATTATTTCCTGCAGGTAGCGTAAATTGAAGCTGTAGTTAGAGTATATGGCGTGGTGGTGTAAAAGCTGTCTGGCCAGGCAGGTGTTTAACTGAATGCGTCCTGTGCGCGGGGTTAATGATTAACACTTATTCTTAAATTGCAGCATAGCACCACACACATTAACCCGACCTGATACAGCGAGTGGACCCAGGAGGGAGAACAGCTCAGGGATAAAGCTCCTGCTACGAAAGACGCCCATGGCTTTATTAAAGATGATGAATGGCATGTTTCTCTGGATATCATTGAGGCTGCAGGTCCTCCTCTCTTCAAATAGTTAGTATTTAAGTATTAGTTCTACATTAATTGGTCATGAAAGTTTAGTCCTAAAATAATGAAGCCTTTCTTTGTTCCATAAGCCGTCTCTGATCAACCCACTAATCCTCTTCTGAAAGCCAAAAGTTCATTAGTTGTGCACAAAGTACCGTTCCTCGAGGAATCGCTGATGCATTTCCTTTAAAAGTCATGTAAGTGTTCAGATGTTTGGTGTTTATCATTTCCTGTACCTATGCTATGTATGTGTGAATAGTGCTTGGCCTCTTAGCTGCATTGTAAAGAAACCATTAGGGATTCATCATCCTGGAGTCTAAGTCATCCATCTGATATTCTATCATTTGCCATGAATTTGCCATTCCTTATTATTTTCCTGTTTCTTGTTTGACATTTTGGTGCTTAAATTCTTCAACTGGTGTGAAAATTATTATACTGTTTATATTTAGATCCCACCATTGCAATGTATCTCCCTTCAAATTTTAGCTCTGAGGCTTGCTGCAAATGCAGACAGCTAATAAACCTCACTGATACCTGCCCTGATTTATTATTATCACTTGATATATTCAGGTCCCAGTGAAATCTCAATGATTACTTCAACTTAAATCCAGAAAACCAGAGGAAAATCTTTTTTATATGCTTCCTTTCATAATGAAAAGTTTTTTTTTTAGAAATATAAAGTTCATCCAAAAATGGCTAATTATGCACAACTAAATCATATATTTCTGAGTCCTTATGCTTATATATATTTTAAACTACACTAATATTTATTATGTTTTCAATTTCATAATGGAAAAAATCATTACACGCTGTATAAAAGGCATTGCGTGTAGTGACAAACGAACACAGCATTACTGTAGCTGCATTCTTTTAATTTTATGGCCTACAACTGTATTGTAGTTGGTTCTCACCATTTTAATCAGCATCTGTCTAAGGCGTAACAGGAAGCTCCTCTGATGAACCCACAGCGTGCTACCTGCCCAGCATCAAACAGCAGACAAGCAAATGAGCTGGTGAACATCATGGAGCATTTAGCAGCTGAAGAAGGAAACATTTCACTTTGGTGGTATGATGGAGACCAAAACAGGAAAGAAGGAAGAAAACCGGAACAACACCAAAAAAGTCTAAAACCTTTTGGTGGTGTTCATATCAGTAAAGCTTTGGAGCATCAAGCTTCATTAGCTAGAAGTTGACTCACAGACTCTGAGCTACACATTCACACAGACGCACGCAAAGCTTTCACCTCTTGAGGAAAAAGCCTTCAGTCGCAGGAAATGACCAGAGCAGACGATTAATGAGGGAGACACTAAGTGAAAAAACAGCCGCGGAGCTGCGTGTCAGCCTTACTACACTGTAGGGTCTTTCCCCTGGGTCTCACTATGGCCAAAAATAGCTCAATAACAGCGAGGGGAAACGACCCATGATGCATTTCCTAGCAGGGATGTGGGGATAACCGTGTCACAAGAATGTCCTGAATTGTGTACAAATTGCTTGAGGGATTGTGGACAAGGGTGTGACTCCAGATGCGTGGAGAGCCTGTGGCAAACAGTGCTGATGTGCCACATTACAGAGGTGAGAATAACAAGGTGCAACGTTTGTCATGGATTAAATACTTCAGAATGTGCAGTGCACTGCTCGGTGGGAGAGGTTCAGGACGCGGTGCTGTTGTGCAGCAGCTGTAACGTGCTGGAGAAAGTCTGACACATAATAAACAGCAGAGGAATTTGATGTAACTCCCATGTGGTGGATTACAAGGAAAAACAGGAGGAAAGGAGGGAAGAGCAATTCCACACGTCAACAACAATAACATAATCCATTGTCCTGTCTTATGCTCTGAAATAGATCACAGAGAATCGACCACACAGAAGCCGCTTGACCTCCCACGCCTGTTGTGAACGCTGTATCTCACTGAAGACGTGAATATTCACCCAGCCAGACCTTCTGTTCCGAGGAGAAACCTCTCATGTGCATTCTGGAACTTGTTTTAGCATTTGGCAAGGATGTGAAATGTTGAAGCAATGTTGTTGAAGGTTAAGACTTTACACAATCTGCCCGGCCCAAAGCAATAGTTGGCGACTAGCTGTTGAACATATTGGAGCATTCAGCTGCTTCAGGGCCAGATATTTATCTTAGACACCAAAAACAGATAAATGAAGAGAAAATATTTCCCTCATATTCGTCGGGTAGCCAGAAACATGACTCCAAATGAATGCTTTTTTTTCTTTGAGTCAGTGAGATGTGTGAAGAGACACCACTGTTTGCCTTATTGAATCATTGCAACACAAACATGGAACCCTTTCTGAAAACCTCGAGGCTGCTTCCGAAGAATTTACAGATAAATCAAGCGCTCACAAATGTTTTTAATTTCAGTCGAACTGTAGCCAATCACTTGATAAAGGGATGAAATGGGAGAGGAAAATAGATGACTGCTAATATATATATTTTTTTTAGCTGGCTCTGATATGCTGCAGCACACATCTCAGCAAAAGCAGTAAATCCACAAAAACAAGCATTCCTAAGCACATCAAAATCCAAGTTTACTCAAAAGACAAGTTCAGATGATAGATTTCGTCATCACCAATCATCACCATGACAAAAATAAAGAAAAGAAAAGAATATTCTGTGTGTTCTTTCCTATGTTATTTTTTATTCTTATTTTTATTTTTTAATTCTATATCTATTTTTTTTCTTATTTTATTCTATGCCTTGCACTTCTGACTGTCCATTTTCCAATGTGTGTGTTTTTTTTTTTTTTTGCTGCTGTTGCACCGTAAATTTCCCTGCTGTGGGATGAATAAAGGTATCTTGAATCTTGAATCTTGAATCTTGAATTGAATCTTGTAAGCGATGTTTGACGCTCTTTCAGCCTCCACTACAGGACAAAATGTTTAACCGCATTTAACTTGCCAGCTTGCCTTAACTACTTGATGGGAATTCGTCTGTGTGTTCATAGTGTGAGGAGGTGTGTCATTAACTAACGCAGACCTCTATTCACCAGGACATTCAACTTTGCATTCAGCTTTGCATTCTTGAATTTAATAATCAGCTAACGAAGTTTTTGGACCGGAGAGTGCAGTCATAACCTAAAAGTCATTTGCTTGTGGTCAAAAATGCAGAAGGTCGAACTTTGTTTATTTAAATGAATTTCTTTATCAAAAAAAAGCTCTGTGAGCAACACTGAGCCACACATTTACAAGTAACTGCTCTGGAGGTCCAGTCCGTGAGTCACTTCCTGTCTGAACTAACATCTAGTCCAAGAAGCTGCTGTTTGGTCCTCAGTCTCTGCTTCACAACTGTGGGAAAATCAAACACTCGCAGTGATGCAGATCGGAGAAAAGCACACACACAAATCTATATGACTGATAATCTTCACTCTTCAGGTTCAGAGAGCCTGCTGCCAATCACTCCTTCAAGTTCAGAGTCCGAAAGCAGTGAATCTTGCCAAACTGGAGACAATCACAAACCGCCCTACCAATTTTTATCTTATTTTCATCCAAGCTTTAATTAACCTGAGTCTCATTCCATTCCTCTGACTGCGCGCTGCTTTTGTCCAACAGTTTGTTGCCTTTTTTGGCATTTTTGGCAGCCGGCTGTCTGGGATCAAAGACCAAATGTTTGTGGCCAAAGTAACATCATGTCTTACTTTAGAACTCCAGCCAAGTTGGATAGCATTGATTTTCTCCAGGCTACTGTAATACTGAGCAAGCAAACATATCCATTTCAACACAAATAAGCAGTGGCAAAAAGAACCCGTGTTTATTCAAGTACTGTGCTTGAGTACAATTTTCAGGCTGTACTTGTACTTTACAACCTTAAGTAGTTTACTTTTCTGTTATTTAATACTTACTCCACTTAATGTTAGAGTTAAATATTGTATTCAACCCCCGAACATTTATTTTAAAGCTTTAACGCTCCACATTGAAATTATTACTTCTAAATACATTCAAGCAAAATTCTAAGTGCAGGACCTTTGAGTGTTTTTTACAGCATGTAATTGCTACTTTTACATACTCCTACTGATCTGAGGGGTATGGATGAACAGCACGTTACATGCCATATCAACAGTGTCCATTAAAGCAGTTACAACTTCCTGAGTCCTCAAAGGCCTCTTGCAACTTTTCCTTCCTCTCTTTGTGCTCTTTGTGTCCACAGTTAAGTCAGCAAGACGTGAGGCATGCATCCAATATCGCAGCGCTTACCAGAAACAATTACTGGTAAACAACGAGAGACAAACAGTTGATCTCACAGCAGTGTTTGGAAATTATGTCATGCAGAGTACCACAGCCTACAGCTGCAGGACCAGCCTAGTAATTTACAGTATTGTCATTTCGTTATCACTGCGTACAGTCAGCCACATACAATTTCTTCAAATTCACAGGAACATTTGTCTGCGGTCTATTGCAGCTTTGTGTTACTCATACTCATTCGGCGTATTGCTGTACAGCACAGAACAGGACGAGGTCACTGTTCTGCCAACACATTTAAAGTACTGTCCCAATAAGTGATACGGTCCAGCCTTAACAGCATCAGCAGCCTCATTCATGCTTCAGCCGCTGCCGATCCAAATCATATTCACACAGATGTACAGCACGTCCGTTTAGATTAGCTCTCCCAGCAGGATCCTTGTTGCTGCTCCTTCAAAGAGAAAAGCATTTCCTGTCGAATCTGTAGGACAATGTGGCTGAGACTGACTTGATGGTGAAATTTTGGTAAAACCACAATGTGAAAAGGTAAAAAGGTTTGTGTCCGTCAGTTGACCACTTTGTTCTAGGCTGTAAGATCTCTAGAAATATGGATGACCATGAAATTTGTTACAGACATTCATGGGCCCCGAGGAATGAATCCCTCTGACTTAGATGTTCCTCTGACTTTTCCTATCCTGCCATCAAAAAGTTTGCAGTTTTGACTGAAATGTCTCCGCAGCTATTTGATGGACTGTCATTAAATTTGGTGCACTCATTTGTTGGCCCCAGGAGATGAATTATAACGACTTTAGTGACACTTTTACTTTTCAACTGGTACCCTTCATCATGTCAAAATTTCAATCCAGTTAGTCCAGTAATTTAGTTTTGTATGAAATACAATTCCCATCAGGGATCTCAACCTTAAGATGTTAGAGCATTTCCCATGAGGTAAGAATCAGGCCCAGGGCCCAGTGATGAGTAAATGAAAAATACCACCGCAGGGTCTGAAAATCAAACTCTCTGCTTTCACATGACAAACGTGCACAAACGCACATACACAGGCAGGTGTGTGCAATTTCTCTCTCTCTCTCTCTCTCTCTCTCTCTCTCTCTCTCTCTCTCTCGCTGCCTGTCTCCCTCACATACATACAAACACAGGTCACGCCACTTTACAGCAGCACGCTGCTCCACAGAAGATGTACCTCCTCTCACTCTGTTGTCAAATGAGTATCCATTCATCATGACCCCATGCTGCGGCGCCTCCTCATGTCTGACAGCAAACACAGGCCTGCAAACTGGCCTGAATGCAAACACTGTCCTCTGTAATCAGCAAATTGGCAATAACGTGACCATCCAGTTTTTTTACTGGCACTTCTCCACGTTCACACGAATGCATCATAACGGCAACACGGAAAGACACTTCAAAGAGGGTTTACTCAGACCTATAAACGCTGACACAACAACATGTGATTATGGGAAAATCACATCCCAAAAGACCATTTTTACCACCTCGTGTACTGTGTTGCCAACCAAATGTTATACTTCTTCTCTTGTGTAGTTGTAAAGGGGGAGCCAGGGATGCATGACATCCAAAGAAACACCAGTGGCAATTCCTGGATGATGTGACAAATCTTTTCTCAGAAGTCTGAGGTGAGCAAACCAAAGGCTGGAAACCTTTCCAGTGACTTTTTGGAATCACACTGTTGCACTGTAAGAGCCTGTTTGCCCTGATTCTCAGAAATGTCAGTGCTGATCTACACATGCACCCTTTATTTATCTTAGCTCACATCAGACATGACAAATAGCACAGAATGCCACCTTTGCCACAGATTGTTCTGGTGAGGAAACAGGGCTACAATAAAGTGTGGCAGGAGGAAACAAATTCTACGTAAGTGTGCTCTGCGGAGGGACACAGTCTGTCAGGCAGGTCAGCGGACGAAATTCTTTGGCCGCGGCACAGAAACAAGGGAAAATTTCTATGGGAAGAGAGGCAGGGATATGTGTGAGAGGTACCTTCCCAAATACCTACAAACACGTCAGGGAATTCCCTCTGACTCTAATTAGTGTTTGGAAAATAAAACGCTGAGTGTGTGTGTGCAGCGTGCACGTCAGGGCACTGAGACAGATACTGTAAGAAAATGAAAGAAGAAAGGAAGTTCTTTGTTATCCCTCCAAGTACTCCAAGTCAGTCACCTAAGGCAGGAGAACGGAAAATTAAATATTTCATCTCAGAACAAACGTCTGAGCTCACACTGGAGTGTTTTGACAGGCTGCTTTAGAGATGTTCCATTTGAAGTCCGATGATATCCAGTTTTTCATGCTGGAATGTAATACCAATATATTTACAATCCTAAAAAGACCTTCTGGATAATAAAGGCTATTTCCTCAGAGAACAGTGGAGAAGAGGTTGCACATAAGGGAGGGCCTCCCCCATGTATTAAAGTTTTTGACTTTGCTCCCGCTCGCTAATGATGCCTATTAATTATCCCTGAACTCACTGCTGCTGCTTGTCACATGTTGAGTTAGTGGGTATTATTTTATGTTCTCTGCTGTGAGGCTCTTTGAATCAGAAAGTGATGTCGTTCACACTGGCTATTATTTTCATTATAATAAATGTCTGATTGCATGCAGAGTCTCCAACAGCTAAAATAAATTAGAGATACAGTGCAGACAATTTCTTTCATCCGCCTCATGAAAAGCACATTGTATTTCATCTTTGTCCCGGAAATGTGCTGCATAAATTACGTTTTTTTAGCATTAATATGTGTCTTTATCTTACTGATTTCTAAGACGTTTTAACATTTCCCTAGTCGATGTCTGGTGTCTGGTACTTTGAAAAACAGCACGATTTATTAGGATTAATTTATATTTCAAGCAAAGGCGTAAATTGCACTGTTGCCGTGGCTACCTGTGGTGTAGGTGTTGCTTTATTGGATTTTGCCTATTGACATCAGTACTGCAACACTGGATTTGTGTTACTGTGTTTGATCAGGTCATATGATGATTTAAATATATTCTCTATGGTAACTGATTCTCTGTACATTTTAATATAGCACAACACTGGGCTACGCATGTACTTAGATACCTGGAGTTAAATCTGCAACTTTTATTTTGGTCTTATTACTGAGGTGAATGTGCTATGATAAAGTATTTCAAGTGTAATAAGGGGTACTGCACGCACAAAAAAAATAAAACTAAGAAAGGAAGGAAAATAGTAAGTCGCAGCCACAGGGATCTAATGAGTTTGTTCAGAACTGACGTGCCTCTTTTAACACATTTAGGTTAAACATACTCCTTAAGCACACTGTTTACCTTGACCTTTAGAGGTTATAATATCACATATATTATGGAATTCAATTCATCACTTGTACTTGTAAGATACAGGCCTTTCCAGAAACAAATAATTCATCAGCTTCACGCCCACAGCAGAAGAGTCGGAGCAGAGGTGAATACAGAAAGGCTGCAGTTTTTCCCTCCTCTACACAGGCCAGCTGTTAGACTACATCTGCCATAGCTCGGCTGCAGGGTGACAGCAGGACGCTAGAGCTCCCATCCTAATGCATTCAGTAGCTGTCTGTGGATATCTGCCATGAGGTAGAACAGTGGAAGGCCACAGGGATTTTACATGCAGCAGATCCCTCCTCAGGAAGTGCAACTGAGACAGATATTGATCCGAGGATGAGACACAGCAAGGCAGAGATAGATAAAGAGAGAGAGAGACATTAATTACACACGCCATACATCCGGCAGCTTCCTGGAATCATATTATAATCTTTTTGTACTAGCCTCTGTGCATTACTGTATCTAATGATAGTAGACATGCAGAGGTCTGTTTTCAGTGATCACCATGTCACCAGTATCTTAACGCTGCACATTAAAAGAAGTATCAGCATCAAAAACTGAGTTGCTCTCTACATAAGTCATGGAAGTTCCAACTTTTGCACCGCAGTGAGATCCAATAAATAGCTTCCTATTAGCGTGACTGTGTGAAGACTCACACACACCGTCTAAAGAAAGAACCTGAGTGTCAGACGGTGACACAGCTGTAATTACACAAAGATTTATTCTGGGACGCTGATGAACCTCAGACCTGGGAAGCTTGCTTAAAATGCACTCATGTCTGACGTTGTCATCGTAAATGCTGTCTGGCTTCTTCTAATGTCGGGCCGATGAATTCACTCTGATTTAATTTGGAACTCTTGCTTAAGGCCACGTCTAAGGAAAAACAAAGTGTGTGTGTGACAGCTGCTGGCCTGTGTTAAGTTACATTCATGTATCAAGAGGGAATCAATATGACCGCCTCCATCCTCCGACAGCCACCAGCACCTCCACAACCCGCAGCGTACAGCCGGGGAGTGGCATCATGACATCATCTGATCATATTTCGTCTTGCTTTGGGCCTATTTTAGGACTTAATTTGTCAGCATTACTCTGAATGTATGGCACTAATTTTGGGCTTAGATCATAATCCTGGATGAGATTATTGCATCTTGTATTTGTTCTGAATGCCAAGCACATTTCATCTTTTGTCATTTGCCTTTTGTCACACACCGTTCTCATAACAGCTCTCAAACAAGGCAAAATTTCTACCTAAACAGCCTCTCCTGTTTTTTCTTTCTGTTTTGCTTTTGCTGTAGATGCTAAGGGATCTGAAAAATGTTTCATAGGGAACTCTTGCTGCAAAGTCTATGACGTGCTTTGATTGGCTGTATACTGCTGTGCACGAATAAACATGACTTGACTTGCTTTGCCCGTTTGTCTGCTGTTTGCCTGCCTCTGTAATCACTATATGTACAGTATGAAGACGTGACTGCAAACTGTGCTGGCTTTGTCATCAGTTCTATCTTATCTTTTCAGTCATTGTCTTCCTCATCATTATCATCAGCGCAACGAAACAAAGGTGCATTCACAGTTTGCTGTAGACTTCTTAGCATTCTCCTGTCTCTCATCCTCAGCTGACAACAGAAACTGAAACCACACGTGTGCATAACTTGTTCTGGGAGGTAAAAACTGACAGGTCACATGCTAACAAGACGTAACTATAGGAACATGCATAGTGATGAACAAAGGAAAAAATACAAATGAGGACGACTGCTGCAAAAAAATAGAACAATGTCTGAAAAAAGTGCATCTTGGTTGTCAGTCATTCCTTCGATTCCCCGTTTGATAATCCAAAATCTGTGGTATTTTGTTGCCTTTAACACACTGCTCATTCATTAGGCACAATGTCTTTACTAATTTTAGGTGAACTAAGATTATATTAAAATTTGCATGGTGGGTTTGTATAGCAAATATGAGGTCTGGTTGTAGGTCACTCAAATACTTGCGTGCACTACTTACTTTAGTATTTGTCTGTTTACACAGGCGGGATACAGTGACACTCTTTTCTGTGTCAGCAGCTCAAAGACAGTAAATCGAACAGACAAGAGGAGTTCATTCTCTGCTTTGATCCTCTGATGCTATCCACTGACATTTTGTTTTTCAGTTTAAAACAGAATTGTGAAAGTTAAAAGCGTCTGAGCCGGCGATATTCTGAGTTCCTGCTGCTTTTTCAGACAATGCCTGTGTCGGACACCCCTCCCTGTCTGCCTTCCTATAGAGACACAATAACACAATAAAATGTCCGCCTCACTCTGTGCTGTTGGGCCTTTTAATTTCATGTCAACGCCACATTACGCACGGTCAAATACGTAAAACTTTGATTTTAAAAACTCAAAATCAGAATACAGAAATACCTTTGAGAGAAGTGATCTCATTTTGGATGGACCTGGGAGTGTCCATAGTCACTTTTTGGACTTCTTGCGAAGAATGACGATAAGAACTGTTGTGAATGCTGATGCTGAAGCTTCAGTGGTTTAATTGATGCCGTGTCTAAGTAGATTCCTGTGTGTGTCTCCTTCTGTCTCTCTCTGGTCACTTTGCTCCTCTCTGTGCCACTGCAGGTCTGCTGAATGGGACGCCGCTGTTTTGGTTCCTGTGATACACCATGTGCACACACAGACTCACTTCCAGTCTTTCTCTCTCTCTCTCACACACACACACACACACACACACATTTTGCGTGTGCAGGCTTCTGCACAACACAAAGCTCCACCCTTGTCCCCTCCCCCTTTTCCTCCACCTCCTGTTTTACCTAAAACTGGCTTTTCAGTCGGTCACTGCAGCACAAACCCATCCAGCCACCTGCTTATCTACATACAAGCCAATCTGAATTAGAGTAGATTATCACTGCTGCTGAGCAAAGGACAGAGAAAAAAATTATAGCATTGTGTGTGTGAGTGTGTGTGTGAGTGTGTGTGTGTGTGTGTGTGTGTGTGTGTGCTCACGCAGAGACACAGAATCTCAGTGCCACACCCAGATGACTGCAGGATGAGCCTGCTGCTTACACAGGCCACCACAAACATATGGGGAGGTGGAACAACTCTCTCTAATGCCTAACCAAGCTAGCTTAGTGCTAATTACACATTTCCCTGATGCTGTTAGCATCTCACCACATCACTGTAAGCAACAAGGCTGCTTTTGTGACAGTGACCTATCTAAGAACATTTGTTAGCGATAGCACAGCCAAACAAATTCAGCAGTGGTTTGCATGAGACATTTGTAAGTTAAGAAAAGTTAAAGCAGTTTTGTATTTACGGATAAAAAGACAGAAAGTGCTGCATAAATCTCTTATAGGTGTTTAGTTGGGTTGGGATGTGGTGACTGTGTAGGCCACAGCATTAACATCATTTTCTTCCTCATCAAAGCATTCAGCAACCCCCCGTGCCCTCTGGATGGGAAAAAAACAACAAATGATAGAATAGATCCAGTTTCCAAAGCTTCATTAACTTGATTTATACTTATTTACTTACTTATTTCTTAATAACTACTGTAGCCACTGGATTTGAAGAAAAATGAGACAACAAATCTTTGAATAAAACCAAGGAAAACAGCATCAGCAGGCGCTGCAGCTTTAATGTCAAGGTTACATCCACAGGCACTCTTATTTAATAAAGAGCTAATAAAAATCCCAAAGCACCTTACTCATACAAACACTGCTGTGGCCCACTGTGAGACAACCCTGAACCAAAGGAGGGAGAACATCTGGCTCTACAATTTCATATCTGTCGGTATGCTCACAATGTATTAAGGAATGCAGTGAACTTCAGGTAGCTCTGAGGCTCCCTGATGTGATCAAAAGGAATATAGACACAACAAAAGGTAATGCAGTTCATCGCTGTTATTATTTATTTGTAACCTTCCAATTTATTGTGCTTTGTCATTGTGAAAAAAAATGAAAATCAGAAAATCCTTGGGACGCCATCATTTTTATATGCGGCTTGTAGGCCGAGTCACAAATCTACTGCAGTTACTAGACCCCTAATGTGATGTACTGAAAGCATGAATTATTTCCTGAAATGTGATGAGAAGCTCTTGATGTGAGCGTGGAGCTCCAATGAGAGACAAGCTCGGCTCTGTCAACAAACAGTCTGCCTGATGTGAACAAATCCCAAACTATCCCCAGTCAATAAGCTGCTTCCTCTGTGCTGACAGGCTGTCCGACTTACACGTTAAGCTTCAACATCAACCGCTGATCAAACCTCAGCATCACCAAGGAAGCCCTGCCTGTGCGCAGTGGCACAGACTGTGGTGAAAACCGCAGGAAGTGGATTAGAACGTACTGAATCAAAATCTAACAAAATAAATAATGGCAAATCAGTCCGTCTCCTAATAATCGCTCGGCCTCCATCTCAGACAGCAGGCGGCCTTGTTGCAGAGCTATTATTTGATTCAGCTCTCGCATGGCCTCTTGTACATAATAAGGGACGTCTGGAGGAAATGACTGACACATTTTTGGCAGCAGGGAAAATGGAAGTCTAGCTGTTCTGCACTGTCAAGGAGAATTCAATTATGTGTGTGTAAATGTGTGTGTTTGTACTGCGTTTTGAAGTGTAAGCCTTGTGGAAGTGGTTGCAGCAGCCGTCTCTGAGTACTTCTTGAGAATTAGTTTTTATACAACACTTATGCAACAGAATGACTAACACACACACACACACAAGCAAGCAAACTTACAGATGGAGCCAGCTGTGTGTTTTGGGTGTGTTTTAGTGTTTGACTGCTTGTTTTGGCCGACATCAGTAAACCTCTGGGCCTGTGCCTGCCTTTCTGTTTCCATGCCCGAATCTTGTCACCGTGACATGTTCCATTAGCAACAATTCAAACAAGGAAGTTTACACATACAAAGTTATTAATAACAAGCAGTACAGCCGCACTTTATACAGTGACTGACTGTAGGAATGGCTAACTACACCTGGAAAGAATTTCTTATCATTTTCATCAATAACATAACCTAGTGACTATTTTAATTCAGCCTTCCTCTGCCACCTGTATGCATCTGCAGAATCAGATGCATACAGGTAACTAACAAACTATTATTTTTCAGAATTGCTTAGTTAATTAGAAAAGACGACAAAAAAGCTGAGACAAACCACAAACACAGGACGGTGATTTTGTCAAAACACTTATACTACCTTAAAAAAATATGTTCCACTTGACATTGCACAGGGATGTAATTAAATAAAAAGTTCAGTAGTAGTTAACATAGCAGGTGTTCCTGATGATGATAAACAGTAAGCAGAAGTGCGACAAACATCTCTGTGTGAATGCTCCCACATTCAAAAGCTGGTAAGCCGTATGTGCTTGAGTCAGAAAACAAATCTCCCACAGCATTAAGTCTCCAGAAGAGGGAAATTACTCTCTTATTGAATCAGGAAATGAGAAATATGTGTTTGTGTGCTTTATTTGCCGGCACGACTCGTGTTTATTTGTTTAGTAATTAACTGATTTTGTTGCGTCTAGCAGATTTACCAACACCACGTGCATTAATACACTGCCTGCAGCTGGATAATAAATCACAGATAATGCCTCTGATTGCAGGAGTAAAGTCCTCAGTTTGAGGGAAGAACAGAAATTAGTGGAACTCCTGGATGCAATAAAAACCTGTAAGCTCTGTCTGAAGTAACAGAAGGAGGGCGGCTGCAGATTTAGTCACATTTCTCCAGATTGTCTGGATTTGTTGCAGACTTATAATCTGTCAAAGGTCTGAAGAAGATACTGAGAAACACTGTCAATGTCACAGGCTCACACTAAAGTCACACATTTTCACTCTGACCCTTTGCTTTGTGCAGACACTGTCCTCTGTTATCCTTTTTAAATGTTTTGTGAGATGTAAAACAAACCATGGGCCTGCAGATGTTCATATGGTTACATACTGTAACAAACAGCTTGCAATGTCAAACACCGATTCTTGAGATGCTCAAGGTTACGGGGAAGAATCCTTAGGCCCCTCGCAGCGTTTCGTAACTGGGTCCCGGAAAGAGAGGGGGGGCAGTTATGAGGAGCAGGAGTTTTTGTCATGCTAGCCCAGACTAAGCTGGAGTTATTTGCCTCTGTGCAGTTTGCGAGTCTGGTGCAGACTTACAGCAGCTTGCTGCCAATCTACACAAGAGTTTATTAGCAGCCAGACGGCCTGTAAATTGCCGAGGTTTATTTGTTAAGGCTTGCTATGGGAATCTTCCCTCAACCTCTTACTAACAGTCAAAGCCGGATAGATTACCTCCCCTGCCCGTCCACCACTTCATTACCTTTTTCAGCAGTGTCAGAGCAAAGTGTGTGTGTGTGTATGTGTGTGAGTTTAGCCATGTTTAAAGACTAAAACTGGACATATTTCCCAACTGAGAAAAAACTAACAGGACAAAGTTTTAGTTTGAGTACAATTTTTCCCCAAAAATATGTTCACAGGGTCAAGAAAGATCAATATCACATTCACCTGTTTCTACATAAAACTTTATGCCTGTTTCTGAAGACACACTGTAACACAACACACCACGATTATGATCAATGTTGCTTTTGGTGGTGATGAAGTGAAAATCAAATGTGTGATGCTTCTTTATCCAATCGTAGGATAAAGGTCTGACAGACACTTTGAATAATCATAAATCTTAATACTCTTCACCAGCAGTAGTAGAGCTCAGCACTGAGCTCACCAGCTCTGTGTAGCTACACTGTGCTGCTGTATGTTCACAGCTGATCAGTGTAAACAGATGATTGCATGCCTTGGCAACAAAAGCAGGAGAGACTGCGAGCGAGAGGACACAAAGTGGAGAAAGCACAGCTCACTAAATGCTTTGGACTAAAAACTACAACACTAACCCTGCTTTTCTGATACTCTTCACCTCGGGGTGTTTCATAGCCCTGCTGGCTCTCAGCCCCTCTGCTCTCTCCGCATCAGGCTGGTAGTCCTGCTGTGGACATCCAGACAAAACATTCCTTCTGTCTGAGGTCACCCAGCCACTCAAATCTCCGGCCCAATGTACCGGCTTAGCCCTGGGCGGCAGTCAGCAGCAGATCAGCCTCGCCACCGAAAGAGACGGTCCCTGGGTTAGGCGGTGATAAAATAGTTAAGCCAACGGACTGAATACAGCAGATCTCATGGTGTCAGTCCGGGATGAGGTGGTCTGTGAGGGGAAATAATTACTTTCGGCAGAGAAGTCATATAAATGTAATTTTTCGAAAAGGTTTTCTGGGAATGGGATCCGCAGCTCGAGTTATATTTTATTCTTTTGTTACACGAGCCAAGTTTACACTGTTTCTTCAACTTGCAGTGAATTTACTTAAAAGCGCCTCACAGTTTATTAAATGATCAGTGTTCTGCTGGATTTCACAGCTCCGTGTATACAAAGATGAAAAATGTGTCCATGTTGACAGGCAAAACATCAGGCAGCTGCTAAAACCTCGACAGGGAGCTGAATTTCTCGCCATATTCATACAGGCAGTGACTGGTGAGGAGCTCTGGGAGTCGAGGCGGAGGGGAAGGCACGGAGCAAATGACCCCTGAGGGTTTCCTCCCATGCTCCACCCTGGACGACCTCAGACCAGGTCCCATGGGGGGCCTTCGAGTCTTGTGAGGTCGCTCCCTGTAAAGAGCCTCCCGTTTTAAGATTTGGATAAATTACAGCAGAGAGGCGGGCGCTGGAAGGTTCTGCTCCGAGTCACATCCTCTAGGCAGATGGGAGAAAAAAACAGGGTGTGGGTAAAGAGTTTGCTGCAAGAGGACATGTAGCAAGCTGGGGCCCCAAAGGTCCCCCACCCCCGCTCTGAGTCATTGGCTTCAACTCGGACTTAGATGGTTGGAGCTGGACCAACATCGTCACTGGAGAGATGCTGTCATTTCAGCTTTATTTAGACCCGACCATCAGCTACTGAGGGAGAGGTTAATCCACACTTTGATTAAAAGATGATCTTGAAAAAAAATTGCAATAAAACTGACTTCAGAGGTACCTGCCATGAAATGGACGATATGTTTAAGCTACCATTCCTAATGTCCTGGAAATCGGTTCAAAGCTTTTTATCCCCTCAGGTTTCCCTTAAAAGTCCATTCCTCTGCTGTCTTGATTGTCAGGTCTGTTGTTATGAGGACAGTGATCCACTAGGGGCTGTGCTTACCCTGTAAAGCCCAAATAAGCTCAAGCTGAATAAGAAGAAGTAAGAAGAGTTGACCGAAAAACTAAATATTATGATATTTTAGGTACTACGACATACAGTGAAAAAAGAGCATGAGCAAAATATGAAAACCAAGTGTTTAATATTTTTTATTCAAATAGCTGAACTCTCAAGAGCACAGTGCACAGAGCAGAGGCTGAACATTGGGGGGAAAACATTATGGTGTTCACTAAATAATATTTGCTTAAATAAATGTAACACACTTCCTTTCATCAGAGACTCAGTAAGCCTGCTGCGCTGCTGCAGGGGAGGCAGAAATCTTCAGGGACCTGAAAGCACGATGGTCACATACGGCTGGAAACAGTATCTTTGCCAAGCAATGCCTCCCAAGGGCCTTAAGGGGAAGTACATGGGGCTGGCAGTGTGTGTGTGTGTGTGTGTGTGTGTGTGTGTGTATGTGTGTGTGTGTGTGAGAGAGAGAGAGAGAAAAACAACAAACCCAACAGCTGGATGGAAAAGTGTGACATTGCTGTGGACTCACTCAAACCAGTTTACTGGTGAGGCATCACACTGGTGTTCAGTTTACTTCTGATGGCACAACTGGGAAGATGTCACAATTAGCCAAGAGGCAGACATGGAAACTTGTCATGGTGTTTCTGGGAAGAGACCCAAGTGAAAAGAGCCTTATGAGCATCTACCACAGCGTATGATTGTGTTGCACTCCTCCAGACGTCTTTGCCAAAAGTGAAAGTGAAACAAATGACAGCAAGAGGAACATCTTACTTGTTTTTTTCTCTTATACATAATCTTAGATGAATATTTGTTTATCAAATCTTTACTTGTTTAAATTCTTCAACTTTTAAATAAAATCAATATCACTAGATGCATTGGCAAAGTAGTAATATGTGAGTTTTGATACTCAAAGGGTATACAGTATATACTACAGCTGCAACTATTCATTATTTTCATTATCAACTTTTTTATAAATTAATGAGTTTTGTATTGTTTGGTCAGTAAATACTGAAAAATGCCCATCATAATGAGACAAAGTTGAAGCCATAACATGTCTTATAATCTCTAAATATGGAGAAAACACATTAATTGAGATTTTGCTGATTTCAGCTTCTCAGATGTCTTTGTTATATTTGACAGTGAATGAAGTCTTTGACAGCAAATAATTGAGGAACATTAACAACAAACATCAGTTTGGACTTGTGAGGGGATTGTGAAAAGACCAACTGCATGGGCAGAAAATGGCAGATAATGAAAATAATTTCAGCTCTAATTCAAATGACTACTATGAAGGACTAAGAAACCAGCCTTGTTTAAACAAGCTGGCTCTCTTTTGGCAAAGTTACCATTGGTCGTTCAACCAGACCAGCTGCAATTGTTTCTGTCAAAAAAAAAATAAAAGACAGAACATGAAGTGACATGATGTGAATGTGGTGGTCAGGGGCTTTTTGCAATCCCATTCGTTTAGCTTGTCAGTACCACAGTGTTGCATTACAACCAGTGATTTTTGTCCTTTTACTTTAATGATTAATTGAATATCAAACTAGCTGTAATTTTTTTTATTGATGCCTTAATGGGAGTCAAACAGAAAGCAGGAGTAGTCCTGAGGCCCTCCGTGACAACAGGTCTCCCATCTCACCTTATACACATCCCTCCATCTAAACAAACTGCTGCTGAGGGTGAAATCGACCACATTCCCGATCAACGCTAAACAAAAGAAAGAGTGAAACATCTCCTCTGCTCCATGCTCTGCTTTTTTTCCTCTTATTTTTTTTTTCTTATAATCTCAGCTCTCTGTTTTTCTACTTCCTGTCTTCCTCCCCTCTCACACTCTCTCAGTGCCTCATCATCTTTTTCTGTCTCCGCTATGCATGACAGGGAGTTTCTGCTGGAGGCGCCGCTCTGGCTGCTGGCTGCTTTCCTCAGCTCCCAGGATGGGTGGTGGGACTTGTCCTGCATGTCTGACAGATCGACATCAATTCTTCCAGAGACCTTTCAGCTTTCCCAGAATTGACACCAATGTGTCAGTCTCTATTCCTGCAGTCGACTGCCTCCTACTGTAAGTCACATCAAATAATCAGGCTACTAACTACTACATTTTATTCCGAATTTGAACTGATGTTCAAACATAGAAAAATGTAACAGTTAGGTCTGTAATCATCTGCTTAAATTAGATATTCTTCGTTGCGTGTGTTCGGCAGTTCAGCATTGCCCTTAGCACAACTTAAAGTACAATATACGCGTCACCTGAGTCATATCATATTCATGACCATCTCTCACGGCCTTCAGCTGAGAATTCATGGCATGAATGTAGAGGCCGAAGATGAACGACGTATACTGGAGGTCATGGCATTCCTCGACTCCATGTAAGCCTCCACGGTTCTGCTCCACATCAAGCGAGCGTGTCCTGCTTTAACTGTGATAACAGCTGTAACAGCTTAGTGAGAGAAAGGTAATATACTGGACTCTGGTTTCATTCCACACAAACGCACTTTTCAAACATTTCACACACAACCTTGACCAGATGAGAGGTCGCTGGACGGCCACTGTATTTATTTCCCGACTGTGTCAGAGCGCAACGGCGCAGCGAAACAGGAAGACCAGAATTAGCAGTGATCTGAACTTTCAGATAAGAAAACCAACAACAGGCACTTTTTCCAGGATTGTCGCTTGACCTGCGGTCAGAGGGAGTACGGACACACCCGTCAGAGGCCTGACGGTCAACGGACGCACAAACGCAACAGAGGGCCTGTTTAGTTTTACAGCAGCCTATCATCTCAGAAACTGCTATCTATGAAACAAATCAGGCCTTTTATGTAACGCTAGCGTGAGTAACCCTTTTTGGTGAAACCACAGAGCCAGCCACACCATTTAGGGCAGTATTTAACTAACTGCATCTTCTGTCAAAGCCGCAGAGAATGTGTCAGTCTCTGGAAGGTATTCGGAGCTGCTAACAAGCTGTACTCCTCCGTCTTTGGTATCTCAGACCAAAAGAGATTAAGTGATCTGCTAACAGAGTAGAATGTAACAAGTTATTCCTTGTGGCGTGTTTGTAGTCCCAGAGGGTGCGTGTGTCTGCGTGTGGAAAGAGCAGCGAGAAACTTGATGTGGAGTGTGTTTGCCTGTGTGCATGTGTGTGTGTTTGCCCACACGTGGGGCACATTCCCCCCGCTGTCAGCTGTGTGGGGTGACCTGCTGTGACATTCCTGGCCCGCGTGGTGACGGTCACACCGGCCGGCACCAGTTGCCCTGAATACCACTGACCAGCAATAAACTCACTGCCTTTCAGTGTCAGGAAATGACAAGGCTGAGTAAGAAATAGGGTGACACTCTGATACACGCATCACATCATTACCTGCTAATACACATCTCCACGTGTCAGATCATGTGCGAAGGGGTATTTCCATTATTACTCACTTTGAAATCACCAACCCTGAAGTCTATTTAAGTCCTGTTGGCAGCGAAGTCGAAATGTTTCCAGTTGCTCTGGCTTCCAGAATCTGGACCCCGTTCAATGTGAATAAAATTACTGCCGCTATCAAGAAGTTCTTGTCTTCTTTCAACAGAGCGCTCCTTCACAGCGGACACAGAGATTTCTAGTAATTCAAGCCACAGTGGAACAGATGGCACTTCACTTACAGTCAAAATATGTCCAACAGCCTGCACACTCTCAGCCTTCGACAAATTTTTGTCCTCGTTTGTCTGCTTTCTTTCAATCTGTGGATAAAAATTGGTCAGTGTTTACAGTGGCGAGGTGCATTTAGGGCCCTCCGTTAAAAAAGGCCAACTGGCACACTCTACTCTGCTCGCTGTTTCCAAAATAAGGACATGGAACAGAACTCAATTCAAGGTCGATTTGATCAATTGAATCAAGGAAAAGTTGGCAAAACAGCTTCTGTGTGAGGACAAACATGGTTTTTCAATACCGACTGCCAAAATTCAGGCCGTCTCAGGGAAAGGCCAAACACCTGTCAGTGTCCTGTGAAAATAACACCTGCAGGTTTAAGACATTCCAATGCTTAAATTTAGAATAAAGACAATAAAACTGTATGTAAGGGCTTTCTATTAAAGGAAGTTTTGACACTTTGGTGAATACCCAGGCATTTCTTGGCCTTCTTGGCTGAGACACATATGGTATATCTCACCTAATCCCTTTATCTACCTCTATCGCTCTCTCACACACATACGCAACTGTGCTCATGCAGACACATTCAGACGCTTCTGTCCAGTTTTAATCATTTGAGAGGGGAGGGTTGGGAAATGAGGGGGAGGGAATGTTCTCAGAGCCTTGGAGGTGGTGACTCCTCTGCCTTTTTAAGACCTTTCCATCTACAGTAGTAAGTTGCAGCAAAGGTATGCGTGTGAGTGTGAGCATGTGTGTGTGAGGGGGGTCTGTGTGTATGTGTCAGCGTGTGTGTGTGTGTTAAACTGTAATAGATCAGAATGTTTTTTTGTTTTCCCCATTAACTTTTTCATAGCTCATTGGAGCCTTGAAGCTACAATCCCAGACTAATACTCGCCTTAATAAAGTGCTACAGCCCTGCCCTGCAGTACAAAGACACAGAGAGTCTTTGTGTCAGACACAACCCAGGTGTTAGGACCTCAGTATTTTCCACACAATGTGTTTTCCACATTTTTTTCCCCTCCAAGCCACAAAGCCATGTGTTTCAGCCCTTGTAAAAATCAGGGAGAAACTCTCAACACTTTAATACCACAGGGCTCATGGTTTGTGTGAAAAGAGCAGCTAGTAAGGCTGCAAGTCGAACCCCGGCGAGCTGCAAACTGAAAGGCTTGGTGTTTCAGTGCAAAGCATGAAGATATAACGAACTGACAGCTGCCACTCAGTCTGCTAGTTAAGCACTTCTTTTTCCAGTCTGAAAGCAAACAAATGTCAGATTGAATAAGCTCTTCAGTACGGCTCGGTAGCGGGCGTCATCGTCTACAGGAACACTGCACAGCGTTACGCAGTGAGACAGCAGATCTGTCTGTCTGAGTCAGCAGTGTCACACGTTCAGGCCGGAGCGAGACAGCTGGAGCTTAAATGTGCGTATGTGTGTGAGGTCTGTACAGATCTGCATCATATTCGCTCAAGAGGGTTGAAGGTGAAGATGTATCTAAGTAAAAGGTACAAAAGTGGTGAAAAACTTTGAACAACAAAAAATATTTTAACCTGCTGCTACTATCAGGACGGTACTAGTTAGGGTGCATTGCATTTCATTCATGAATTAAAACTTAAACCTGAAGTTTTTAGCTTTTGGCTATTCTTCTTATTGTTCAAAAAGCATCTTATAGAAAAAAAAATCAACTCCAGGATACAGGTGCAGGCAAAAAAAACTGCAGAAAAAGAAAAAGACAGGCTGTAAGCACAATGAAATTTTCAAAATCCCAAAATAGATAATTGATGCAACATTTTGACCTACAAGGTATTAGTCATGCTTCAGGTCTTCCTTTTTCCTTTTCCTTTTCCAAGAAACAAAAGTGGTGGGATGGTCAGACGGGTTGAAAATAAGCCAATATTCAAACCACTTTATTTGGAACTCAAACAGACCCAGAGTGTTTGTGATAAACCATCATTACAAAGCCTGTATGCAGTATGGTTAAAGCTGACCCAGGATACAGGTCTGCAGGCTGAGATTTATTTACAAGACAGTTAAGTTAACACATCTATTGTTAGCCTTCCTTTTTCTCCTCCAGATAAACAACATTAGTCTCACTGCTCTTGTTTTTAGCCCCATTTCACTTCTTTTTTAGTGACTTTTTGCATTCCCAGATAATTTGATGAGGAGAATCATCTCAGCATCCAACCTCATCTCCTGTAAACATTTTCTGTTCCTTCCTTTTTTCCACCTCCTTTGTGGCTCCCTCCCTCACGTTCCCCTCGCTCACACACCGAGAGTCGTAAAACACCAGAGATTCAGGCATAAAAGAACAGCAGCTTCTGTTCTGCAAAACTGATGAGTGTCTGACAGAAAGGCCGACAGATTGGGGGAGCATCCCTTCGGAGCCTCTCTCTCTCTCTCTCTCTCTCTCTCTCTCTCCCTCTCTCTCTCCCATAAAAGGCTGTGAAGAAATCCCACCATAAGTCGTGCTTATCAAGCCCTGCCCCAGAGTAACCTTTGACCTGAGCTGCGTGTCAGCACTGATCTATCCCAGGCAGCAGGATGCTGACACACATGAAAAAAATAAAATCTCTGAAAAAAAGAGGGAACAGCCATGACGACTCTCATAGCAAAGCAGCATGGCAGAAGGGACGAACGTAAGCACTTTCTGACACACACACACACACACACACACACACACACACACACACACACACACACACTACACAGAGACACACCCTGCATGTGTTTAATGTGACCTTTCATTTCAGCTGCTGTATATGAGTGAAATACGGTAAGTGAAAATTCCATTACAGGGATTTTCCTGTTTGGTTTTCTCCGGTGGGTAACTGGCACCTCCAGCTCTAAAAAGGGCACCGATTTTCTACCAACGGCCTACTTTCCATGAGCGGTTCACCTGGCACTGATGTCTGCGTATGGCTGACCTCAATGTGAATTCAGCACTTTGTGTTTGTAGTAGTAGTGGCCAGAGTGGGACCAGCTTACTGCAGCGGGAGGAAGGAAAATAAACCGCTCAAGTTTAATAGATTTTACTGGCAGTCATTTAACTGTCATCGTATTTATGTAGTTTTCTTGAAGCTTGGTCATGTGTATCAGGTGACATATTTCATTCCTGGGCTTTATCTTTTCGCTACACTAGCAGCAAGGCTCTGGATGGACTAAAATAAAAGAACTCAGCTGTGCTTGGTGTTTAGCACTAATTAGCGAATGTAAGCACGCTATCATGCCAGACTGAGATGATGAACCTATTAACATTAAACCTGCTAAACTTTAGCATATTAGCACAAATTAGTATGATGATGTTTAAATACAGACTCACAGAGCTGCTGGCAAAAGAAATAATAAATGTCAATTACGTGACAGTTAGCGGAGATGCAAATATACCACAGCAGAGGCAGAGATAACTCTCTTTAGTCTTCATTGGAGGGTACAGGGACGGATTGGACGGTCCCAGTCTGTCCTGTTGTTAATGTCTTAATGTCCTGCCATGTAATGAAAAGGAATGTAGGAAACCAGTAATTTTGTGATTTCTGAAAAAAAAAACAGGTGAACTAGGTGATGACAGGATGTACAGCTGTTTGTAATCTTACATGATTTTAAGAATTGACTGTGTACACGTGTGTTTGACGTCACACTGAAACTGAAACTAGACAGGTAAATCCATTTATTTGAATCAAAACATCTCTTTTTGAGAGTCGAGTGTTTCTTGGCATAGAGTGAGCACATCCAAAGTTTTTGCAGGCTAAGTGCTTCTCTCAGGGGGCTCTCACCCATTGTTCTCCCTACCTCTTTATTAACTCTTCTCAACCTGGGGCAGGCAGCCAACACAGGACATGGGAAAAGATGGCCAAAGAAAAGATGTCACCCACAATTCTTGCTACATCTGTCACATAACTTGTCATAACTTGTTTAATTGATATAATTTTTCACAGCAGTGGGAGAGGAAATGAAAGGACCTTACTGGCATCGGTGCCAACTTCTGACCAGTCACAAGTGTGTGATTGGAAAACCCAACCTGCCCTCAGCTGCTTTTAACAGACACGCACCCAACTTTTAAAGGTTTTTAAATATACATTACTTAAGCACGCAAACACACACGCGCATGAGCTCAGTTGCCTCTCGGCTTTTCAAAGAGTTCATTCATTCACAGATCTGTGTGACAAACCACTTCCCACACCACTTCTCACCTCACACAATGACACATACTGTAAATAGACCCTTCCGCAGTCATTCATAAAGATAGCTACCAGTATTTCTGCAGCAGGCTGAAAAGGTCCAGTGATGGTGGAAACCTTCAGAATAATCAATACAGCTCTAAAAGATTTTTTCTTTATTGCTAAATTGGCACAAATAAATATTGAACATCATGGTTTCTATTCTTGTCAAGCACTGCAGTTTCTTCTACGCACATCAAAGCTAGACTTGGCTTAATAATTCACAAATGTTTGATGTTTCCAGCCAAGAAGAAAGTGGAATTTAAATTACCCTTAGCAGACAATCAATCCAGCCAAAAATAACTGTTTAATTAGCTGGCTGAACATGGCCACGGCTATATATAGGGGTTATTTTAAGCCCTGTGGGGCATAGGACAGGGCCTCGCAGGACACACACTGGGGGCGAAATATGGATGCCAGCCATGTCTGTGCACCCTCAGCAGTCCACCCGACATGAGCAGGGCAATCCCCCGCTCAGACCGCCCGGTAACATCGGCATCAGCTGCTAGCACAAATTGCATTAGAGGACAGTGGGAAGGCAGCCAGGGCTTTACCATCCAGCCGGCAACAATTTAGAGCAGGCAATGAGACAGCAGTGAGGAACATTAGAAAGAGCAGACCGACTCACTGACTTTAATTGTATTTTAAGCTATTTGGAAAATATTCTTGATGTCAAATCCGACATTGATTTATTTTGTATGTTGCTGTTTTTTAAACATTTCAATTATCAAATATCTTTCTATTAGGAACTGAATACCACTCGATTTCTGACACATTATTATAGTATATATTCAAGAAATGGGACTTTAGACTGTCTTTTACACAATACCTTGCAGATTTTTTTTTTTGCCAGGTCTCATCTGACAGCAAACATTTCAACAACAAACCCAGTTAAAGCCTTCAGAGCTTAACTAGACTGAGAATCTACAGTATGCTAGGCCATGCTGGCAGATTAACTCAGCCTGTATTTAGGAGCAGCAGCATTTTGAACTTAATGCTAAAATCAACATGCCGGCATGCTCACAATGACAAGGCGAACATACTGATGTTGAGCAAGCATTACGTTTACCCTGTTCACCATTTTACTACAAAGGAAGTCAAGAAGTTTTGATCAAATTCAAATTTAGACCAAATGCCTGCCAAATTTCACTTTGGACCAAAGAGGTCTGTCACCCAACTGACAGACCAACATTGCCATCCCATGAGCCATGGCTACTAACCATGCACTTTGAACGTTTATCATTTCGCTGCATATAAAGAGAGAAGAACCTCTACAGTAACCTCACACAGACAGAGGTCAAACAAGTACTGAGGTACGGTCCAGAGGAGCTCTTTAGAGGAATTAGAAAACCAAGTAATGCCAATGAGGACGGTCACCGACAAGTTAGAATAGGCTGACAGCACCCTGATAGGCAAACATCCACACCGGAAACCTTCCTGGGTTCTGTATCTAGCAATTACATAGGTAAATGAGCTCTTTGCATGGCAGCATGTTGAAGATACCATCAGACAGCTTTCTAACGTCCAGTAAAGGTTTTACATAATATCTAGAATAACTTCTTGGTGCAGCCTGTCTACGGTGTCTTTAAATGGATCACTTGGAAATGTCCATCCTAATATGTGTTCGCCCTGTATGTAGGTCTTAAGAGACACATGTCTTCAAACATACAATACATTACCTGGAAAAACAGCGATTGTCCTCAGTCTGTGTTTGTTTCAAGCCAAACACATGGCAGTATGTGGACGACATGGACAAGGACAGGTATTTAGGGCAGTGTGGTTATATTCTGCAAGGATAAAGATGAGTATCTGAGCAAGACACAAACACTCGTACTCCTGCGTACATCAAGAATGTTTACAAGGCAAATACTTTCCACTATCAAGCATCAGTATGTGCATACAATCTATACAATCACACTGCATGCAGAGTATTATGATGTGTACTAAGTCCTTCAGTGTACCAGCAGAAACAACAAGGTACATGGGCCTAGAGCTCCTCCCACAGTGATCCATGTTCTTCAAAAACATAGCTGATTATGTGTCACGATTCACTGGGATTCTGCATTGTGCCAGCAAAAACATATTTGAGAAACATATATTTAAATATGACAGAGGAGGTGTAGCAGACTCTCTGATTGGCTGTGTCATCAGTGTGCCTTAATAAGGAGAGCGGGACCTGAGTGCAGCACAGACCCCGTCGAGGAAGGAACACAGAGGAACGTCTGGAACATAAACACCTGCCACAGAGCCGGCTCCTGCTTCCCATTACCCCCGGTGCAGAAACAGAGCTGCAAACTGACACACAAAACACATGCACGCACACACAGACAAAAAGAGCCATGCACACCTCTATCAAAAGCATTCCCATGTTATCAAATCACATGTGATACCATTGTTGCCTTTCTATCAATCTCTGGCATGTTCACTATACTTTCGGATACATGCAATACGTCATGTTCCTATCAGTCTTTCACTCTTTCCACAATGCTGTTGCCAAAACTCCTAAATCTCAAGCTCTACATGTACGTGATAACAGCACTTTCCTCCTGTGTGACAGAGCGAACCTTTGTCCTTGGCCCCGCTGACAAATAGGAAACCTATTTGGCAATGAGGCCATTTGTTTACGGTGATCGAAAGGATCAGGTCTAAAATCAATGTGCTAATGGTCCACAGATGTTGAAAAGGCAACCAGGAGCTGCATTTTTATTAAGATAAGACGGGAGATGTCCACACCAATAGACCCACTGACAAAGAAAAACACACAAACATGCTGATACATAGGAAAGTAAGCAACAGTGATTCAGCACAAGCCCGGTCTCCAAATTCTCACATCGGGAGAGTGGAAAAAAAAAAAAGAGAAAAGAAAACTGGGGCAATATTTATAGAGGAGCTCTCCCTCTTCCTGATGATCTGTTGGAAAGGACCAGATGAATGCAGCAGGAAAAACATCCTCAGAGAGGAGAAGTGAAAGAATATTAACACATGAGACACATGAGACAGGAGTGAAAGCTGAACAGAGCTTTGAAACGAAAGCACCTGAAGGAGGCTGCTCACGTCCTCAGACATACAGAGAGTGAAAAGCGAAGGTGGGTGAGGGTTGTTGGGGTGGACCGGCTCCTCTACTGATGTGGGTTTGCTTTCACCTGTGAAAACTAACTTGGCTTCGTCCGTCACATCTCTCTCTGATTCATACCGCATGAAGATTTCCAAAAAGAGGAAACCATGTAAGATAATCCAGCGAGGGCATGCTGAGCTGCAGAGTTGACGAGATAAAGGGATAAAATGAGATGGAAGATTTGAGAAGAGAGGCACGAGCTTCCCGCGGTGCACTAATGAATTTCACTGTTGCTCGGCAGCACCTGTTAATGTCCTCTGTTGTGACTGGATACGGGATAACAATCAGCAGAGGGCTCGGACTTAAACCGAAGCCCTCTCTTAGCCTCATCGGGGGTCAGAGGCCAGCAGAGCGGGTTTGTTGCTACGGTCACATATCAAAGTGAGGCACTCCTGTAAATCCTGCCGGACTCTCGCAGCACACACTAAGGGAGGCAGCGTGGCAGAGTGACAGCGAGCATGTGCGCCAATCAATAAAACACTCAGCAGTCAAGAGATGCTGTGCGGATTGGCTGCTGCTCTGCTCCACAGAGACACACACACACACACACACAGAGCAGCCAGTGTGATCAAAGACATGGCAAGGTGCGTATGCAAACAGTCACGTGTTTGCACCTGTGCAGCGTCAGTAATACAAACAGATAAATGATTAAGTCCCTCCCCCTACAAACACATGCAAAGACCTCTCCCATCATGCCCTGTGGTCGTGCGTCAGCTGTCATCACTGTAATGTGAGTGCTCCCACCTTTGTACTTCTCTCTGACGTTCTCATAAGCCTGGATGAAGTCCTGCTCCTCAGCGTTCGGAGGCAGGTAGGCGGGTTCGTACATGGCCATGCCGGCGTTTTCACTCTCTTCTTCTTCTTCTCCTCCTCCTCCTCCTCTTCTCTGCGTCTCCCTCTTCCTTCTAGGTCAGCTTCTTCCCCTCTGAGTGTTTGGATGTGCGTGAGGCAGCCTGTGCTGTCCTCTGTCTGCTCTCTCAGCTGTGTGTGAACCCTCCACAGCTCCCAACTTCATTCCACAGCTCAATTGCCCCCCACCACCACCACCACCACCCCCTGCCTCCTCCTCCCCTCTTCCATACCCTCCCATAGTCTGGCTCAGACACACTAATATAAATGTCAGGCCCCTCCTCTTAAAGACACACAGACTGGACGGGCAGGCACACACTCGCAGCCTGCTGCTCGCCGAGCACAAGCACAGCAGCAGGCAGAGCAGAGCAGCAGCATCCGGCTCTCTGCTTCCACTTCCACCGAATTAGTCTCCGAATTACGCTGTGATGGATGGAAAACAGACTGCAGAAGAGTGTCTGTGTTTTATCTGTGACAGAACAAGGATACAAATTCAGTTCTCAGTCTTCAGTCCTCAAGAATGATGTTATGTCAACCTGCGATCTATATATCTATTTCTTTTATATAGATATAAAACATGGAGGACCTACCTATGCAACTACGTTCCTGAGCAATGTTTAAAAATGTGTATTATTATCACACCTTCAGGCTCTACAATCAGTATTTGGCTGACCATTTTCGTCTGCAAAGCTCTTACAATTGATTCTCAGGGTTGTGGTTGATAATATAACACTTACTCAAAACTTCACTGCCACAGTTTTTGAGTGAAGTTCTATCTGTCATTTCATTTTAGATATTGCATTAACTTTACCATGTAATCTGGCATGTCTACTAAAATTTAAAGGGGAGTGCCGCATGCAAATTCACATGAGCAGCAATTTGACTTGTTTCCTGCACGTGCTTTATTTCTAGTAAATGAAAAAGTACTTCCTGCAGCACATGTATCTTCAACTGCTGGGAAACCTGTTTATCGATTCATCAAGATTAACCAAAAATGACTCCCTGTTTCTGTCACAAAAATAATCACTAGAAATCTGCAGAAGTCTCCTAAAATGGGATCAAGGTGAAGACTCAGTCGTACTTTATAATTCCAAAGATGCTAATTCTTTGGAAGTTACTGCTCTATAATGCCTTAACTTAATCACATTTGAAAAGGAAGAAGGCAGTCGCCACAGGACATAATCTCATAACAAAGAAGATGTCCCGCCTGTTTGTGCCGCAGTAACACATTCCACTGAGAGAGTCGCTGCCTGCAGCGCGATGAATACATTCAAAGGAAGTTGCAGCACAGATATGCCCTTGACATCCGCCAGGAACATCGAGTGTTGGGGCAGCCATTGAATATTCAACAGAGGCCCTGACCAGCCGGGCCAGTGACAGTCCAGTCTAAAATAAATTATTTAAAAAAAAGAATGAATAAAAAAAAAACACTCACCTACACAAGTCAACATGACTAGACTTCATTGGTTATTCTAATTAAATGCAGCTGCATGATTGTTGTGCCAATACATGATTAATTCACAGGGTCTCTTTATTAATATCATTACAAGTTGTGCCATTAAAAATGATTAATAATAGTGATGCTGGAAAACAGAAACAGGATCATGTCAGTAACAAAGACATGCTCTGCATAGTTAATGGATGAAGCCAGCCATCTAAAAGCAGTGTCTTGTTGGGGAGTTTTATGATTGCATGCCTCATAAAAATGACGAGAAAAATAAAGACGGTATCTCTCCGCACTATTTCCATGCTGCTTTGCGTAGGAGTTGGTCGAAGCACAATAATGGAGATCTGGTGGAGGAAAAGGAAAATCCCTGCAGCTCAGCCCGAGTATCAGACGTTTCTTTGGCCAAGGCCGAACTGACATCAGCCAGGGCACTTTCCTGAGAGGAAACACGATAAGTGTGCTCCAAACTCCCTCGTGCTGCTGCTGCAGAAGTGAAAGTGCGTGTGTGTGTGTGTGTGTGTGCGTGTCTATATCTTTATACACACTCCAGCAGGAAGTTTTACGAGCAGAGATAGAGCTTGGCACACACTGCCCAGAAAGATTTCTTAATGACAAGATTAAAACATACTTTAAATCTCTTTTCACTTTTTGTCAAGGCCTGACCATCTTGACTTGATTACAATAATATAGCAGTAATTTAGATAGCTATCATGTCCATAAAGATTTCATTGTAAACTTTATTTTATCATATGATTGCCTGAATTGATTCAAGAACTGATAATGAGCAGCTTTCAGTGTCATTACAAGATGAACTGTCAAATGTGGACACACATTTATGCATTATGTGATATGTATAACTGCCATTTAACACCTATAATAGTGCATTACTGTTTTTACAGAGACATGCACACTTTAACACCATAAAACACTGTGAACAAAGGGCCAACATATGAACAAATATGCACAAATAAGCATAATAAGCATGCTTCAAAAGCCAAAAATACATAGATGGTTTGATATGCAACTGGCATAACCTCCTCCTGAGGCAACATTAAACAGCCAAAAGCTTACGTATCCCAACAAACAGGGAGAGACACGGCAGGAGAATGACATCAGCATGTTGACTCTGGCTCCTGACTCCTGATAAAACTGCACAGAACTATAAAGAGACGCCAAAGGTCACCAGTCATGTATTGTAACCATAACATGACTAAGTGCAGCGTCTCGGTTGATGGTCTGTTTGCAACGAGCTGACAGCAGTGAGATGTGCTTGTCGTAAACTATTCCCATCAAGCCATAGTCACACTTCTAAGCGTCTCTCTTAAATATTACTGTGACATCAGTGTTAAACTGCTGGCTAATGTATGGGGAGTAAGTGGAGGCTAAGTGGAGATATTTAAAACGAAACGTTTAGCACCTCACGCTCTCTTAACACTCGTTGACACTGGCTCTCGTACTGTAACGTCCTTCTCGTGGACATACACAGTGGTGACTCTTCTTACAGAGTACTTACTGATAATTCTAGCTCGCTGTCCACTCCCAAATAGCTGGACAACCAAATCTGGCTCTGGGGCATCTGTTTATTTAGTTTAGCTGTGACTTTAGACTTAGATCCACATGGACTTGCGTGTGTGTAAGTGTGTTTATGTTTGTGTGTGTGCGTGTGTGTGTGTTTGTGTGTGTGTGTGTGTGTATGTATGTGTATGTGTGTGTGTGTGCGTGCATGTGGGTGTGTTTGGAGCTGAGGGTTTGTTTCCCACATCTCATTCAACAATACTCGACAGGTGCTCGCAGGAACTCGAGTCTCTTGCACGTATTCTTCAGTTCACTCACACGAGCTCTCCACATTAGAAGATCTGAATGTGTGGGTGTACATCCATATGAGAGAACTCCTTAACGTGTGTGTGTGTGTGTGTGTGTGTGTGTGTGGGTGTGTGTGTGTGTGTAGGTGTGTGTGTGTGTGTGTGTGTGTGTATACCCTTGGTATGTGTGTGTGGGCACTTACACAATAAACAAAAATGTACTGGGCATCTGGTATGTGGTGAAATGTTGTTTCTCCTTAGGTAGTGTACTTAAATACAAATTCAACGTAGTTCTTTAACTGGGTATTTCTATCTCATGCAACTTTATACTTCTACTCCACTATGTCAGAGGCCAGTACTGCATTTTTCATCAATTTGTCTCACTGCTTAACTTGTTTACATTTTTTCCCCTTTCTGTCCAATAAAAACCATGTATCACCAAATCTGGTAAATTTGCATGTTTCCAATAAACTGAAGGATTAAGTGTTCCTTTAAGCGTTGAGGAAACTCTCCCTCTTCTTCAGCTAAATAAACTAATCAAATGTTTCTCTGACTGTCTGGAAAACATGTTGACACAAAGTTGAAAATGAAAAAATTTTTTTAGCGATACATGGTTTTTTCACTGGACAAAGGCATGGCATACAATCAGGATGATTTTGTAGACCATGATGCATTGCTTTATATTAAACTATCTCACAGTCAAAAAGTAATAAATCATTAAATATCCACAGCAGTAAAGTGGCACATACACATTAATATAGAAATAATATTAATCAGAACCACAACAGGCTAAAGACCAATTTACCTCTTAAGCTGTAAGTTTATTGTGCTGATAAAAATTATATACTTTTATATACACTGAGTGGTTTCAGTGATATCAGGTTTACATTGTATTAACGTTCCCATAAAGGTCATGTAATCATTAGGAATAAATTCATTTTACAAGCATGTAGTAGTATTTCTTTAACTGTAATACTGTAGACTACATAACATTTGTTTCCTTGTAAGTGAAAAATAATAACTAAGGAGCTTTTTAAGGCTGTACAATATAAAATATGTACTGAACAATACACAACTATTAAAATTCTTTACATTTTCAATCTATAAACATTTTGCAACATTCAGAGAATTTACAGCTTTCCCCAGTGGTTAAAGAAGCTGCAGTCTACAGCTGGACAGTCTCTCTGTTTTTTCCACGTTTCCCCCTCTTTGATATTCTAGTGGGGCTGATTCACAAGACAAGTGAAGCTACATTGTTAACGTTATTACTGTTTTTTTTCACACCACGCTGTTGTGAGAATGAGATGCCAGTCTTCACAAATCACAGCACATCTTCTGTACTCAAGCATCGAGGGGATTACCAAAGCATAGCTCACAACAGACAAAAAAGCCATGGGGGTAAACAAACAAAACCTTGTATACACACACACAAACACATATAAATAGACACACACAGGAGTTTAATAGTGGCCAACAGCTAGACTGATAGTCTGGCTTTGGAAGATGACAAACCTCTCAACAAAAACGCAGCGGCTGTTTTTGTGGGAGAATTTATGGCCGGCTCAAACTAAGACAGGACTCTTCCTCTGCTGGATTTTGATTGAAATTACTTTGTCAGAGGAGACATGGTTTGAAAGTCAAGTCTCTTCATGACTCTTTACTCCCTTATATTTTCAATCACCGCTCTACTTGCAAGAAATTAGATTTATTTAGACCCAAATTGAATTCATGTCATTGTCTGTAGCAGGCATTAGACTCTGGACTTCTGGCACTAGCTTCAGAGACCCTTCAGAGGGCATCTGGGGTCCTTTCTCTGAAGTGGATATTTGGCATTTTTGGTGCTTGTAACGTTCAACTTTCAGAACTGAAACACCTAATTAAAGACACCTCGTCACCTCCTACTTTTGTTCAAACTAAGGCTACATATGACAGCGAATCAACTGATCATCACCAGTCTGGCAGCAGAACAAGTTCTCTGTTAATTAGCCCGGGCTGGGAGCTGACTGGATACTGTTCTAGCATGGTGCAATGATGGTGCAATGTTGCTGTAATAACAGTAAAATAACAGAAGGATGACTATAGAAACAGGCCTGGCTCCCTCTTCTGGATACCCACAACAGTGTCCTTCTGAAACACACTGATGCACATTAGTCAGAAGTTACTGAATATTTTCTCTCTTTCTTGCACAAATCGGTCCATATTTCATTACGGCTCATTTACAGAATGTCAGACCAATGGTGAAGTTCAGCATTCCTTCCCAGATGCAGCATGTAATGAGAGAGGCATAAAGGTCAAATCTGTGAAAAAGGAAGAAAAAAAGGGCAGAAATAAAGCTGTTCTGTGTGATAGATGACTTCAACGAGCATAAAACTGTCTGCTGTCTGCTGCAATAATGCAGAGCTCTGTAACACAAGGAATATACTATGCAGCTGATGCTATGCGAGATGGGTGTGGGAAATGAGGCACATTTTCCAGAAGCTGTGATGACTTTCCAGGATGAGCACTTTCAGGCTACCGGCCCCTTTAACAGAAGGTGCCACCTAGTGGCCAAACAGCTTATTGCCATCTGAGCGAGGAACAAATACCTGGTTCATTTATCAGCACGATAAGGTGACATTTAATAAGCTATTGTAGTGCTCCTTAAACTGCAGCCGAGTTCCAAGATTAGGTTGATGTCACCATTTAGTGTAGACAGGAGATTTGTTCAACCAGACCAATATGATTAGAAATAGTCTATTGAATCAACAGACCAACACTGCCAGGCATAAAATGACCAAATGTCAAAGTCTTCAGCTCTAATGCTTCCATTAAATTTGTTTTATAGTGCTATTATGAAAAACACTCCGGGGGAGAGTCTTGTATGTCTGTTTGTGAATGAGTGTGTGTGTGTGTGTGGAGTAAGTGGTAATATTTCTGCATTTGTGTAGATGAAGATTTACACCTTCAAAGGGGCGTCTTTCCTCTGGTAAAGTCACAGATACTGATTACAAAAGGGAGCAGACAGTCTGTGACTCACATAATTCCCCATACAGTCTGTTTTATTAGAGATATGTAGCACTGCTGAGATACTTGGGGCTTCATTTACACTGATCATTTCCACAGTAAATCTCTACAGCTTAGGCCGTAATACGTGTGTGTGACAGAGAGAGACATCTCAGCAACAGATCATAGCATCCCCATAATGAATAATTGAGGAGGACTCTGCAGGGATGTTTGCCGTTTAAGTACAGCTTGGATTCTCAATGCCGACAATGAAACACACACACCTAAACTGTGAGGACAGTCAACATTTAGCAAATAAGATGGGTTTGGTGTGAATAGACTTGGTATATTTACTCATGTGAGATTTTAACTGTTTTCACAGCTGCCTTTAAAATGCTTTGGTTCACACCTGGTGATAACTACGATAATATGACACGTTACTACAATAATAAAACGTGAAGTCTACTGTAAGTACAAGGGAACATTTTAAAAATCTGTATAAAGCCCTTTGTAGCTCCAGAGAAGCTTTACAAATCTGATAAAAAGGATTAGGGTTAGGCTTAGAAATTCCACTAAAAAATTTTCAGAGGAGCACTTCTTAATGAGCTCACATTACCTCAAATAAAGAAACCACCACAGTACAAAGTTTCAGTCAGTGTGTAACATGGTACTTGAAGCAGGCAGGTCTCTTTCCAGCATGACCATTGGAAGAATATGTCACAGTAAGTTGATGAAGACCTCCACGTGCTTTTGTGTGTCCATTAACCTCCATTATGTATTGATGGTAGCAGAGGACTTCAGAACAGATGATTCAGAGTTACACTGGGAAATGTTTTGTCTTTTTCTCTGCACTGTACCCCCAAGTGAAGGTCAGACAGTTACATCAGCCACAAGGTGCAGGGTGAAGTGTCTGACCTCTGCGGCTTCATGTTGCAGAGCATGTGGAGGTCTCTGGCATGGACGCTAAAGATTCTGTACATTCTCCTGCCCAGCATCAGAGATGACCTCTGACCTCTCCCTTTCCTCCTGTACTGAAGCAAAAGCCAGACTGTGGACACTAAATCCTCCCTGTGACCAGTCTGACACCTGACTGACTGGAGAACTTTGAGCTCAGTCATTCCCTAGTTTGTGAATGAGTCTACACTCAGTCAGTAAGAATTCAGCAGCAAACTGTAAAAGGATACATCCGAGCAAATATTTACAGAAAAATCTATTACAAAAAATATACTGGTAAAAATCAAGCTTTAAACAAATGAAGATGATTAAACAACAGGCTTTAATGATTTCCTCTCTTGATAGGACCATGCCAATGGTGTCACCTCACTCCCATTTACAGCTTCCTAAACTCACTGCAACGTAATCAGATCTCATGGTATGTATTTCATTGACGCCCTGACTTCACACCAGGCCTTTACAAGCTCTCCTTTTTCAAGGCTGATTCCCACAGGTGATTAGAAGAGAATCTACACTCTAGAAAGTAATTAGATTAAGATAAAACAGTATTCAAAAACTAATCTAGAGATGTGCAAAGTTGAGAATTCTCTTCAGGGGTAAACTGCTGACAGGACAAAAAAAGAAAACACTTGTCCTGTACAACTTAATCTCTACTTACACGGTTACATCAAGTACTTAGGAAAAGTAAGAAAAAAACATTTGCTTCTTTCTGTCACTGTCAAAAGGGACTGAAGCTGTTGGGAGCTCATCAAAGCGAGGATTTATTATTCTAAACTCTCCATTGTCTGGTAAATGCATCCTGGGGAAATCCTTCAAATGTGCATCTCAAGTTTTTATTACCTGAATCTTCGGAAACATTCTTGGTTTTGCAGTGTAGGCTCATTTTGGTCTCATATAACAATGGAGCTCCACCTTCAGGAAACGGTTTGACATTTTGAGAAGTATGTTCCCTTTGTTTTATTTGTTTTTTTGTAAAGAGTACAAAAGACAAGTTTATAGGGGACTGTTCCTTGGCTGTGCACTTTGCCTTCCTCGAGTGTCCACTGGTGACCAGCAGTGTGCTTTAGCTTCATTGTGAACAGATGGACATGAGAGTGACATCCATTTTCTTGTCTAACTTTCATCAAGTTGTTTCAAACTGTTACTCTAAAGTCTGAAGCGTTAGCCTCCTTAATACTTAAGAATAAGAACCAACTATCAGAGAAATAATTCACTGCTGATGTGTTCCTTGTATTTCCAAATTGGCAGATAGTGTTTGATAAATCACAGAGGTGGAGGATTTCTCCGCCCATGGGAGGAGGATATAATGCTTCTGAAGAAGCAGACAAACTGCCTCGGCCACACAGCAGGTTATCACTAACAAGAACAGCACATCGCCCACCTCTGATCGCTCTCCAGCAAACGCTCATCTGCATACTGTCAGGGATTCTGCAGCAGCAAGTTAGTCAGTCAGCAGAGCCCACAACAAAAGCTCAGCCTCACCCACGGGTGCTGACACAGCCTGACCCGGCCTTCTGACGGATAGAGGAAGAGCAGTACAGGATGTGGACGCAGGGCTATTGTAGGTGCTTAAGTTATCCAAACTTCCTCTTACTGTAGTCCGGCAGGAGAGCAGCATTCCAAAACAAACTCCGTCAAAGACTAATTGTGATAAAACCGGCACATCAAAAAGTTCCAAATAAAACATCTGTATCACTTCTTTATCACTGCAGTTCACAAATGAGATGTTACAGTTCTCCCTTTCATGTTGTTACGGCAGTTTTTACTGTTTGTTTCACTCACTGATCATGTTCATTATGTCCACCATCATTTTCAGTCATCTCTCCATCATTTCAGTGCAGACGTGTCCTGTCTGTCTACACTAACTGGTGAGCCAGTTACTGCGGCACCATTTTCAAAATGACTTCCCACCCATCCTTAGGATGAATGTGATGCAATTTCTTACTGCACCAAACTTAATATCTCTGTGAAAAGTCTTTACTGACTGATGATATCGGCCTGCTGAGTTGGGCTCTGTGTGTTAGCTGCACTGTGCTGCAATGTGATGAGGTATTTTAATTCACCAGATCATAACAGTTATAGCACTCAGGAGTGAACTCAGATATCAAATGGCTAGACTATTATTATTGACATAAGGCACATCATGCTGTAGTGGTGGTGCTGTTAATTACATATAATGAGGATTAGATATGACTAAACATTTCAAATAAACCCGTCTTTGATTGATCGTTACAGACTGTTTTACATGAGGTCTTTAGTGGCCATGAACAGTCGAAATGCATCCAACACTTCAACTAGCACATCAGAGCAATGGCACAGCTAACCAGCAGCGTAAATAAATAATGTGTTTCCAACATCCCAACAGTTGCACGGGACAGGATCCAAGCCTATTGTTTGAGCAGAAAGAGCCACACCTCACGCCAGGAAACCCACTGTCTCGTGCTGCTTTGCTTGTCTTAATGTAAAACGTGCACATCCTGTTCAGTTGGCACGATCCCATGACCAGTCTGCAGGGGGAAATAAATACCTTACATATGTAGGTATGTACATAAAGAACAACTCTGTTTGGTTTCCTTTTTGCTTACAGTGCGAGGTTAACTTCTCCTTAGTGAGCAGCCTTTTAAAGTTGCTCTGGTGAGGTCAAGGCAGCTTAAAGTGCAGAGCAGAGCGACGGGAAGAGCTGGGAAATTCACCGGTCAACGTCTCGACCAACTGATGTCATGTCGTCTGGCAAGTTCTACCCAGAATGCAAACAAGATCATTCCCACAGAGGACAATGGCCGTAAATTACGTAATTAATAAATGGATTCTCGATTGCTTGGAGAGTAAACATTATGAATAATGTTTTTTTCCTCTCTGTTCATGAGCACTGTTTTGTTTAAAGGAGCAGTCAGTCCGGTTTCCACCACAGTTGGTCTATACGTTTGGGAAACTCACTTGTCTCCCTTTTGTTTTACAAAAGACACTTACTCACATTTCCCAGGTTCTCCCGTGTGAAATATTCCCTCTTTAAAGAAGATCACCGAGCTGAAAAGCATTGTTTCACTGACCTCTTCTGGTGTAACAGCTCATGTCTTTGTGGCCACATGTGACCACATACAGCAGATGTGTGCTGAGATCCACACATCAGAGTTTAAAACAGAAATTTTGCTCTGAAAATAATTTACTTCTATTAACTGGGAAGTGAAGACACACAAATCTATCATAGCGAGTTCAACTTTAACAATCTTGACAGTCCTGATCTTTGAGGGATTTTTGAGAGTCCAAAATAGAGTTACTTTGTAGTTCATTAGCCATGTGACACCATTCACTTTCATTCAGAATATTAACAGCTTACTAGAGAGTAGTCCATCAGCTCGCTCTGCAAATAGTCCCGGAGTCACCAAGCCTCCAGCTCTGCCCATTTCACAAAGACACACAGATGAATCTCGCTGTGCCACTTTCTGGTGTGACCGAGCCATGAAGGTGATGTCACACCTCTGCACCCCTGCAGCGATGTGACAACTTCAACTGCAGGAGGTTATTTATTTTTATGCTTGGCTACAGCGAGAGCGCGTATGCAGTGTTTGACGTGTGTGATAGGGAGGCCACGGCTGTCACAGTCATCCTACCTGCGATGCGAATCACGGCCCTCTCTGCCGGATCCAGGACCTCCCCCGTAGCAGACTTGGAGCGTTTGACCCTCTGGTGCTTGGACAGGTTCCAGGGCAGGGTGTCTCCTGGACAGGGGAGGCTGCTCCTCTCTTCATAGCTTTCCTCCAGTGGGGTTCGGTCCCTGCGTCTGTCTTTGCGTGTCGCCATCACCTACTTTCTAAACAGATTCAAAGAGAGAGTAGGTAAAACTGAATATATGGTGGTGGATTACAAAAAAGCTGGAGGTGGCGCAACACCTGTCGTGCCTATTGTTGTGGGTATCATGTAAGATGCAGCAGTTTAAACCCTGCTAATACTTATAATTAGTGCCCGAAGCCACTGAAAGTATGTAAATACTCAACACCTTCTTGCCAAAACCTTTAGCAAAGTATCAGGCTAACCATTAAACCACTAGCTCTGTGATCTGACAGCCAAGAACCGAGAGATTAAAGAGAGACACCCAAGCTTTACTTATGACCGTTAATCAGGTTCTCTGCTGTGACTTCACTCTACTAATGTTTAACTGCCATCAAGATGTATGAAGATAACACTCAAAATGCTTCATGTTGGAGAGCCATAAAATGCAAAATGCAGGTCGGGACACATAAGGCACTTTGCCAAATATGGGCCGAGGCGTATTGAGAGGCCTGCGGGGAGAGGCTTCGTCACACCTGATAACAGCCTGTGTGGACCTTCACCTGTTTACATGCAAAACTCAAGATGTTACAGCGCAATGCCGCGGCTTAGTTTGCTCTGCTTACACAGTAACGTAAATCGTAATGACAAACATGGTATTTTTGGAGAATGTGCCTCACTGTCACAGGGTGTGAAGCTGCTTTACATTGTGGACAGTCACTCACAATGGATTTTGCTCATTGACCTTTGCCTTCAGGTAAAACATTTACCAGTAATGGGTAGAATCACTTTTGAACGGTGAAAGAGCAGAAAAGAAATCATCTGTGTCACTGTGAAATTTCAGAACTCATCACAACACATGACATCATACCCATCCTTACCAACTGAATTATTTGTAAATTGTTTAAGTGCCAGCAGGGAAATCAAGGCAAAAAGTGCAAGACTTGATGTGGCCAAGAAAGGTTTAAAGTGTGTGAAAATGAGCGCAAAAACCCGCCCACAGTAATACGTGATTGCTTAGTGAAAGTACAACCTGCATTGATGAACTTGCGCTCAGTGACTGGTTACATGAGTCATCTGTGCTCATAAACGCTGTCTGTTCACACACATACAAACACTGCATCTGCCAAATGAACTCAAGTCCTGAGAGGCTGTCTGAGAAGACACCTCCCTGTCACTTTCTGCTCCATCACGACACCATCACTTATCTTTCGGTCAGCATGAATGTTCCAGCTGAGCTCCAGCAGCATTTCGCTCAGCTACAGCGACAACGTCTTGGAAAATATCTTATTAAATCATCCGACTAAAGAAATATGTGTGCATCCAATAAATACACAGACACACCCACTGGAGGAGATAACCCAGAAGTGTTAGTGTCATCTACAGTAGCAAGCCTCAGTGTTGTCTCCTTTGTGCAGATGTTATTACTGTACATGTAAATGTGAGATGTGGCCATGATGTCATCTCATAACTGGTTAATGTAAACAGGCTCTCAGACACAAATGGGCTGAACATAACGATAAGAGCTCCTTCAATTTTATTTGTCTCAGGTTGCTTCTGGGGAGTCGGTTTATATTGTTTACTTTTGACACTTGTCGTAAACGTGGAAGGGAAACACTGTCAGATAAAAGCACCGTGTTGGAAAAGAGCCACAGTATTTCCAGAGAGACTTGTCAGCGGTAAGCAGTGGTAAGCGTACTTGTGATATCCCCAAAGGAATGTTTTTGTCCTATCTCAACACTCACCTGCGTTATTTTGTCCACCGTTTTGGGGTTGACAATTGAACTTTTCTTCTTTTACTAAAATGTCCCCTCAGCTTGCCTTACAGTTCTACTGCATTACAGACCACAGTACTGACACACAAAAATTAATAGCCGGCGCTGCTGGATTACAGTAAAAGCAAATCTACTAACTGGCTCATAAATTCTGTAATGTCAGAGCCTGAGATCTCTTTATTAGTAGTACTGTGGGCCCCCACATACTGAAGCCTCAGTATCAAATAACTGATGCTGACAGAGGATGTGTCTATATGTGTATCATTTCATGCCAAAGGAGTGGCAGCTACAGTTTCACTAGAGCACCTTATTCTCTAATTAGGATGATTTATGCTGGGCTATGGTGCAATTAAGCCATATTTCATGATTCTGGTGGGCACCTTCAGGACTCCCAACCAATGCCCCACCATGCACCTGCAGCAAACTGATCCCAAAGGCACACAGCCAGACATGAAGGCTGGGATGACTCACGGAGTTGACAACCAGACTACTCTCCTGTTCATTTAACCCGACCAGCTTTTCTACAACTCCTCTCTCTCTCTCACACACACACACATGGATGGACAGTGTTTTTTCTTACCTCGCTGCTGTGCTGGATCGGTGCGTAAAAGCCCGTCAGACAGCCATGGACGCATGAGCTTCAGCTGCTGCAGCTGATCACCGAGCAAAACAAATAAAAGTCGCAGGGAGTGCGTGTGTGTGCGTGCGTGTGCGTGTGTGTTTGACCACTGTATGCGTGTGCCGGCAGCGTTGAGATAGCCACTCCTTTCCCACAGGAGGCAGGGCCGGAGGAGGCAGGAGAGAGACGAGCCGCCGCGCAGGATCCGCAGTAATCTGTGATGTTTGTGCCGCCGCGCTCCCTCCTCCGCCTCATCCAGCATCCCTCCTCCTCCTCCTGCTCCTGCTCCTGCTCCTCTGAATTTAAAAAGCTCGGCGATCGCTCATGCATCCGTCAAACAGACACCCCGGAGTCCTCATGGCCGCGGAGGGCAGAGCAGGCGTCCTGTCCGGGACCCGCAGGCTGCTGCGGAAAAGCTGCAGGACTCTGTTCGATTAGTCCGCCTGCACGTCCCGGGCTGAGCGGAGCGGTGTCTGCGGGGCGGCAGCAGCAGAGGAGGAAGAGGAGGAGGGAGGGGGGGTCCGAGGAAGTGAAGGTTTAATTACTGTGCACGTGTTAACGCAGACCACGTGACACATAATGTGCCACCGCTGTCACTGTCTGTGTGTGTGTGTGTGTGTGTGTGTGTGTGTGTGTGTGTGTGTGCAGTCATTGTTACCTTTGCTGGGCGTCAGGCAGCCTTCAATGATTAAATGCAACGCTGACACTCACACAGCTTGTAAATCTTTAAAAGAGCAGCGAGAGATGCAAAATGCGAGATCCTGAAGTGATGATCTCCCTCCCACAAGGCCAGCACGCCCCATGGACAGCTCTGAGTCAGCATTTATGTCTGCTTTATGCTGTGTAATGTTCATATGCAAGTTGCAAACGTGCATTTTCAGGCAAACAGTGTAGGAAGTGCTCTTTGGCTTCTTGCACGTTTGAATGTCAAGGTGGTGCAAAGATGTAAATGACTGCTAAATTAATTCATTAGTGCTCCCAGGAGTGTTTTGACCATCTTCATCTTCTGCAAGCATTTATTATACCTGTCATATCCAGGTACTTTGCCATGCATTACAGCCTAATTTATTGATCAGTCTACTGTAGAGGCAAAGGACTGAGAATCTGCAGTAGCCGCTTATAATGTTGCAGCCTCTGGACCTCCTCAGCTCATATGATCATATCACACTGCAGTGCAGGGCCCATTAGTGCAGCCTAATGGAAAAAGCACTCAGAAGTGGAGACATAATCAAGCCCGAGGGCAAAGATCAGGTAATGCATCCGCTCACACAAAGCCTAACTGCAGATATCACACATGCTTTTTAATGGATGTGCATTTCTCCCAAAAAGACATCGTCTGTGATGACACTTTGAGTATTGCACTGTTTCAGCTTAAGAGTACTGCATATATACATTTGTCCACAAATTGTCAGTTTTTGAAAAATCATTGGAGACCATCCCTGACTCCAGGAACAAACAACAACAAAACAGACTGAGAGAAATTGATTAACTAATAATCAAAATCTCATTTTCATGACCTGACTGACACTCACCCATCCTGACTTGCTCAAAGATCCTGAAAGTTGTTAAATACATTTATAGTCATTCAAGTACTGTACTTACTTACCATTTTTAGGTAAATATTTTACTTGAGTATGTATTTAAGAGGAACATATTGTCCTTTTTCCCCTTACATCTGTTTGATAGCTGTTGATACTTTTCACATTTTCCAGAGAAATATTGTGTAGCAGTTCTGTCTACACTTCTCATTTGGTTTCATTTACATAAATGTCTGTGGCCCAAAGAGATTTTCCAATATTTGACCAGAAAAGCCAAAGAGTCTGGCCCAGAAAAGATAAATTTGAGTAGCAGAGCATGTGACCCTGAGATGAAGCCAACTCCTAATATTAGTGGCACCTTAAACATCTACAACAGTAAAGTGCTGACACTTTGACCCATCTGTTGTAACAATTATCAGTCACAGGGGCCATCTTTACAGTAACACTTTAGATACTCTAAGTACTTTTACTGATAATAGTACTGTAATTAAGTTTTTTCACATAGTTCTACTGTTACATTTACAGCATCTGAATGTGTCTTCGACCTCTGCTTCTCCCGAGACATGCTGTCCTCTGCTTGTCCAGGAGACTTCAATTACCCTGTTGGTGACAAATGTCTCACTATTCTCTCACAGCCATATGTGTACAGCCTAATGCGCTACATGTAGCACACATTCAGTGACCTGGAAAGGGCATGCGTGCCATGGCCCTCAATGACACAGTGCAGGAGAAGAGGTCTATTATGTCAGTGTGCACAGTCAACTGTCTACATACTGTGAAATTGCATTAAGTTGTGGTAAGTTTCAATATGGTGTCTTTATTTGGCAGCAGCTTTAATGTGACTGTGCAGTGCAGGTTCACTGAGGCCATGCACAGAGGCAGTTCTTTTACATCAGAATAAACAAAAAAGAGAGTTGTACCTCCAGACACAGATATGATACAGGTCCAGAAAAAGAGATTATGATGATAAAGAGAAGATTAGGTCAGGCATTAAACACTGAACAAGTGCACTTGAGAGATTAAATGATGCTTCCAGTCTTTTTCAAAAGATGACCTTGAATTGCTCACAGCTCACAGACTCAATACAAAACCGTCTATTATAGCTCTCAGCTCAAAGTCTGCCGAGCTGAAGCACCTGAGACATTTCTATTGTTATACAAAGAGGCTAACCTTGCTTGACAAGCTGAAATTGGTGTGGTGCCAGTTTAACAGTTGTTACGAATGAAATAATGGCCTCCTTTTTAAGGCAGCACCTGCACTTATCGCTCTGGTGTCTGGCTGTATTAGTATAAATGTAGAAAGCTGACACCCTTTGTGAAGTTACAGTTGGCACCATCATCTCTGCTTGTCTTGTTACAGATACAGAGCTGATCACATTAACAAGAAGCTTTTTAACCAACTCACTTGTGTATGAAATATTAATAAGGTTGTGAACTATTGTAGAGAAAAATGCACCTCAGCAAAATAAAAGATGATACTATATTGATATACCTTTATACTTACACTTTGATTTAGTAAAACTTATGCCTTATTGTACTTGTGTGATGTCTTCTTTTTTTTTAAAGAAATGATTTGACTACAATTTCACGAGTTATAAGTTGTAGTTTGATATGTCACTGGATAGATTACAGCCTGCAATGTTCTGAGTGATTCTTCTTCATATACAGTGTAGTTCTTTGTACTGGCAGTGAACCAGTACAGTGGATAAATACATAAAGATACATATATACTTGATATATACTTGATATATAACAATGTGGGCTCTTATCATAACTGACTAACAAAACTACAAGTCAGGAAAAAATTAGCTCTGTAAAACTTAGATAAAGACAGCAACCACAGGGCAGAATTGTGTTTTTCTTCGGAGCAGAGGTCTATATGTGACTGTGAATAGTGTGAAGTAGTAAAGTAGCAGTCAACTTGCATCCAAAACTGAGCGGGCCGAGTGCCCAAACCAGGCAAACATCTCTCTGCACAAAACATCCCACTCTCCTGTTTGATGTCTCCTAGCTACCATTTAGATCTCCTCAATCATTGTGCCCAGTTTAAAGTCATTATTTGGTCTGTTACTTTCAGGTCTTGCCAAAGCAAGAACAGAAGCAAACGCCTCTATGAGGTTTTGCCTTTCAGCATGAATTAGTCCTGTCTTTACCGCTCTGTCCCGTGTGGACAAAAGCTGGTCACCAAAGGTTTTAGAGGCTGACATTCGCACACCGAAGCTTTTGATAAAATATATATCTGTGTGTGTGTGTCCTGTTTTCAGTTAATTATTTTGAACTTCAAACAGGGCTGGACCATTTGTGGGCATTTCTTTGTATATTTTTGCTACCTACTTGCCACTTGTTTACTTCTTACAACATTTTGTTGATTCACATTTTCACAAAGCGTCTCAATGATTTGGTAGCCGGCAGATTCTTTCCAGAAATTGTCTGGGAGAAACACTAACTTTGACAAATTAAAAGGAGTGAATAATGACATTCAAAGACATAAAGGAAAAATAGGTAAAAAAGATTGTAAAAAAAATCCCTTGAGAGAACATGTCTGTGAATGTCTCTTGGAGATCAACAAAGTATCTTTCTATGTCTATACCGCCTAACAATTGATTGTCCCGCCCAGATTTGACCTCTCTTTCTCTTCGTCGTACAGTTCAGTGCAGACATGGAGTGCTGGAACAGGTGCCAGATGAGGTGAGTCCCCTCAGAGCTGACCTGACACCCACCGCTTCATTCAAACAGCATGTTTCATGACTGCCTGGACGCACTTTCTGCTCGCTGTGGAAGGCTTGGATGACGTGTGCCTCACATGGGTAGTGAGTGGGCTGGAGGGAGCAAAAGAGACGGCATCAGTGGACTCCAGTTATGCCCACCCCGTCTATGTGTCCTCTGACATGCACACCATCAAACACACACCTCACCTTTAGCAGCCAGGACACATTGCAGGACCAACACTGCCCTCCAGTGGAGATATAAAAAACAAATTCCTCAAATTTGATTAAAAATGGGATCGAGTTCAGGGCAGGTCATGGTTTATTTGACCAATTTCTCGTGAGAACAGTCCTATTAAACCAATTGGAAGAAACTTTGTTTTATCCACAAAGCCTCAGACATAACATTCGCCACATCAATAAAGATCATCCTACTCCTCAAGCACTTAACATTCTCCAGGCATCTACTTCCTTACCCAACGGAAATACCACCTTAGCCACCGTGTGCCTTTTTCTGTTTAAGCCATCATAAGACTTATTTTTTTTATCTGTTGGTGTGATTGAAGGCACATATTTTCAGAGAGCAGTCACGCCAATAAAGCCATAAAGTAATGACGGAAATCTGGAACGCCAAGGCAAACGTTAAGTTCGGCCTATATGATTTACATAAACAATAAATGGAAAGACTGAACGCTTTTCCGCAGTGAGTCACTTTTGGAGTAGACGGCATCATGGGATATTTTGTTCAGGCCGTAAGAGGGGGGCAGAGCACTTTGAGATATGTTTGCTGTAACATATGACTGTGTATCAATATTAAAATGGATATATAATGTCATTATTACTAACCACCAAACACAGTCACACACACACACACACACACACACACACAAACTGTCACACCACATAAGCATGCAGGATGCGGTGCTGGCCAGACACACACACAAACATGCATAATCAACACACATGGCCATGCACCCATGAATCAATACACACACACGCACACACGAGCCGAGTGCGAAACCACATATACACACAGGAGCACTCGCTCGCCATAAACCACATTCATACACACACGCACACTCCTGCAGCGCATACCTCCCCACTATTGGTCCAGGCCCAGACACCGCATGCCAGTGCACCTCGCTCCCTGAGCCGCAGGCCGCAGGAGTAGAAGAAGAAACAGATGGGTACCAGCTGTTTGGAAGAGAGCCCCGGGTACACAGCTACTGTATTGCAACCCACACACACACACACACACACATGCCTGCATGAACTCAAACTTATTCAAGTTGTTTAACTGCACCCCTGACTATGCTACTCACACAGCATTTACAGGTAATGTATTGTTAGTGGTCTGTGAAACAATTGTAGATGCCATCATTGTCACCAAAAGCAATCACTAACCCCTGTAGGTGGGCGGGATCAGACAACATCTTACCCAACCCTAACCCAACAACTTGTTCCAGTAAAGTATGTCAAAATGAAAAAATAATTCAGATGTCATATAGGTTATGTTGTGCTAAAAAGAAGATATCAAACATTGGCGTGGTAAACAATTTGTAAAGACCTAATCAAAAGTATTCACAAAGGGCCTAAATAACCCAAAACATCTAAGGTCAAGGATGACTGCAGATTCTCTGAAGTTCAAACACCATACAGTGCAATTTCAGACCAAAATCACAGTGGAGTCTGCAACAGTTCAGACAGTGAAATTGTTTTAACTTTCTACCTAAACACTTGATTTTTAGAAAAGAGAAGAAGAAAAACATATAATTGTATATAATCCTCAATGTAAAAGCTATAAAAATCAAGAAAAATCCAACAAAAACAGGCCGGCTTTAAGAAGCTTTTGTGCTCCGATCAGGCCTCTTTGAGATGAGCATGCTGAAATGAAAAAGAAACTGTGAGGTTAAAGTGCTGACTTTGAATATGTTCACATCCATATTAAACAGCAGAGGAATGATACAGGGCCAGAGCATTTTTGGGGCCAAAATGTTGAATGCTCCTAACCGGCCAAGACAGTCACCCCACCAAACATGTGTTTCACTTGCTGACGAAAAGAAAGAATGCAAAAAGCCCCCAGAACAAGCACAAAGTAAAGACTGCTGCTCCACAGGGCCTGGCACAGCACCACCAGGGAAGATACCAAGTATCTGCTAACATTTGTGGTTCAGAGTTCACTCAGTCATTGATGGCAAGGAATCTGAAACCAGATATTAAAGTTTCATTAATGAATATTTCTATATTAACAATAGGCCAAACGCTGTCAGGGGTCGCTGGTAGTGACTCACTGCATAACTTTACAGGTCCTCTCAGCTCTGTGGAGAGTTTTAGTGTCTTTCAGCTCATTGTTTCGGTTTGATGGTGCAGAAATTCACTGTTCTGGTTCACTCCTAACACTTTCATAAGTGTAGTTTCCAGCAGCAGCAGCTGTTTTCAGCAAAAACTACCCATACAGAGAACATACAATGTAGACTTTAGCAGCTAAAGAGGGATGATAGCTTCCTCAGGAGTAGGTAGAGAGCTAGTCAGAGCTAAGAGGGGAGACAAACAAAGTTACAAATGACTTGATGTTACTTCATAAGTGCTGGATATATAAACACTGTGCAGTGTACAGTGTAGCAATGTACAATGCAGCAATTATTAATGTTGTAAGATGGCAGGTGTACTTGAAAAAGTATCACTTCAGAGCAACACGTGTAGAGAGTTACAGTGTGTAAAAAAAGGATATGAAATGAATATCTCTTTAGAAGTTTGTTTTCTCAACAACCGTGACCACAGTTGCCTAAATAGACGTCAAGTTAACCGTCCACAATGAGGGCAGTGGATGCAGTTGATCATTCAGGATCCTCTTTCTTTGCGTTTCCTTCCCGAAACCCGGCAATTTCTGACCCGACCTCAACTATCAACTTTCCTCCAATGAGTCAGCTGAGGTGGTGACTCCCTCGGCTCATTACAACATGACTTATTGAAACCAAAACTCTCCCCCTAATGCCTGAGATGCATGTTTCCCCTGTCTGAATGCCATTAGTTACAGCCAGCGGTTGCTCCCTCTTATTACATTCACTTTGAACACAATCTGTCTCATTAAATAAAAATTCAGCATTGTGTGAAGTACAGTAAAGTGAGGGTTTAATTCGACCGGGACCCGAGGCTGCTGTGACAGTCCTGCCACTACAAACGTGACATTAAACATCACAGAGCGCCATCTGCACGGCTTACTGGCATCCTGGGGCAGCGCTCAGTACCGTACCAGCTACTGAGCACCGCGCAGGGAAAAAAATGTCAAATGGAAATGGCATTGTGTGTATGGTTGACCACGGCCGTCCTGTGATTTCCAGCTTCGGCGCTGATGTGGTCTGGCCAGTGTGGGTTTAGAGGGCAGACCGGAGCAACGGCAGGCTGGTTCAGGATCTTTTTCCCTCAGGGAGCCAACAGGATGTCTTTAATGAACCACAGTGTGTTTGAACTGTCGCATCTCACCATACAGCAGTCTACCCTTCGTCGCTGGCGTGCACTACATGAAAAGGAAGACGCAGCGAAATAAGAAGCATTCTAAAGACTGAAGATGTATCAAGTCCAGGAAACGCTGTCTCCCAGACAAAGACCACAAATCAAATGTTGGCCATAATGGAGGGGAACGTCTCTGGGTAGCGTATTGTAGAGGTCTCAAGTGACTGGGGCAGCCCTGCTCTCGTTGTGCCCAGGCAAGTGTTATTTAGCTCCCCGCCGCAAACGTCTCCATGTCAGCATTGATGCAACTTCAGAATCAGATTGCAGCCAATGTTTTGGTCAAGACTGCAGTTGCTTGTTGATTTATTTCTGAGGGTTTAAGGGAAACACTGTTGTTTACCACAGGTTCCACTGTACTGGGAGTGACCCTGTCTGATTCCTAGTTGCCGGCGAGTGAGTTTACCTGTTGCGTCCACAAGATGGTGTTGCTGGTGTATCGTATAACCGGCCGGGCTGCAGCGCTGCTTATTGTGGCAGCAACAGCGAGAAAACAAGCCCGCGTCATTATCATGATATCTGCAAACTGTGGTGATGGTTCAGTAACTGTGAGTGTTGATATGCTGCATATTGTTTCAATTACTCCAAACTGTTGTTCCAGACCATGCCATAGGAAAATGCTCAAAATACTCCATATTTGATCTTGTGGCCTCTTGTGAAACTGGAAATGAATGGTGATTAACTATAATGATGATCATCATGGTGAAAGGTTTTGCGCCACAGGTTATTTGACTGTGTGAGCCAGTCTACGTAGGGCAGGCCGAAAAAAGGAAAGCCCTTTTGAAGCTATTACCATTTATGAAGAACGCTGCACGTGGATCTGGCATCAGATTCCAGCCGATGAAACACAAAGATAAAGATTACTTACATCAGCGACAAAAATGTATCGTATTCTGTCAAAAACTGGCAATGACTTGGAAGCAAAATCTATCAAAGAACACCCGAGTTGTTTTCCTCTTCCACAAATGAAGTGCTTAAGTCTCGCTCTTGTTTTATTTGTGTGTGAACGTGTGCATGTGTGTGGTGCTGTAGTGGGAGGCCTTGTAGCGTTGAGTGAGAGGAAAGGATATGGCTATGATTAAAGTAGGCACTAAAGCAAAGGTGGTAATTGGGATCATAAACACTCACTTTTCCATTTACCCCTCTAATGAAGCGTTCTTGTTTACTCTGAGCGGCAGATTCATCAGAAAAACAGCATCCACTCCGAGCTAATCTGAGTGTTTGGTGCCGTTCAGATCTGCTTTTATTATGGCGGCAGCATGATGAAAGATGTCAACAAACACAGAGGGTAGAGGACGCAGCATCCACAGGCCTACAGCAGACGGGCTGGTTAATATTACCATGGTGATGTTAAAGAATTGAACATTTTATGAAAAAAATAAAAGGATTAGGGGAAAAAAGCACTTAAGGAGTATATTGGCATCCACTAATTCTGCCACTGAACATTGCAGAAGAAGAGTAATTAAAAGAGGGCCAGTTGATCTTCAAATAAGCAAACACAGTTTAAAAAAAACATGATGGAAATGTTACATTCATGTTTGTTTCATGCACACATTTTAAGAAGGTCACAGTTTCTCACTGATCTGATGTTTCAGTCTGCTGTTATTCTTTATCTTTGTTTCTTGTGGACGATGGAGCCAGAGGCCCTATGTGCGTCATGACTTGCCTAGTCTGTTCCCACTGCACTTTTGCCACATTTTGTTTATGTCAATACACCAACCTGTCCAGCTCAGCCAAGCAAAACAACCCAGAGATATTTAAAAAAAAAAAAAAAAAAAAAAGGCAATATGTTTGTTTGCACAAATTGAATATGTGCATGAAACAGTTGGCTGGAAACTCACTCAATGAGAGCCTAGTTTTCTCAATATAGAGATTTTAAAAGTAAGATGAAATTTGAATTCATGGCAAAAATCACACAGAATGAACAGCTCTAGTCGCTCAACATTGGAACAGATCCTGACAAACTGCAGGAGGGAGTCTCAGTCTGCCTGATTATATGCAATAATCTGTGTCGAAGCACCTGTTTCAGCCCCTTTCAGTTATTTGAGCACCTCTGGCTCCAGATTACATCTACTTTTCAGATGACAGATCTACTTTACTTATTGCTGCTGGCTTGTTAAATATGTGTCTTGCTCTTGTGGTGCTCGTTTGCTCATCTCTTGAGCCACGATGAGAATCACTGGTTACCCCTCTTCCCAGCCATAAACTTGAAATATGTTTATTTCTCTCAGGAGAGCCCTATCAGCCTAGAACAGCACTGAATTGAACGGCAAACAAAAAACTGGCAATCGAAAATGGACATCTAATCACAGGTTAATATTAGGAGAATGACATTTTGGTAGGGTGAGGTCAGTTTTAATTGCAGGTTTTACAGACTGCCACGGCCAAAGCTGTCAACGGAAATAGAAAAAAATAATAATATAATATAAACATAATAAAACGTGTATATCTGCAAACTGATATATTGCTGTCAGCCTTACACACACACAAAACACACTCACAGTGGTACAAGACGATGTAGTGTCTTTAGTCTTTGGGAAACTGTGATCATAAAACTGAGCTTTTTATGGCAGCTGGGATAGGGAAAAGTAAAACTTAAGCTTCAGGGATCACAAAAGGGTCAGTCCTAATTCTTAGCTAAACAGTAATTTTTCATCTATTTCTCTGCAATTAACCTTGCAAATGTGACTCTGTTTGGTCTCCCCCTGGTTGTGTCTTTATGAAGGTACATAACACCAGAGGACAGAGCTGTCACGCAGTCCAGACGCCGGCTTGCTTTACTGCTGATCGGGGGCTCTGTCAGGCTCTCCTCACACCCTGGAGGTTGCTGCTGTAATGCAGGGTGTCAGACAGAAGAGCTATAAAATCAAAGTAACTGGTCGCTCATAATCGTAAATATCGGGAGGGAAAATTCACCGTTGCTTTTCTCATAAGGGCGAGTTTTTCATCAGTGAACAAAAAAAGTCACAGGTTGTTCTATTAAGATGTCTGAGGGTGATTTTTTTTGGTATTGGGTGTCAGGTGGCGGATGTTTTTGATGTCAGTATGTCTCAAAGCCCAACAATTAAAAGCAGCTCGTCAGCTCTGGGAGTATTTTCACCACTTTGACAGATGTTTTATTATGACTGGAAGTGTTTAACTAAATACTACGCCTGCCCTCTGGCTACCTAGATTAGAATCTGTTTAACATTCTCCTCTGTGCCTTGAAAAAGCAACAATTATCTATTAGGCCATCTGCGTTTCCAGTTCAAGCTTAATTTTTAAACATGATTCTTTTTGACTTTGCCGCTCACCCAGTACAAGGAACGTTAATTTATCGTAATCCTTTGAAGAGGGGACCTGGAGGAACCTCGCCCAGTCAGAGTGTTCCCTTCACGTCTCCAAGTCCAAATGCTGTGTGGCATGTTTGACATAGCGAATGAAATGAATAACGCAGGTTGTCAGGTAGGAAAGAGCCAGGCTACAGGGCCGTGGCAATCAGGAAAACTTGGTCCGGCACTAGGCATGACTTCAATAAAATAGCTCCAGTCCTACTTTTAAAAGCATTAGTCCGGGGCAAATTAAAAAGTAGAGTGCAATTAAAAGAAATCACTGTGTAAATGTTAGCATGTGGAAGTTTTTCTTTTCCTTTTCCCTTTCTCCCCCCTTCCTCCTAGCTGAACAAAGAATGCCCCAGAGGCAAAGCTGCGCAGCTGCTGAATATTACTACATCCATGTGTTTTAAATAAGACCCCATTATAATCAAAATCATAAAAAAGGTAATGTGGCTCTCTTAAACATTTAAATTTAAGTTAACCAATGTAGAGTTCAAGCCTTTGTAAAGCACTTTTGTAGTTCCTAATTGAATGAATCTTTGGTGGAAACAGTTTAAGCAACCATCAAAGAGGTCATTATTTGTAACAAATATATTGCACTATTGAAAGAATTAAAAGATATAGTACACGCAATTACTAGTTCTACTTCTCTAAACATTTTGTGTTTGTCCTTTTGAACGCTCTCTGCATCTGGGGAAATTTCTCTGTTAGAAAAGAGTTTTCAAAGCACTGATACAATCAGCTGGCACTCTGACAAACATCATGGGCTGTGCAGATGTCCTGGTGGCCTTGCAGTGGATTCCTGGGTTCAACATGATTGCCAATCTTTGCTGCAAGTGTCACCCCCTAAAACCCACTCTGTCTATATTTGTCTCCACTAACTACTAAAAAATGTTTTGCAGGCAGTTGGCTGATGCTCTCATCTGTGTGAATCAGCAGGACTTCGACATAACAGAGTGTTGCTGATGTGGGCTCAGCTGTTACGACACTTGAGGCAGTGTCCTTTGACATTTACCGTAGAACCTGGTTGCTTCAACCTGCGCTGGTATGAAGAGCTCATAGAAAGTGGATCTGAAGTGAACTCACTTTGAGAGAAGCCAGAGGACCAAATTGCGGATACTTTCTGTGGGGCCTGCCGGTCCGCAGAAGTCTGCTGCGCTCAACCCTTCAGTTAAAAGTCACTGAGGGTGTCGCCTCACACCAGGACAGATGAGTTTCCATGGGAGGAACGAAGATGTCTGGCCAAATCCACTTTTCCCCCTTATTAAAATGGATATTTCCGAGCTGTCAGAGGGTGAAGTCTGGGTTTTCAGAGACTCTCGCTGACTTCTCGCTGACAGTGGGCTTCCTTTCCCCATAGGTTCAATATCTCCTGTGGCTCTCCCTCCCATGGTGCGGTATAGTGGGTTCCCTACGAGTCCCCAGCCAGCATGGCCCTGGCAAGCTGTTCACTTTTCACTTAACAGCACACACACACTAATTTACTGAGACTCTACACTGTTTTGGGTCCGCGGTGCAATTCCCACGTTCCAGCTGAGAAAATATATCATTAGTCCCTCATCGTGTAATGCTTGCCACGTTACGTTATAAAAGCTGGGTGTAAAGCGACATGGATAAAACAGGAGCGATTTCCAGTGTGCCTCATTTTCACCGCCTGCTTGGAATAAGTGGTGGGTGTTAAGAATTTGAAAAGGGGACAAGATGCGGTGCTGAAAAGGCCATTTTGCTTACTAAATACTCCTGGGTGGCTGGAAGACTAAGCATTTCCATTGCAAATGTCTCCAGTAGCATATTATAGCCATATGAGTGCAGGTCTTTACAAGCCTGCCTTGAAAGTTATATGGATTAATTAACTTTCCAGGCAAATTAAGATTCCATGCTAATTGTAGTCTAGGTACGTTTAATGAGATCTAGGCAGAAGATGGGTACTACACAAATAAGTTCTTTCCACCCACACATGTTTACTCTCTCCTGCAATGCTCGATAAAAGAACTCAGAGGCCGGGCGACTTCACAGCGGGCCGACATCTGCAGGACTGTCACTGAGCGCGACCCATGTGTTGCTCTGTCATTACGGACTGAGGGTGAGGTGAAGACCCTTTTTTTGGGGCAGAAGACCACACTTTTCTGGGTTCTTCACTTGGCAAACATTTTTACAGGCGTGACAGGCTGCGACCGAGCGGGCCGCAACAGACAGCTCTGTCACCTCAAGACAACCACCCCGCAGGGCCACACGAGACGGCTAAAAATACCGCCTCCCAGGAAGCCAAACGGAGGAGAAGCTGTGGAGCCTGACTGGCTATCGTGTGGCTTAATAAGCTAACACAGGGCACAGTCGTAGCAAATTAGAGAGCGATGGAGGACTTCTTTGACTGGAGGCTCTGTAGGCTTCACCACATTGGCGACCACAATGCAAATGGCCTCCTGCATCACTCGTCGCCGCTGTATTGTACACCCAGTCACCTCACTTTACATGTTTACTCTCTGTTATCATTTTACTTAGTGCTCCTACTTATCCAGATTACTTAGAAGCCATCCTCTGCACCTCCGTCCCTCTGTTTCCCTAATCACAAGTCCATTCATGTGGCAGCAATTTGGGCTGGCCGACACCCAGTCGTGAATGTGCCTGACCCCCTTTCTGCCCCCTCTAGCTCCCCCCCGACACTCGCTGGAAAGCCACATCTATCGCAGGAGCCCTCAGGGCCCTCACTGGCGGCCTCAGCCCATTAAAGTCGGGCTGTCAGGATTTTGTGTCTGCAGGTTATGAATTAACCTTCAGTGAGTCTGTCGTACTGTACTAAAGACATGTAACAGTTTCAGAAGATCCGTAATCCTATTCAAACAGCCTTATGGAGTTTTCATAGAAGCTTCTGGCAAGCATCAGTGCTACATCGTCGTTTTAATGAACGTCATAAGCATTCATGTAAGTTAATTAAACCCAGTGTGCCTTTGCGGCGGTATCTGTTATTTATATCTTTTATCAGGAAGGGTCAAAAAGGATATAAAGAACTTCAATTAAAACACAATCCACAGATGCATTTATGACATCCTGTATATTAGAAAGTGGAGTAAGTTTTTTTTAAACATCCACAGTAGCAGAACACAGGTTTTGTTGGTGCAAGGGCTCCTGTTAAATTGTTTCATTGCCACAGAAAAGCAGTGCCCTTTGACTCTTTGCAGAAGATATCATCCACTTACAAGCTCTCACAATAAAACCCATGCGCGCCGTAATAAGCCCGGCTTTGTTTCAAATACATCCAAGTGAAAACATTTATTGGACTAATTACAATGGTCTCCCATTGGATTTTCTTCCTGTGTTACACATGCTTTGGCAAAGTTCCCAGTATTGTGTCAAAACGTCTCAACACTCACGACTGTGGTACTTACTGCCAAGCAGGAGGGAACAGCAACAGAAGTAAACTGGAAACAGTGGACTACAAATTTGCTCTGCTGCACATGTACAACACTTTGTCACTGATGATATTTTCTGCTAACCTGAACTTCAAGTGAGAAGTGACACAATATTTGGCAAACACTGCGGCAACCCCAGTATTTCTCTTCACACAGAAATGCAGATGACCTTTCTGTCATGACCTGCTTCTGTAGAAACAAGCATAGGTGAGCTAATTCATTAAATATAAAGCTGGTATGAGAGAAGACAGAGATAGGACACAGATAGGACACACACATAGGACATTCTATTCTATAATTCTATTCTATTCTAGAAACAGGAGGATGTTGACACACGAGGGACAGACAAGGTTGATGCCTTGGACCAGGAATGGAAATTATATTGATCCGTCAGCTGTAGTATCTTTGTTTGGTCATGATATTGGTGGCCAAGGCAGCTGCTGAGAGAGAGAGACAGTTAGGAACACGCAGGATAAAATAAAGTGAATGGTAAACATAATGAATGTGTTGAGGAATTTTCCCACTGATCGACTAAATTAATACTTATCTTTGAAAATGAAAGGAAGATTTAGAAATGAAGCTGGATTACACTTCACCTCGGTCAAATATGTTTTATTCCTGTAAATCATCTCCAAAATTTGTAGAGATTCATGTTAACATTTATTTTCAGTGCTGGACTCACTTCAGTATTGTGTGTCACAGCTTTTATACAAAGTATTAATGATCAAGTCATGCTTCTTGGAAAGCAAACAGCAAACAAAATGAGCAAACTGTGACTTGAGATGATGTGCTAGATAATAATTATATAATTATCTAAATAAACACTTATTCTAATAGACCGGCAACCATTTGTTTGCTCTTTGGCCCGAGGTCAAAAAGTGAAGTTGTGGTGGCCTACGGAGGCAAAGGGTGGAGCCGGGGGCATAACCACAGCACGTACGTTGGGACAATATAACCAATAGTCAATTAGTTGCCGGACAACACCACCCTGGTACATTAGCATAAAATTATTTAGTCAGATAGCGAAAAGCTGTTATCAGGCTACTAAACCAACAGACAACCTGAAACTACTCCATCTTTCTGTCGCTGATGAATGTGCTGCTGATGGCAGCTCAATCAGGTTTTTTTTCAAAAACCTTTAAGACCATAACGGTCCTTGCCGCCCCCCTCTTCCCCTTCTCTCTCCCTCCTGGCTGTCAGGGCCTAATTTTTCTAGAGGTTTTGGATCTGGATCTTTATCCTCCATGAGAGTCAGCCTCTCCTCTTATCTCCCTCTTCCCCAGTGGTGGGCTGTCAAGGCCAGCAAGGCCTTCTCTCCTGGCCTAAACACTATCAGAATCACTAACCTATATCTACAACCTAAATCAGTTTACATGTTCTGTGTCAGCATGTTCCTGTGTCGGTGTGGGTTCTCTCCGGGTACTCTGGCTTCCTCCTACAATCCAAAGACATGCATTAGGTGGATTGGCTAATCTAAATTGTCCTTAGTGTGCAAATGTGAGATGGATGGATTTATTAATTTACTTCCAATAGTCTCTTTTCTCTTTTTTTGTAGTGTTTCTCTTGGCTACACCGCTTCCCGTACATGTCTGTGGATTATCGATGTTTCCAGTCAGGTTTCATATGGTTGATGCCAAAATTATACTGCTTTTGCATGATTCTGGCCACAGAGGGGAACAGCTTCCTTATGGTAGACCCTTTCTGTTGGGTCTTTGGTGGTGGTGTTGCCTTGATGACAGGCTTGTTGACTTCATTGTGAGATACCGATGTTTTTATCTCACCTGCCGGAAGAACTTTACTCGTCTGTGTGTTGAAGAGTCACCTCAAGTGCTTGAGAATGCTGCTTTTTCTTGGGGTCTTGTGTAACTGTGCCTTTATTATCTCTGCAACCACATCTTCAAATACCTCGGGCCTGGCTTGGATGGTAGTCTGAAGAAGCTTTGCCGATCCGAAAATCTGACAAAGTTCATTGCATATCAGAACATGGACGTATTCAGCCGTCTTTGAAAGAGTGGAGATGTTTTCTTTTTCAGTCCTCTTCTTCAGACCTTCCAGCATCCCGTTGAAGTCCACTTTGAATGCTGATGTTGTGGTGGTGGCTGTACAGGCGATGTGGTCAAGGAGGTTTTTCAAAAGCACAGCAAGAATGGTCTCATCTCTCAAGTTCTTCACATGACTGGCAGAATGCTTTATGCTCCAACAGCCATGGATGCCTCTCTGAACTCAGGTCAACCACTTCAGCACCCTCTGAGTAAAGCTCCACAATGTTAGTCAATTCGTCTGGTCCTTGCTGTTCTCCGCCAGGGTCGATCATTTCAGCATCCTCCAAGTGAACCTGCATAACTTCAGTCACCTCGTCTGGTTCGTTCCCTGTAGGACTTGGGTAGATTATGGCTTCTGAATCAGGCTTTTTAATGTCCGCCTCCTGGCCTTGTTCTTGCTCTTTGGGGCTTGCATCAATGACAAATAACAATTGATTACTACATTTGTTTCCCTCATCATTTAAATGCATGAAGATTGTCTGGTAGAGTAAAAACCCTAAAGAGACAACAGAAGTAAACAATCAACATCAGCTAATCACTGTGTGCAGGTAAAACTGATAAAATCAGGGGTCATTTCATTTTACAGTGACTTCAGTCCTCCTGATCTTGCACAATGACCAAAATGCTTTTCTTCACTTCACATCTGATGGAATATGCAGCTGAGCACACGTTATTAAGCACCTATTTCCAAATATGAATATGATATGAGTAGCATGACCTTCAGCATAGTTCAAAACCACTATTTGAACTATTTCAATAAATCCCATGATGTCAAACAACTTAAAAAATCTATACACTTGTGCCCCTTTTCCACTAGTACCTACTCGGCTCGACTCGACTCGACGCGGTTTGCGTGTTTCCACTACGCTTTAGTACCTGGTACCAGATACTATCGTAGTACCTGCTCGGCCGGGGTTCCAAGCGAGCTGAGTGGGGCCGAAAACGTGACGTCGGCAGACAGCAGGCCGCTGATTGGCCAGAGCGCGATGTGTTAGCAGAGCGACTCGTTCAGAAGAATGAGCCGCGGCATTTTTAAAACACAAAAACAACAAATAACGCGATCAGAG
>JBAJHX010000036.1:20130758-20175730 GCA_037176925.1 Amniataba percoides
CTCCACGACGCTCTTCCGGTTTCAGCAGAAAGAGTGGGTGGAGGTCAAAGGGGAAAGGTGAGAGGAAATAAAGAGGCCCATTCCTCCAAAAGGTGTGACGTGATTCTCTTTGTGGCCCCCCCCCCCCCCACCCCCTCACCCCCCTTGTTTCTCTCTTTTTTTTTTTTTTTTCCATTGCAGAAGCTGCAATGTGTGCTATAGTGGTGGTCTTGAGCTTAATGAATCCACTTCAGTGCAGTTCCTCTCCGTAAGCCTTTAGGTTTAATCCCCCAGTCTGGAGCAGTGACAGTCTGGCCCAGGGGATGACATCTGTGAATCGTTCATTAACTTGTAACCAGCAGCAGATGTCTTTAAAAACAACTCGCTGTGTCTCTGCCTTATTTCGCTCCCTGTGACAGTCACTTCTGCTTTGCTTTGTTCACTGATGGACCCAACAGGCCACATGGAGCTGTTTATTGACCCCACTTTAAAAATGTATGTGCAATTTTATGACAACAAGGGAAGGCTGACCTAAAAAAGTAACCTATTTAATGCTATGTAGACATTCACACACATTACTTTCTAGCTTTATAACAGTATCTTCAGCTCCAAGTGCCCCTCTCTCTTTAACTTCATCAGCAACCACAGTGGCAGTCTGGGATTTGATTGAGTCGTCCATGTGTGTGATTTTATAGCTCTATTCTCATTATGCCATAATGTTACTGGCTAAAATGCTTCAGCAGTGTCCAGCATGTGGACGCTCATCATTACATTCACTATCTGCTTTAATTTCATGACAAATGTTAGCTTATCATTTGTTTTACGACATATTCAGTTAAATGTTTTGACTTGACTGTGACTCGGTGGACGTGTTAAGCTGTGAAAATGGATAGCCTCCTGTGTAAAATATGCCGTGCCACTTTGAACACCTGTGAAAGATGTTCGGGCTCTTAAAGCTGCTGCGTGTAAGGCCTCAAGATGGACATGGAGCATATAAAGAGCAGAGTATTTCAACACTGACAGCCTCCCTGTGGAAATATCATGTGTGATTTCAGGGGGGTTGACCAGAGCAGGAAGACTGTGGTCTGTGTCTCCCAGGGTGATATATATGTGACACAACATGATTCATCTGCTACTGTGCATCCATAAGCTGTCTTGCAGATTCTGCTTTTTTTTTTTTTCCTTTTTCTTTTGGGAGAATGATTACACAGTGTGGATCTTGGGTTAAATTAGCCGTGACTTGCATTAAAACATTTTTTCTTCGCCCATATACTAGACAGATTTAGCCTAGAGAAGACTTTTATATGTGTTTATTTGATGTTGTGAGGACCATAAAAGTGAATAAGTGGGACGTGCATCGCATAAAGAGGTGATCCTATATGTGTGCGTGATGAAAGACGCGTGCCACGGCCAAATACATGTTGTTGGGGCATGACGCCATGATGTTGGGAATGGCTGAGCCACCAACGACATGCGCTGGTTTTGTGCCATTCATGAGGATACGTCATAGTGAATTACAAACCCTTAACAGTGCCGTCATGCTGTTAATGCCCAATCGACCATATCCAATCCTTTGGCTGGAGGTAGCACTTGTGTCATGCAGTGTGACATGATGGATTTCACAAATGTTTTTGAAATCACAAAATTGTACACTGAAGTGAAACAAGGAAACGGCAGTTTCAGAGTTCAGCCACATATATTATAGCCATAGACAATAATGAAAGGCTTCATCATACAGTCACATGAAATGTATTTTAATAAAACACAATGTACACATATGCAGTCCTATGACCATACATTTGCTGGATCCTAATTATTAAACCTAGAGTATGTCAAAGCATAGTTTTATTTGTCTTTTTTATCTTCTTCTTTAAAACATTGAAATCAGTAGATGAGGTCAAATGAATGTAATACAACACTTTGCGTGACATCAGACAAAAAGCTTTTCCACGTGTTAAAGATATGCACTGTTATAAGGAACTCAAAGAATATTTCAGCATATAAGAGTAACAGTATGAGGCAAAAATTCTCACTGAACAAAAAAAAAGTACAAAATAGAATTAATAAATAAATCAAATATATACCATATAAATGAAATAACTATGTGGCGGCTATGTTTATTATTTGTTTTTAATCATTTTAATCTGTAGCTTGGTATTACAACCTTTTTATCTCTAAAACATTTAGAACGGTGAACGAGTCAATACTGAAAATACAGTAATAAGCTTTCATAATTAGATAAACTATGTACACATGAGTCTGTTGCCATGCTAGTCGAACAACTAAATTTCTTCTTTTTTTTATCCACACTATACAGTTAGAGCATAAAGCGGTCTGAAACGTAAACAGTTTGTGCTGAGAATAAAATACTTTGCAACTATGCATGGTAATTTCTTTAATATTACTCTCAAAAATGTACATAACATAAAGGCCACACATGGGAACACTCCGTCTCCATTTGGAGGGGAAGGTGAGGGTAGTTTTGACATAAATATAGGAACAAAAAAACAGTCTCTTTCAGTTCAAGATGCCATTTTCTTGTCCATCAGCATCGTTTGCTTTAGCCGAATCTCTTCTGTCACTTCATCCTCATCTATTTTTTTCATCCTCCCTGGTTCGACCACCTCCCCCTCCTCCCTTTCCGCGAGCAGTTTAGCTTGCCAACTCCCTCACCACCTCTCCTATCCCCCTCCCTCTATCCGGCTGTCCCACCTCCACAAGTCTCTGGTTGCCCCTCCGTCTTCTATCACCCTGCACGGTTAATGACATTGTTAATGGCGGGAAATGAGTTCGGTAATGTCAACTGTAAAGGTCCACATAGGCAAGGCAAAGGGGTGGGGCAGAGAGAACAGAGTCACCTGGCTGGTCGCAGCAGCAGGGGGTGGGGGTGGGGAAGCAGCGGGAGGCAGAGGCATGAAACGTGTTTTAGTGTGTCGATACTGATATCATACGTTAGACATATACTGTTGTAGTGACGGATTTGTGAGTGGTGGTTGTGCCCTGGTGGGCTGGGGAGGTGGGGGGAGGTTGGGTGCGGGCTGGGAGGCAGGGGTCGGAGGTGGTGGGGTTCGTGATAGTCGTCGGTCAGAATATGGGTGCAGCAGCGGCTAGCAGCTTTGCGTTGGTTCTTTGTTCAATGGGAAGTCCGTAGTTTCGGTCCTCACTGGCTGGTGCGCGCAGAGGCCAAGTGGTCGCTGTGCTGGTTCTGGGCCCGAAACCGGAGCCTCTGCTTGTTCTTCTTCTTTGGTTCTTTGGGTCGGTGCTTTCCTGTTCCACCTGGGAATAAAAAGAGAAAAAGAAAGACATGAATATTGGCTGCTCTCTGGGGCTCCGGGCAAAAAAAGAGTTTGGGAAAATGTGTGAGAAAAGGGGATTTATTTTATTTCAACAAGTCAGTCAGTCCAGCCCTTCAAATGATCCTTCATATAATTTTGTGCTGTGTGTGATAAGAATGAGTACTACTGTTGAGCCTCTCTAGAGGGAGTTCTCCGTAAAAGAATCCAGCGTTTTATTACATTTATCAGGCATTTTGTTTGTGAAAAGATGCACACAGTAAAACAGTTCCATCACATATCCTCATTGACCTGGCCTTACTATAAAGAGACTGTTGGCAACTGCGTGGTGCTGCACTAAGCATATTTGCTTTTAGCACACCGGGGGCACTGCTGTACAACTAACAACTGCACTCATACTCGAATGTCAGTCAAAGTCCAAATTGGGACAGTTTTTCAGCACTACGTTATGTTACGGGATGATGCAACATATTGATGGGTGCAAAGGATTGCTTTTCGAGCCACAGATTAATGACCTGTGAGCTCTATTTCTATTGACTTTACCATAAAACAGCAGTAAGTAAAAGCACAGTCTTGCAGCAGACTGCTGTGGAATGGATTATGTGAACCCGACCTGCTTATTTTGGGCTGGAATACTCTGGATTTCAAACTTGAGCTAGGATTTGACTACCCCGTCCAAGTAAAAATTACAAAAAGGTGATGGAATAGGAAGATAACCACTTGGAAAAATTTTGATTTCAATTACAAGTTCTTACAAGAATCAAAGTGTGCTTTGAGTTTTGATGGCTCATCAGGATTCTGAGAAAAAGAAAAAAAACAACCTTGCAGTGGCAAGTACAAGTTTTCACCGATGAAAAAGGCAGCATAACATGAATGAACCTTAAATGAGGGAACATCACATATCAGGTCTGCATTTGCTCCAACCCTCAATGCTTAACCTCAGTTTCAAACAAAGGTCTGTTCAGCCCAACACTTCTCACTGTCACTGCAACAGAGAGGGGAGTTAAGCATGGGATGTTGCATAACTCTCTTTCCAAGTTGGAAAGGTCCCCCAGCCCAAGGTTAATCCATCCCAGGTTTCACTGGGATGGGCAAGGCATGCTGGGAACTGACTTCCTGCTCTCATGGAAGCTTGTGTGGTGGAGGCTCTGCACCCACGGCTCTCTGTGACAGAGAAAACTCTGGCTACCGAACCACAAGGCAACAATCCGGCTGCCAAGGCCACAAATAAGATAACGAGGTGTGTGTGCGAGATGTATGTGTGCGAGGGGGAGTGAGTGTGAGGGAATTTAAGGGAAAAGAAAATCTAATGGGGGAAAAGTGGAGTAAGGCTTGGATGATGAGACGCTATCTGGATCCTGATCTAGAACACAAAGAAACAAGCCACGCTATGGTTCGCTGAGGGGGGAAGCACAGGAAAGCACTGCAGAAAAACAAGTCCCGTCGTTTCATTGCCCCGTCCTGGGTCTTATTACTGCACTTGTTCGAGCTTTTTCTCTCACGAAAAATAGGTAACGGTGTGTAAAATGTGGCATTATCTCTAATTGCCTTCTCATATGTGCTGGCATTGCGGTGGCCTTTTAAGCACCCCTACAAAAGACCTATTTCCCATTCTCAGGGCTACGCTGTGAGGTAGATTTGAAAATATTCACTCGTTTAAGCCGACACGCATGAGAAAGCAAGATATTGCTCTGCTAATAGGCTCCCCCAATGAATAATACAGATGCATGCAAACATCAAACCATCTCAGAGCTATTTCCTGCAATTAATCTAATCTCGTTATTTTGAGTCACATTGCCAGTTTCAGCCATGGCAATAAAGTTTCTCGCACACAGCTCCCAGTTAACATCACCCTTTGAAAACAACTTTCACATCTCTCCCATCAAAAATTCATGCCCTTCAATTGAAAATATTACCAGAGGGCTTTGTACACTTGCTGAGCTGATGCCATTTTAGATTTTTTTGCATGACCTATGGTATGATAATGTTTGTTAAAGTAAATGTGGAGCTTAGAGGCATTTGGTCTATAGGTCCATTTTCCTAATTGCACTTTAAAGAGGTAATTTTCATTCAAAACAGTGTTGCTAGGTGCCTGATAAACAGGGCTTTCAGTGCAATCAACTCAAGATGAATTACATTTGATGGCAATAAAGTACACCGTGCAGCATTAAACTCCCTCTGTAACGGGCAAAGCCTTCGTGGGCCATTCCTTGGACACAAGGCTGCATTTAAACTGAAAAAGGCTGCATTTACAGCAATTGCTTGAAACACAAATACATATGTGCAAGTTAAAAAGTAGTTTTCCTGGCTAGTTCAGCCTCTCAGCCTTTTACAAAAAGGCTGAGAGGCCATTTTGGCTCTCAGCCTTTTACTTGCTAGTTCAGCCTTTTACACTCTCTGTCACAGCACTCACAGCACACACTTATATCCACACAAATCTGCAAGGAAGTCTGAAATTCAGCCGCTGCCCATGTTCACTGAGCTGCTGAGTTCACAGGTACGAAACACACAAGTCAACTTAAATCAGTAAAGCAACGTTTCAACTTTGTGATCAAATTTAGCTCAATCAAATCACTTCAGCCCTTCCTTCCCCCCATTTCTTATTCCTCCTTCCTTAAAGTAAAACTCCAACAATCTAAGCCTGTGAATGAAAGAGACTATAGGAAAAGAAATCCAGGCCTGTATGCCATACATAAGCAACATGCATCAACTACTACTTTGTCACACTATATTTGGTTGAAGTTGAGCAAAGATCTAAATCCAACTTTTCGGATCTATTTTACTCATGCACAAAAAACATTAAGTCATAGAAAAGTATTATTTCTATGAAAATAGCTTTCTAACTTGGCAGTAACTGGAAACTGGGCTGAAACTCTAGAAGCTGCCGTGTCTCTTCCAGAACTCTGCCAAAGACAGACAGTGAACAATCAGTGAATACAAGAGCTATGTTAAGTGAAACCGTGACAGTAAGATAGCCAACACTAGCCTTAGCTAAAGATAAAAGTACGTGACTACTTTTCAAAGCTATTATCTTTAATGATAAATATCCTTTATAACTAAACTAATACGTTTTTTCTATACATCTATACATGTAACTATATCTAGTCATGATACAGAAAAGAAAAAGAAGCTTTTGCAGATCTAACAAAGATTAAACACAGATCACGGTGTTAAGTAAATTCTTTAGAAACATTTTCTGTTGTAAACCCATGAGCCTCAAAGGACATCAAATAGAGCCATTAAAACCTTTTTATCTGTTCTGCCCCTTGTTTCCTCAGCCTCACTGCCTCCACTTGATACAGCAGTTGTTTCCAAGGCTTTTCTTCGAATGCCTCTGCTGCGCCTTTGGTTGTAGCAAGTTGATGACAGCCGTCAGGACAGTGTACAAGTCTTACTCTCGTGGGATATACAAAACATTCCTCCCAAAAAAGAAAAGAAAAAGTAGTGGAACTCTTTACGGCAGGAAGCAAATGCACACAGTGATACCTGATGCTTTCCAGGCATCATTTGTAAATTGCACCCTTATAAATCACCACATTCTGGATATTGTTAGTGCACTTTATAAATTCTACATTCTTACGGCATCCATACTGTGGGTCCATATTTTCTCCTATCCTGGAAGGCTGATTTTGTTTTTTAAAGACGATGCTGAAAGGCTCTGACTTTTATGAGCCAACAGTCTCCCTCAGAAACTGAACATTTCCAGCCAGACTTCCCAATAACTGCATTATTATCAATGCGTTTCAAGCTTCAGCTTAAACTCCCCCAAACCGACCGATGACACCTCATAAACTCACCTACACTGCGTTTCCGGGCCATATTTCATAACCCAATCTCAACGCTGACAGCTAGAGGGCAACCAATCCCCACATAAGCCCCTTCCCCCGGCATCTGATACAGTCCCAGTGAGATGGTCTATCATATCTGCTCAAGAACTCACATTTAGCCTTTCCTCAGGGCACGACGCACTCTGAATACTGAACTTCCATCATCTCATATTTACGACCGATGTAATCACTTAAGCTGATTACCAGGGTTCACAGAGGAAACAGTTTAATTTGCCTGGAAAGAAATGATTAAGTCATCTCAATTGCTTTCAAAACCAAGAACAAATTCATAAATCTTATAGCATGTAGAGATAATTTTGTCTTGGAAGGCATGGTGGGTTTCAAATCATTCTCTGTCTTTGTTTTGCGTCGTAACTGGCAAAGCAAGGATCAAATCAAAGGAGTATGGCTTTTATCAGAAAAATTATAATCCGTCTTTATACTTTTCTTTCCGTTCTGGCTGCATTTACTATCACTGCAGCAAACCATAATTTCAGCAATGTTTAGTTTTCCCTCATAGATACAATCTCCCTCTGCCAGCGTGACGTTTCTGTTTGAGTTTGAAATGAAAAGTTAATCAAACAAACAAACAAAAATCTCGAGAGCAAATCAAAATGTTTTGTATTTCTGAATCAGAAGCAGAGTCTGCGGTGGGATGGTTGTTTACCGCTGTCAAAAATGACCTTTGCCGAGTTCTTTCAAGTGTCAAGTGTGTGTGTGTGTGTGCGTGTGTGTGTGCATGTATATTTGTGAATGATATACATGGCCTTTCTGCCTGTGCGTCAATGATTGTGAGCTTCCATATCACCTACGCGAGCTTGAGAAATACTTAGTGTCATTTCCAATCTTTTCAGCTGCCAAACCAGTGAGCAAAGAAATATTAAACTCCTCTGCACGCACTGTGGTGGACGTTCCTCAATAACCTCTCAAAGCCAGCCGGGATCCGACGCTTTTTTCTTTCTCTTCCCCATCACTCTCCTTCCCCCCTTTTCCTCCCCTCTCCATGTCCCTGTGATGCTATTTGAGGCTCTCAGCAATAATCGAGACGACTGCATGGTGAAGATCCAACTAAGAGTTAAGCGCTATTAGACGTATCATATTATTAAGCTCGCACTCTAGAATAATATCTCCTTGCGGAATGGCAATATGACTACTTGTCCAACTGATGCACTGAAAGATAATCAGTCAAATCCATATCCAGAGGGAAGGAGGCCAAAGCCAAAGCTCCCTTCATCTGTGTCAAAGCTAATATCTTTGTTTTGGAAAAGGGGACCAAACTCAAGAAAATGTAAAAGTTTACATGAGAGAAAGTCTGCATTATGCAACAGTGTCATATTCCTCCTAAATTAGGCCTTAATGTCCTTTTTGTCACTCGGCTTACTTTGGACCATTTCCCCACTAAACGGCCCTGAGGGTACAGTGGTGGTATCCATATGTTACCCTATAATCACAGAGGCCATGACCTGCTAAAAAAGAGCGATGCGCCGACTGTCGGCACAGGCCGAGTGATTTCATCCACTCACGGCTCCGGCGGCAGTGCAGGAATCGAAGGCCTAATCTTATCTCCATCGCTTGCGGTTTGAGAAAAATCGATGGCTGACCTCGAGAAGGCATTAAGACATACGGTAAATGGGATCCTATACTGCTGAAAACTCTCCCCTGCTCTCCTGTTACCCCATCCCTCCACTCGACGCAGACGGTCAATTAATAACTCACGTAGGACATGGGGGTGGGGGGCAGTGAGGGGGGGGTTGGGTAGGAAGAAAAAAAAATCCAAACAATTTTGAAGAAGATTCGGATAGACTTAGGGAAGGTAAAGCCGGAATTTTTGGCGGCTCGTCTTTTTCATAAACAGGCCAAAGCGGAGGCCATTATTTGTGAGGGAAGGAGAGAACTACTGGCGCCAGTGAGATTTGATTTCAGTGGCAGAAATTGGATTAGCAGCCATTAAGGGCCTCCTCACACATACATTTATAATGCTGTGAAGGGGAAAGGATCTGTTGCCAGCCAGCGCTCTCTTTACTCACACACCGACAACTCCTCTGTCTGGGAAAAGGTTACGGATGCTGACACTGCCCTATACTGTAGCTCATAGCTGATTTATAGGTGGGACACAGTGGTATGACCTCAAGTGACCCATGGTTCGTTAAGGCGTGGGCCAGAGGTAGGCCAGAACTTTTAATGGCGCTCTGTGCTGTTGTCTGCCTGGAGGGAAAAAGCTCTGGAGGGGTGATTTGACATTTGAAGCCGAGGAGAACACGATACAGTTGAAAATAATGCTTAAGTGTAAAAAAGGCAGAAATTTGTAACAGACCTGGACGGAGTGAAAGAGCTACAATATTTGGGAGGAACACTACTGGGAAATACTGCGGCAGAGACACAGACGTCAGATGTAGGAAAAAAGAAATCAGCCTTTTGACAGAGAGGACAATCATTTACAAGAAGCTCATCTTGCCAACCAACTGACAAGAGGCTCTCTGCACAGCGTCACTTAGCCCTAACAAGGTTTCTCTGGATCACACTCCTTCATTCACTCATTCGTTCTTTCGTTCCCTTTCCCCTCATGCTCTGCTTACTATCACCACGCTGCAAGGCGAGAATGATTTAAAACATACGCATTCCGATTTAAAAAGCTAATGTTGGGATTAGGTCGGTCATTATTTTCTCATCTATGACCCGGTGGAGGATCTGCCCCGAGATTAAAAATCAGGTTAGCTCACCGCTCGGCTCTTTGATGCTTCGTTTCACTGACAATAAGTTAAAGCGAAAACCCGACTCAGAGATTAACGTCTCTAAGCGGACAAGTCCCGGCAAAAACATGCATGACTGACACGGTGATTAATATGCCTGATGGTCAGTACAGACAGCGTGTTTTTCTCCCCTCTGGAGAAGGTCGGTCACACCGGCAAGAGGCAGCCACCACCTGCCCGGGAAGGCCACGGGACAGATGATGACCCAGCACACTAAAGTTACTCTCCATCAGTCTCCTCAGAGTCACGCTCTGCTACGTTTCACCACACCAGAGCTGTTCCCTCATGCTTGCCGGAGTTTCCACCTCTGGCTCGAGTACTCAGAGGTAGGTTATCAAGTAGAAAACCTCCATGACAGCTGCTAAATTAGGCCAGAACTGCCTTTCCAGAGCTATTTCCTCTACTACACCTTCACCTAAACACTGAAACACTGTTTTTCAGAAAAGTTGGAAAGTTGGGAATTATTTCTTCCTACTGTACAAGGGGAAAAAATAATGGAATAATCCCTTAGGTCACATTTCCAAGTTGGAAACTTGGGGCATAAGTGCTCAGACTTTGAGAAGCACTTTGACGTTGGCATGTTAGCGTAACATTGTAATCCTCAGAATACTGTAAGTCAGGCTTACGTGAATGGTCTTCCCACCTTGCTGCTTGTAATTATAGCAAAAACTGATCATTGTTACCTAGCATCTATGAAGACACATAATTAAAAATGACAAGGGGTTGCACTTTCTTTGTGTCTCCTCACCACCCAGTGCTGGTGTGGAAAGTTCCATAAAATATCAGTTTAAATTATAGATTTTAAGCTGCACTAATTGCTGGCTTGCTATGTTAATTAGCCAGCGACTGATGCCAGATATTGTAACAGTGGCAGTTCCCAAAGGTTTCTCCTAAATGTCCATGGTTCTTGACTGGTTTCCCATGCTGCACCACTGAAATACTGAAACCTCTATAACCTCTATAACTCTGAACCTTGAGGACTTCTGTGGAACAAGTTTACATCTATTGGCCACATTTCACAGCTAAAAAACACAGCTAAAAATGCTGCATGGACGTTTTTGTTACATTTCTTGTAATGTCACCAGTCTAACCAATTTGAGTGGGGGAAATTATACAAGAAGAGCCCCACACACAACCAGATGGTTTCTTACCAATTCATCCAACGTTTATTAGTTTAAAGCTGCACTAGGCAAGATTTATTTGAAAAATTACACTTGGCTTTTCAGCCCAAATTGAAAACTGGGCATTCAACAGGGAATATAATCCTATCACTGTTGTACCCTTTTTGCCCAAATTAATTTAATAGTAATAACTTTATATACACCACACACAGAAAGTGTGTCACATAAACTTCACATCAAAGTGCACTGAGCAGATGGCTCATTCTGAGACAACTGGACTCAGCAGCGAGGGCTAGATTTCCTCATCTCAGTGGTAAAGTGGTTCAGCCATTATTTCAAAATGTCTGGTGGAGGTACCAGACACAGAGAAGAAATCGCATGACGTTATATGGTTTCTGGTTTATGGCATCCTGCCAACTGTTACGCTTTTCCCACTTCCACTTGAAGCTGCCAAAATATGAAGACTCGTAGTTTAGCTTTAAAGCCTCAATCTATAGGCACGCTGTCGCCCCCTGCAGCACCGAGATGTAACGCAAATGGAGGCCGGCTGCTGATTGTGACTCAGCTGCTGCAAAATTCAGTTTTGAATTAGGGCATATAACTGATCATTATTGACTTTCCCCCCTCTAAAAGGAACCTCACTGTGTTGCAGTGGCTTTACACAGCCGATGGTGTCATGAGGGTAACGTCAGCAGCCAGCCAGTGAGCAGGCATGACGACCGGCCCGCTGAGCCTGATGCGCCTTGAAACCACAGGACTCGGAGAGAAGTGAGCAGCCCCCTCTGCGGTCTGCTATCTCCCGACTGACTCATCGACACATCTGGGCCTAAGTATATGGGGCTCTCCTGCCCCACGGGTACTTGGGTAAATGAGGGATAATTAGCTTTAGTTGACTTTAATGAATGGTTTAAGGTTGTGTTTCATTTCTGATGAGAAAAATATAAAGCTCAGCACTTATCAAAGGGAGGCCCCGCGCTGATGTCCCAGAAGGCTCGCCGCTGGTGTGGGTCTGTTTGTTTTTGTATTTGTTGTGTGTACGGGGGCGAGGCGGAGTGAGCTGAAGATAGCTGCAGCATATAAGGGAGTGGTTTAAAATGTGACCGCAGATCCAAAGATCAGGAAACCTGCCGGGATATACAGTAGCAAATCCATCATTCGGGCTGAGGAAGTTACTGCAGATGTGAACTCTGTTTGTCTTCAAGCAAAAATAGAAAAGGGCCATCGCACTCCACTGATTTCCATGTTTTCTGTATTGAGAGATCTCCATAAAGGCTTTGATCCATCTTATAATTCCCACATGCCATGATATAAAGCAGGAAGTGTCTCTCTGAGTTATGATAGTCATCTATCTTTGTTTCCGATAAGTGTATTGCAAAGAGCTGATGGAATTAATCATTTTCGACAGACACGGGATCCAGCATAGATTTATTTGTTCTATTCAATCTTTGATTACAAACTGCTCTCAAGCTGGTCCGACATAACTGTCATCTACATTTCCACGTCTTTAAACTGATGCATTATCGCTTGCTGCTGCAGCTCAGTATGGATCATTATCTTTGCCGTGCCATTAAGAAGTAAAAGCTAATAAAAGCTGGACTTGGCAGTTCAGCTTCATGTACTTTTACACACTCTACCTTGTCCTTTTTACAGCAAATCATGCCTGGCGTCCTTTGAGTAATAGGATGAGACACACTCACACCAGAAGACCTCACCAATCTTCTCTGTGTAAACCAGCACCCCACTAGGATTAACTGTGCACTTTAAAAGCAGCCTCATACTGACAATGGATGAAGGCAGAGAAAGGCACATCCTGCAACGGAGGTGACCTCTTTGTACCACTATAAAACAAATATTTGGAAAACTTATTATTTATCTCAGGAGGTGAATCTGCATTTACAGGATCTGCTTAGTATATCGTAAGTCTGGTCCTTGGGTAAATTCGGGGGGTGGATCCACCCCCAACAGAGGACCCTGGCTTTCGGATTTACCTGCCTCAGCCCCCCCCAATGAGCTTCTAGGTCTTCACAAACAATCCCTCAGCATTACAGTGCCCCACACCAATTTATGGAGAGGAATAAAATGGTTGTTAACACAGCCACGAGGGGGGCACGCAATAAGGTGCATTAAGAGTAGGGGGCTTTCTGCACCCGTATGGGGCTATAAGGTGGAGGAGGAAAAGGATGCACAAGGATTTCTACAAACAGTTTATCAACACTGCAAACTACTGACACAATCTGCTGGGTAGTACATGCCTGCAGTCCATGGTAGTGTGTACTCACATACAGAAATATAAAGTGTGTAAAAAATAATCAAAAATCAACTCAAATTGTAACATTCAGTTCCAAGCAAGAACAAAAAGCTTGACAGGCGTAGCAACAGTAACTAAGGAGGCCAAGGCGGTATAGCTATATTAAGATAGACCAAGGTGACCATGTGCAATCCACACAGTCGCCATCTCCACGGTGAATGCGAACAACAATTCATGTTGAGTGCATGAGTGTGTGTCAATGTGCGTGCACACAATCTTGATTCTCTAATTCCACCTGGTCTGCCTCCTCCTGGTCTCTGTGGGTCTGAAAGGGAACTGGGGAGGATATAGGAGGAAATTGTCCAGCATGATTCCCTCTTTATATCTCATTTCTGCACAAGTCCTTTTATCCCCTCTTCTCTCTACTGGGAAACCCCAGGAGGAAATCCCTCACATGTTTGGACATGGAGCACAACTGTCCCAAAACAGGACCAGACCCTAACGAGCAGGGAGCCAAGCTAAGTCAGACGGGCTTAGACACTAAAACAGAGAAGGGGGCCATCAGGATCATGCCGCAATCCCCGTGCAATGGCCAGTGATGAGGGAATCAAGTCTGGCTGGCGCTTTTTGTTTTCTTTGATTTGTTCGACTAACTCTCGAAGGGCGCTGTTGTTCATTCTCCCCTGATGATCCAACAGAGCGCACATATTTTTTTATAAAAATAGTTCATTAGTTCACAGCGGAAGAAAGGGGCGGGAGCTGTTTGATGTGTTCGCAGAGCTCCTGTTGCACGGGGAGTGAGGTAAAGCCAATTCAGGAAGGGCTTGATCCTCTCTAAGGCCTGCGCTGCATCAAACACTTGTCAAACCCCAGACAGACGGACAGCTGAGTGGCTCTGACAGATCTGATCACAGACACGGGCAATGAGAGTCACCGCCGCTCAGCTCCTCTATCCAGGCACCGCTCTCTCACTCTTGTCAATAATCCCTCTTCAACTCACTAAAACACAAACAGAGGGCTTTGTGGCATATGGCAGACATTTTCTTGTTGTTTTTAGCTGTGTATGATTACAGTGCAATTTCAACGGTCATTTCAGGGTCTCACCTCGCCGAGCAGAGGCTTGTGTACTCCAGAAGGCTGCAGCATCTGTCAGAGATGCAGCAGGGGACGGAGAAATGAATCAAATCAAAGGGAGACTTAAGCTCCCACTAATCCAAAAGAAATGTCTCAAGGCCTGTCGGGATCACGGTCCTGGACCTTGCCACCCAGCGGGAAGGAGCATTTATGTTTGAAAGGATTTGATATGGTACCTGGTCGGGTTGAGTTTCATTACACCGACCACTCAATCATGTCTTGAGATTTTCCTCAGAGAGCCATCATGTTCTATCCTCTGAGAAGGCAATATAATGACTATTTCTCACATGACAGAATACTCAGAATCTTATAATGCATCATAAAACTGAATTTGAGTCAGAGGCATTAAATGCAAATGCTGAGATTAGCAGGGGATCACTTACTTGCATCTACCATTTAAAGGACTGCATTTTTAGGATTTCATTTATTGTGGGGAACACATCTTTATGCTAACATAGTGTGCCATATATATCATGTGGCTGCATTCCCAAAACTGAACAACAACCAAAGATAAGTTAAGGAATGCATCTTGCACATACACCTGTCTTAAATTACAGTAATATCACACTCAAAGCAACACATGTCACAGAACTAATTCCCCGTCAATTTGACTTGCAGTGTGTCGGGGATTTTAGCCTCTGTTTTGTCTTTCTCTCTTTAAATTACATCTGTCATCCGTTTCTATACATGTAATAACAAGGGATATGTAAAACATGTGAATGTGTAACCTGACTGCACAGTGGATGAGGACAATGAAAATTGTAGAGGTCAAGCTTTCTGTATCAAAAATGGATGAGACGTTTAATGCAGAAAGCTACGCTCATCGTGTCGAGTCAACAGAGAATGATCACCTTATTCTGCTGATTGCACTCGGCAGTTTATAACCTCAGTGTAGCTTGTGTCTTAGCTGGTCAGTGCTTCTGTTTTGTGTAGTGAGAAAATGTTGAGGTCAATACCTTGTGGTAACATTTTCTCCGCTGAGCTGAAATTGCTAACCTGTGACATCACCTTAGTGTTGAGCTTTTTTGTGTTGATGGGAGTGTTGTGCTCTTCTAGGTTTGCCCTGGCCTCTACTTAACACTATAATGGCTCTGCTGTTAGTCTGCACCCCCCCTGTATTTGTCACTGTTAGTTCACACACACACAAACACAAAAAAAAAACACCCAGACACACAGACGAACATGCAGCCAAAGGCCAGCAGGCCTATACTTGCTGCTTTGTTGTGTCTGCATGTCTGTACACTGGGTCCACGCTCACGGACATGAGTGGGTCAGAAGCCGCAACCTCCCTCTGAATCACCAGTAATTAAAAGCTGTGATGTCTCTATAAAGACGCCCGCCAGAGATGGAGAAAGAGAGGGAAGGAGGGTGGAAAGAGGAGGAGAGGAATGGAGAGGAGAGGGGCTTCTGGTGACTGTGCCAGTGCAACTGTGCACCAGATGTTTTCAGGCTCCCTCGTTCGGCTCCTCGCCTTCCTTCGTTTCTCCTCCAGCCAGACCACTGGAGAGGGAGGACCTCGGTGCACGCAGCGCTGCCTCGAACAATGTGCGCCACGCGAACACATCCTCCGCCGTGGCATGCACGTTGTTCCTCAGACAGGCCCGCACTGTGATATGTGATACATGAGTGAGAGAGTGTCATTTGAGTGCGAGACAGGAAAAGAGAATGGAAACAGCGACGAGGAAAAGAGTAGATAATGTGGTGACTTGTTCTGCCTGTGAGGTCTGTTTTATTGTTTGTCGGTGTCTATTACGTGTGTCTCACACTTTGGCTGCGTGAACGTGTGTGTCTGCAAGTGTGTGTGTGTGTGTATGTGTGCATCCTCGTCTGCCTAGTGTGGTGTAGATGTGGAGATGAAAGCGTTTGCGGCCCACAGGAGACCTGGCAGCAGTGCTGGACTGGAGGTCTGGCAGACAGAGAGCGGAGGTGCAGGGATGCATCAAACACATCTCACTCTGACCAGCTCGGGTAGCTATCTAAACATGGGGTGAGAAACCCTGACACGGGGGCCTGCTTCAACACAGGGTCACTTCATGTTTTTGACTGGACTAAAGAAGAAAACAGATGCCTGTATTTGATTTACTTAAGTCTCACCATCCTAAAGCCTTCCAATAAAGTACAAAATTCAATGTTTTCCTAGAATTTTATGTCTGTCAGGGTGGAAGAGCTGCTATAACTACGTTTAGACCATCATAGCGCACTCCAAATCCATACTAATGAAATCTTTTAAAGCAGGGCGAGCAGGTTTCATTACAGGTTTTACAGATTGCCACCCCTGAAACTGTTCTGTAAAATCTTTTTAACGCCTCTGCTGCATTGATTTCTCTGGTTAGGCTTCTGATATAAAATGCGTAAATAATCACCATCTGTGGTTGAAGGCAAACCTCCGTCACATCACAAGTGGACACCTCTGGCTGGCAATCATAGAGATATTTTATAAAAGACAGAAAAACAGCCCCATACATGAGCCCAGCCCTACTTCAAAGGTCTCATCACAAGCTGTTGCCATCCATCCTTGTAAAGACACAGACCGTGTCTCAACCGCTGTAAAGAATCACGGGGTGTAACAGCAAAAGCTGCCCATCAAGGGAACGCTCACTGAAGGTGCACTTTACAGCCCCGACCGTGTCATGGGCAATATCAGCCCATATACTGCTCAGCGGGGGGAAATAGCTCCCGTTTGTGGGGCATGAGAACATGAAAACATTCCACTTCTGTACAGTATCTCCCCCTCCTCCTCCCCCCCTCCAGTTTGCTTCCACTTTGTTTGTTTGTGTACGTCTGTTTTTGATGGGGCTGTTGATGTCGACCCATATGCCTCATTTCCTCTGCCAGAGGATGACGACGGAAGCCTCGCAAAACGACGCAGCCCTCCTCTCCTTTGACAAAATCATACCGAACAATGTGACCGAAGGGTTTCAGCCCTACAAATGATCCATTTAAGCCAAGGTTTCATAAAAGTATGCAGGTTGTATTCATGGCTGAGCATAAACATAAGCTATTGGCTGCGTTTTGGCTGTCAAAAGGACATCTGTTCAACATCAAAAAGGGTTCTAGCAAAGATATCTACATCCGCTAGCTTGGATTTATTGAAGTAGCGTTACTCCCGGCGTGCACTTCACAATAAAGCGAGACAAACAAATAAGAGGACTGCTGTATCTAATGTGTGTACACGAGTCTACAAAAGGCAGTTCAGCAAAACCACAACTCAACTAGGGCAGAGAGTGTGAAAAAAACACCCCTCCTCTTTCTTCCTGCTTGGAAAAGACCAGATGACAATAATGTGGAGTATGGAGCCCCAGCAAGCGCTGCTGACCCCTCCTCTTCCACCTCCCTCCTTCCATCCCTCCACCCCCTGGTCTTTGAAAGGCCTCCACATGTTTATGGCTCATGCCTGTGGTATGACGATGGATTCTCCATATAAAAGCCAGCAGGATCATGGGGTGTTTCAAATATTGCTCTCCAAAGACAGTTGCTGACAAAATGACAGCAACCATATTTATTTTGGTCAGAGAGCAGGGGCACTTAGTGGGAAGTTAATCAGAGAACCCCCTCCACCCATACCCCTTCACTCCCTCCACCCCTACTCCGGCAATAAGGAATGTACCCAGGGCAGCGAAGTCTCAGAGACTACTGGTAATGACTTTCTCCTCCGATGGAAGATTTAACACCACTAAACTGCACGAGAGGCAGAAAAATAAACCCGAAAGTTTGGTTTGAGAACATCAGCATAAAGCAAGTGTTGATTGCCTGTCCAGACGTGAGCCTAGATAATCAATTTTCATCTGGTTAGCAGGAGATATGAAACAGAAGCGCAGAGGCAGGCGGGGAAAAGAATAATCTATGGCAGAGATTTGGAAATACGGGATAGCTGAAACAGAACTTGTGTTAATTTGTGACCGTGACCGCAGTGGTGACCATAACTGCCATTGGCATGGCGCCGCTGGAGGCCTGGCCAAGTCAATGACAGGTTGATGTGTCTTTCCTCTTCACCCATACTCTTATTCACTACGGCACAGTGCAGAGCTTCCAAAATGCTCTCTGTCATCTCAGCTTTACAGTTTCGCAGACGTGTGTACAGCATTGTGCAAGTTTCTTTTGTCCTCACAACCAGATTCCGGCAGCATTTAATTAAATTAATGAACGATGCGAGCTTTGTGTGGTGGGTGGTTGTGGCAGGAGGGGGGTCCCAGTCAGACACTTACCCAGGCCCTGTGTCCGGAGCCAGGCCATCCATGCCGTCCAAAGGAGGCAGGGTACTTCTGAGGCCTTCTCACCAGCTACTGTGTCAGCCCCTATGGAGCGGCCTTATTAAATGAAGATTAAGCCGTGGCTCCCCCAGTCACAACAGGCTGCGGTGCGAGGCACACATAATCACTATGACAGGGCGCCTGCCAATTAGTGCTCTCCTTCTGTCCTGGGAAAACGTTCCTCACTCCGCTCCCGCTGGCGGGAAGAACTGATCCGGATTGTCCGTGATATTACCCAGGCCAGAGAGCGCCGTTAATCACCGCCCATCATTCCACTCTGGCAGAAATCAGAGCGAGACTTGTCATCTGCGCACCAGCTCTCCTTTCCAAAAGTCCTGACTTCCCGTAGAGTAGACCCGGGGAACATTAATTGGAATAACGAGATAAGTACATGAAGGAACAGAAGTGCAAACCTCTGTTTCAAGTGCTTTGGGTAGACTTCAGAGTGGTGGCTTGAGCAGAGCTCAATTGTTATTTGGCTTGGACAAACTTCACCATGAGCTCTTCTGTTGAGACGAGGGGAACACACTCTATTAATTAGCCTCAAGTTGAAAGCGTGCGTCTGTTTTAAAACACTGGCCTGATGGTAGAAGGCTACATCTGACGAAAACACATCCAGAAATGTGTTTGGATGTCGGTTTTCCAAGCCAAACACAGGCCAGAATCAGATGTGATCATGCTGAGTGCGTAACGAAAATGCTCAGAAGTGAATGGCATCTTTTGCCAGAGCTTAAACCTCTTGGCTCAGCGAGTATAAACACCAAAATTGTGTGTCACACGCTCATACGCACGCACGCGCATTAACTGCTCACTCGAACGCAAAGACTGCCAGAAACCGGAATTGTTTGGTGTCTCGAGCGGTGTGTGCTACAGACAAGGCGGGTGAGCTTCCACCCGAGCGGATTTGAGGCAATCACCATTGCTCTGTGCATCGTTTTACAGGAGCAGAGACTTTGGAGCAGATGGTTCGCAGACGGTGAGGACCAGGAGGTCCACAGCGCTGTGGATTCACCGCAGAACCAGACTGGCTTCAGACAGAACCTGGCATAAATCCCGCCAGTCAACCAAATCCTCATGGGGTCTGGTCGGTCCTGGGCGGATCTGGGTTCCCTTTGGTCTCCTGCACCAGACTGTAGGTGCTTTTGGGGTAAATTAAACAACTGCCCACCTCCCTGTCATGTCCAATGGCCTTAAATACAGAAAAAGACGGTGCAGGGCCTTTAGACGTCTCACTACTGAGGAGCGATGAGGTGGTAAACTGAGTCGACGTGGGTTTATCCTCTTCCACACCCCAGCCGCAGAACATGTAACAAAACTTGTTTGTCCAAGGTTTCAGATTGATGGAAGAGGGAATAGACTGGGCATCATAGCTGCAAGAGGTAGTTATCACGGTTACAGTATAAACACAAACTGCACACAGAAGTTATGACAGACAGTATTAGCGGTGGCTGGATCCAAGCACTCAGATGACTGATGGGATGGAGGACTTGGCCTCGGCCGAGCCCTACAGCAGAAAGGGTTTCTCTGGTTACACACACGGGAGATCAATACTCCCACAAAGGCCAGTAGCTCTCCAAGCACAGGTACATAATCCAGTGGCCAAAGATAATCATTATTAGTTCCTTCTTTATTATTCCTCCTACTCTCTGCCTCTCTCTGCTTTCCCTCTTTTTCTTTCCATGAGGTCAGCAGAGTGACTGTGAGCCTTCATCGGCTTGTAGAAGCAGTCGTAGAGGCATTTCCATTGTCAACTGCTCTGCACTGCTCTGGAAAATAATGTTTCTATCATCAGTTGCTATTTTTGCGATGCCATACATCTTTACTGGTGAGTATCTTAACACTGTATCTGTTCTTGTTTATGTCAACTTTGTCTGCTCTACAGGTACCTCTTAACTGATTCTACTCTTAGCTCCAAACCAAGCTGCACAAACATCACTCTGGCCTGCTCCCATAAAGACCTTTGCGCCGTCTGAGAATCTGAAAGCCGATTTGTAAAACTGTCAGAAATTAGCCCGAGTTGCAATGGTGTGTTTGTGTTGGACTTTACTCCCTCTTAAATCTCAATTCGGGGATTACCTTTAGAGAAGGAGTTTCGAGAGCTTTAACATTTTAAGTTGTTTACACAACATCTAATGTCACTGACATGGCAGAGGCAGCTGTTGTTCAAAGATTATAGTAGAGTGGTTGGGCAAGAGAGGAAAAAAATTCACAGATGGATTGATAGGCAACGCCGGGCAGCGTAAAAAAAAAGAAGAGGAGAAATTGAACTTGTCACACTTGTCTGTTTGTAAACCAGTGAATCTGATGACAGGGGCTACTGGGAAGTCTCTTCAGGGAATTCCTTAATGGCATCAATATGGAACTGCAGGGCGCTGCGGCCTTATCACTCTCCTCACCTTTCCTCTCTTCTCCTCCCATCAGCTCACGAAGAGGAGGGGGGGGAACCCGGTCTGTCAATGCTGATAGCGCCGCAGCAGCTATTAATAAAGTCTCTTTATTGTTTATAGCCTGTCCAGAGCACCACTCCAGGGATCCAGAGGATAGAAGAGCATTTTACCATCTCAACGGTGCAATGCAAACGCCTGGTACACACACCAGCCGAGCGGCCGTGAGACAAGACATCCTTATTCCTCTAGACACTGTCTAACATCTTTTCCATTGAAGAATTAAAAATTGAAAATGATGCAGCAGATTTAATCAGCTGGGAAGATTTTCATCAACACTGCACGTAAGATTTTATCAGTCGATGTTTGTTGGAAGTAATATGATTAATAGTGATGGGAACACAAAATAAATAATGGTGCACTTGTTTAATCTTGTTGCCAGAAAGAAACAGGCAGATCAAGCTATTCAATATGTTTATAATTAGGTGCTTTGAAAAAGGTTTGTTTCATATCAGCCTTCAAGCATTATCATATATGCTGGTTGCCCATTATGGTTGAAGTGCTGCAGTACTCCCCAGAGAATGTCCCGAAATATTTCCATCACGTCATTAACATTTTGTTTTTGCCAAATTATCAAAAGTTTGCTTGAAATTAGCTGGACAGCTAGATGGAAATACTGCTTGTGACTGTGCACAACCACATATTGTGTCTGCCTGTCCCCCCCACACAATAATTCTTTGTCATTTTCGGGACAGAGCGTGTTATCGGGACACACCGGCCGAGTACAGCAAATGAATTCCAGCAGTGCGAATGATATACAGTGTTTACACTGATCATCAGAAACTTGTACGGAACACATCAGACACGGTTTACGCAACTCGTCGTGTTTGCTGTGAAAATGCCTCTCCTCTTGACATTATATGGGCTTTACTTTCTCTGCTTGTGTACGTCTTACAGAGGGATTAGATCTTTGCCGAGACAGAGGGAAAAAGAAGATCACTCGCGTTGTTCTTGTGCGCCTCTGCTAAGCTGGGAGGCAGAGATCCATCTATGACGTCCAGTGTAATTTAAATACGTAGATGTGCAGAAATGCAAGCCAGAGTGATCAGATAAGCATTTCCATAAATAGTGTATACCTACATGCTGCTTCCTCTTATTTCCTGTCTCCATTTAATCCACAGCATCTTTATGGTCTTCAGTTATATAATCCTATGCTTATCCTAAACATTGGTGTCTGGTGTCCAGTGAGAGGAGCTGCTGAAAATGTTCATTTATAGGCTGTCTTGAGTTCCATGCAATCATTATAATTACTTCTTATATTTCTTTTTTTGTTTAGTATGTTGTGGTTTCAGTTTTTGAAATTCTATTTAAAGATTAAATTTACCGTATTGCGTTGCAAAGCCTGTTATTCTTAAGTAGCACCAGGGACCTATAGCTCGCAAAGTCCTTGAAATTTGTATTCAATTTAAAAGTCACGTATGGAGGTGTTTCATGATGAACTCAGAACACGCTGTGGTAATTTCTTCATCCTCCACTTCCTGATCACCTGCATTTCAGAGGGTGGCCTCTAGTCCCATTGGACTGTGCTTTATTATCACTCACGGGAAGTGATTATTTTACAATGTCAGTCGGTGGAGCTCCCAAAGCGACGGCACTGGATCTCCTCCTGTTCGACTTCAGCGGCTTACATTTTTACGTTGTATTTATTTGAACTGAAGAGTGTTGCATTTCACTGGCCTTTGCCAAGTGGGGATTTTTCACTAGCGGTCGAGCGGTGGGGAATTAACAACACATGCCTAAGTCTGAAATTTACCTTTATTAAACGGGCCACCGCAGCACTTCACGAGCCCGGAGAGTCCTAAGATGCACACACAGTGACACTTTTACGCACAGCATTTAACCACATGGCTGAGGCCACTGAGATGTAACTGAGTCTTTGGATAGGGAACTGCACTGAGGGATCTGTAATGGCCACATCACCAGGGAACGGTAGCTTTAGGTTAGACGGACACGGGGAGCCTGCTGTTGGTTTCTAAAGGACAGAAAAAGAATGGTTCTGCTATGCACTCAATTTAAACTTCACAACAACTTTCCGTCAGTGACTTCATGTTTGACATAATTAACGGCAGTAACCATGTGCAACAATGCAAAATTTTTAATTAAAGAAGGTCTTAAAGTTTCTTGGAAAAGGTCAAACAGCCACAGCAAAGTCATGAAGAGGCACGTGGGGGTTGGGGAGAATTTCCCTGACAAGCTGGACAGGGCTTTAGAAACTAAATGTGCCATGGAATCACAGTTTCCAAGCCGAAGAGCTGCGACTGCATTAGTAGTGCTGAAATATGAGAAACTATCAGGGTTTATTTCAAGTTTATTTACTCTTTCACCACTTCACTAAATGATCCTCCCATTCAACACTCCAGGCCAAAAATGGAGAAAAATCCTCGAGGTTAGAATATTTTCCTCTTTCTGTTAAACAATGTTTTTCTTTTTTTGACAGCCTGAATGATATCTGCCACTGTAATTGCTTCCTTATTTGGTGAATTAAATATTTACACTTGGCCTATCCTAATCCAAAGTTTATGAGAGACGTAAAAGTACATTAAGGGAAAAGACATTTATTTTAAAAGCACTGCTAACTGAGGCCATCACCCCAAATGGTGTGTTTGGACCGTCTCACACACACAGAGAAATTCCAGATTTGACTTCTCATTTAATGGCCTGACATACATGCTGTGTGCACCGCAAATATCTCTCAAGCTGACGGGAGGAAACAGAGACGGCCACTGAGGAAACCTGCAGTTCGTACTTTGAAGAATTCCACTGAGGAGAGGAAGGGTGATGGGAGAGAGGGGGGAAAAATATACCTCAGAAAAAGAGCTGGCTTGAACAAGGCCGCCATGGAAAAATACTGATATTTCATGCACGGAAACGCCATTGTGCACCTCAAAAACGCAGACGGTGAAAAAACAAGGCTGAGTGGAAGGTACATGGGTTACATGAAACAGGTGGAACTCTCTCTTCAAGAGGGCTGTTTTATTTAATATTCACCAGAGTAGGGTAAAGTTTAAAGTGAACCCTGATGGAGTCGTGACTGACTGACTTTCTCTCTCACACGCATCAGCACGCGGCGTCCTTACCTCTCCTGCAGTGCCTCATGGCCATTTTGCACATCCTGGACTCAGCGATGGTGGGACAGGGTATTGTGTCCTTGGGTGGTTTCTTTACAATGTGCCGCGTCCGGGTCTCCAGACCCCACTTATAGCCACAGGTTTTGTTTCTCCTGGTGCAGGCTCCCCATTCGCTCCACTGGCCAACCTCGCAGCCCTCTGCAGAGACATGCAGAAACAGTGATGTGCAGTGAAACCACAGCAGATCGCAATTTAGAAGCAACTCAAAGACCCCGGGTCAAGCTTTAATGCAGGGTAAAGGCGCTTTACTGGGATGCTATAACCTCTGTGTGTGTGGTCCTACTTGGACTGCTTGTTTTTGGGTCCAAAATAAGCAGGGCGACTGAGAAGTTGTAGAATGTCGTGTGCAGGTCAAGAAAGGTGTAAAAGATGGGGTTGTTTTCACTCTTGAGACATTATTTTTATGTTTCTGTTTTTCCACGTACCTCCACACTCCATGGTGTCTTCCAGCGGGGCAAAGCCCTCGGGGCATCTATCAAAGCAGCGCCCTTTGTGTAGGTAAAAACCAGACTTGCACTTGGTGCAAAAGTCTTTGCTGAAGCAGGACTCACAGTTCTCTATCCTGCACCCTGGAGGAAGAAAGAGAGAAAGACGAGAGTCATCAGGGTCTGAGCAACCCTCTCATCTGGAGTTGATCGAGGGCTAAGGGGTTTGGGGAAGGGGGTTCTTGAAAGGATTATACTGTCTCTCCCACAAAAAAAAGTTGATGCCCTGTGAATCATTTCTCTCCAGGGCTCAAGTGTATTTCAGAAAACTTGTTTTGCCTGACAGAGATTTTTCTTTCATCTTCCTGTTCTTGTTTGGAGTGAGCGGATCAACAGTGTGAAAACACAACAGCGGAGATAGTGAGGAATTATATCACGCTGACCTCTTTCGACGAATTGCACTGGCATCCAACAGCCTGGATACAAACACACAAGCTCACATGTTTTCAACTAATGGTGTGGTGCAACAGGAGGAATACATCCCATTAGTGCTCCGAATTGTCCTTAACATGTCATTTTATCTCTCTGCGCCGCTCCAATCTGTGTCTATTTCCATAACTGAAGATTATTAGAAGGTCAGGTTTTCATTAAAGTGTGAATGATGGCTCACAATCACAGTGCTGACCAGCTGTATGTACCCTTAAAGCTTTGGCCACAAAATGAAAGGGGGAAGATGGGTTACGAAGGGGGAGGGCAGGGGGGGTCAACAATATTTTGTGCCACCTTGCCAAACAAATGCTCATACATTTAGTCAGCAAACACAACAGCACTCCGAGCCTCCCACGCCACACCCTGTCACTGCGCATGACACACAACGCCGCGCTCGCAAAGACAAGGCACGGCAATGTGTCATCAAGCTCTTACTCTGCAAATAGCACGTCAGGCAGGGCCAAATTACAACAACCACACCAGCAGGGCGACGCACAGGCCCACATGATTAGAAGGAGCCTCCCAGAGCTGTCTAATTTATGATGCTCCTCAGAAGCACTATGTGTCCCTGTTGCACAATGCGGGAGCCGCAATCTACAACCTGCAGCCGCCGCTCGCAGGGGGCTTCCCAGGTAGAGTGCCCTCTGCTCCTCTAATTGCTCCTCGCACGGTGGTGGTGGGGGTGTTCACAACCATGCATTGGGGCGCGTGCATTTCTCTACACGTAAAGCCTGCGTCACTGTGATTTTCCACATGTGAGAGCGACGGAGGCTGAGGGCTGCTCTTTTATCTGTGACCCTTGCAGGGCCCGGGGAAGGGAAGGTTCTCACAATCACACCCCTTAATTACACCATCTCCAGCTAACCATCAGGCCTCCTCCTCGACATTCCTCCAAAACGAGGGGGTCCCTCCCCGCTTTACTTTGAACCCTAAAGTATGGCCTCTGCCCACTCACTCTGGTCTCACGCTTTCCCGACCAGTCTAAACAAACCATGGACGCACATACACACACACATTACGCACGTACATACCAATCAGATACGCTGGAGATGCAAAGATGCAATCTGTGCTCCAGATTCTGAAAAAAAACCTAGATACACTGACCATAAATCACAGTAATCTATCTCTTTGGTAATTTCCTAGATTCTAATATGATTTTCATGTTATCTTTCAATCATCTGATAATATTTAGCTTATCTACGTTACTTCTGCTCCATTTTTTTATCTCATATTTCAACATATGTCTTGGATCTCAGTGTAGCAGAGATTTTGGTGTGGAATGTGTGAGTCTGGGGGACGTTTGTATGCCGTCCTTTTTTTTTCTTTTTAAATTTTTTTTTAGCTCTCTTCGTCTCGTCCACATCTTTCTGCGTGAAAATGGAATCAGTCCGCCCGCGAGTTTGATACAAGACAAGCCCAATACAGGGAGCAGGCTAATAAATCACAGAGCTAATTGGAAAGCACAAAGCTGTCTTTTACCCTTCACACTTCCCAGGCCTGTCATCACCTGAGAGACTTTTAGCTCCCAAACAAAAAAATAAAAGAGTGAGAGGGGGAACAAGAACATCTGGCAGCACTCTCAAAGCGCTGGGGTTGTTGTGCAATCCTCAGTTATTGACAGTAAATACGAGCAACACAGATGTGCGGAATACTGTAGCTTTGCAGCAGCAGTAGCACAAGACAAGGTTTTTGATTAAAACATCACTGTTGGTTCCACTTTCAGATGTGGTAAGGCAAAATGCTCGGAAATCTCGTATTCTAAACAGAAGATAAGTATTTATGTGACTCTGCGAGATGGATGAGGTGGATGACACATCAATGCGGCTCCATGGGATTTAGAATGCAGGGAGGCAAAGCTGGGAGGTCGGAGGTCATCGGAGAACGAGGTGGGTCGGAAGGGATCACCATGACAGACATTTACCCCCCACCCCCGACCCCTCTGTCCAGCTATCTGACAAAAGGCTATCTGGGACAGCGTGGGCTATCTGCGACACTGGAGAAGCTCCCACACTGATCGCTGTCCGATTCAGGCAGTCCGGCAGCTTCAGAAACAGATACAGGGGAGCGGGTTCATTCTCCTTGCTGGATTAACCTCTGGACCACCTTTAAAGTCTTCATCTAGGTGCCTCAGGGAGACTAATGAGAAATAATGAGGTCATCAGATCCCACTGAAGGCCCAGTGTTCCTGAGACTTAAACGCATTATCATCATTATCTCCAAGCCTGGTTCTGGCTGTGAGTTATATTATGACCACAGGAGGAGAAGCTGTTCCTCAGCTATGAGAGGAGACTCGAAAGCTGCCAGTAAAGTGACAAAGGGGGAGCGCGATTTGAAAAGATGGCGTCAGAGCTGCACCGGCTCGACCATTACACGTATCGATGTTGCCCCCCCCCCCCGCCTTTTTTTTCTCATCGTTTGTTTGATTTTGCACTCCAGTTATATGCAGTTTGCATGTCAAGTACATTTGATGTTTAGAGATGAGTCACCAAGTCACTTGTGATCTAATGGCGCTTGCTTGGCAGAGGCCGGTCTCCCAGCTGTGGTCTGGATGGGGAACCCACCGATTTTATCACGGACACTCAAAGCCTCATGTCAGATTCAGTCAACTGCTGTTCCTCCGCAGGCTGACAGCACCATGTGTAATCGCTCTATTTATTTACACGAATATTCACTGTTGTAAAAGAAAAGGGTGCTAAATCATTCTGCGAAGATTGATGAATCTCCCGCGTTCCAGACGGGGTCTTTTACGTTATCTGAGCTGGAGGTGGGTTGTCAAACCACTCATCAGTCTACCGAGAGAGTCTCAGCCTCCTCCAGAAAGCTAACCAGACCCGATGTTGCGCAGCAGGAGTGTCCATGTCGTAAAAAGCCTGGCAGCTTTAGGGGGAAAACAAGCCCCAGTTTTCCATCATTCGCCTCCAAGCTGAGTCGAACAGCTCTGACCTACTCTCTAGGCCTCGGGTTTGGCTGACATGGAAGCTCTGGCTTGCTCGCTGCCACCCAGCCATGTCGTGTGGAGCTGCGGATGGCAGGAGTTCATGGCAAAGGCCAGAACTGCCATGTTCCTCCCAACTCTCTCCATGCTGTTTTTTCCACATGGGTGCTCTTTCACACGCCGGCGTAGGGCAAGGTGAAGCAGAGGTGGTGTTCCCGTCAATCAGCATCTCCCGAAGAGCGAACAGGGACGACAGATGTGTCAGCGATGCTCTGAGCTCCTTCAATCCAAGGAACACAGTCCCTGATACAGCAGGATCTACTCCTGTATCTGCTCATCCAGCTCCAGTATACACACAGACAGCTCAGGCCTCAGACAGTGGTCAAGCACAGACAGCCCTTCCACTCACACTATAGTACGCGCAATTACACACTGTTTGGAGGAAAAACCCGATTCAACCCTGCGTCTGGCTCTAATGCCCTGGGAGCAGGGCTTGGTTTGGTGGGTCCATTGTATTGTCTGGCAAATCTGAAAGTGCAGTTAGTAAAGCTGTGATGATTAAATGTCCCTTGGTAAGGCGCAAAGGCCAAAAGCAACTGGTCTCTTTGTTGGTTAGACTGTGCAATGGAAATACCCACAAGCTTAGAATTAGAGCGAGAACGAGAGCTTGAATGAGAGACACGGAGAGGCAGAACGGGAGAGAGAGCTGCTAGCGCTGCCAGATAAAGGTTGCAAAACCCACGTTTGTTCCTTTACACAGCCTTGGTACCTATTTGGATGTGGTCCACGATAGATGGCTCTCATCCACCGCCAGCCCAACAAATTCCCATGATGTACTTTAAAACTAAAATGATCTTGGAAACCCTACATCCAATCACTTTCTACTTCCAGCCCTAATTCAATGTGACAGAGCAGTGAGAAATACAACAATAGGATCTGGTAACATATTTCCTCACTCTGAGAAATGCAGTAAAAAAGAAATCACAGTTGGCAATCTAAAAAAATGACCTCCGACAGAAGAGTCCCTAGTGGCAAATTACGCTGGCACCGAGTGAGCTGTGATATTTAAACCGTGCTTCCAGGATATTGGCAATCTCAGGCCTTGATCAGACTGGTGGTTGGTTGGCAGCAAACACAGCTGGGTTTGCTGCGTGTTTTAAAGCCTGCTGCAGCAGGGTAAGGCCACTGGGTTGGTGGCTCGAGCGTGCATATGTGTGTGCAGCAGTGGGGGGTCCATAATACACCCCAAGGGAGGAAGTTTTGAATGCGGCCTTGCTCCCATGCTGACCCTCTCAACACTTTCTCTCTTTTAAAAGACAGCTCTGATAGTTGCCTTTCAGCTCATAATTCCTTCAGCCAGAGCTCGCTTGCGATACAAAATGACAGAATATGCTTTGGCTTGGGAATGTATGTTAAAACCGAGGTATTATGAAATGTGACTGAGGCGAGAGCATGACTGCACCGCATTCACACAGATTTGGCTGTACATAAAGCAGCACACTGTGTGACCGTTGCTACAAATCTTCCCTGCGGAGCGGTGGGTTGACACCCACAGACACTGGTGTGGGGCCTTTTCTGGGCGGCTGATAAGAACCCCTGTGGATAACACTGGAGTTACTGCATATGGTTTATGGCTCATATCAACTTCTCCTGTTAGCTGCTGAAAGGAGTGCTTGCAAAGCCGAGACCCAAGAACGTAATATATGAACACACACAAAAGCATTATGCAACCAAAAGGCACTGCTAACAAAGCAGCTACATCTCAGTGATGGTGGTTCACACTGTGGCCTCCCTGTCCCGGGCTTCTCTGGAATCCAGCTGAAGTGTAGCTGTAAATGGGCTTCCAGTTATGTTGTGTTGCGGAAAGTATCGTTCCCATTGTTTTTGGCTCTAATTATGGTGTTATTTTCTCCGCAGTGTAGGGAAAACCCCTCAGAACAGAGAGCCTTACATTTAAAATTCATCAAGGGAGGCACAGTTTCTCAAGAAGCCCTGAGAAGTTAGTAGCTTATGTAGAGCCGATGTAGGAGGATTCTCAATTAGCAGTATACTGGTCTGGCTCTGGCCCTTTTGAGTTGGATGTATGTGGTAATACTGTCGGTGGTTCCCTCAAACCAAAGTCTCAGAAATTAATGCTAATTTATTTGTATATTTGCTAATTGAAAAACCATTGTCACATTTTTTTTATGCTTCTTCATAACAAGATAGTAAAATATTTCATTTAACAGGTACAGCCTGGCAGTCATTTTTTCAGTGTTAACTCACATTCGATGTTAATTTTAACATTTAATTTCATACTTAAATGCAAATATTGTAACTTGACAATATATTGCAAGATATTGAAATATTACTAATTTCCTGACTTTGACCATGTCCAGAGTTTAACTGAAGTAAATTGTGATAATAATAGTTTCGTCTCAATTTAGGGGTTACGGTTCTCTAAAGGGTGAGGTCCATAAATGTGGCTCTTCTGGAGCAACAATCAAAGAATTATGTTGACTATATCACACAGCTACTCCTTTACCTGTCCAGTTTTTCTTTTGCCCTGTACATGCTGGGACAGGTGATGGCCCACCCATGAACCTGAAAAGGATACTAAAAAATTTTCATTTTAAAAGCTCTTTCTTAAATGTTTTCACACAGACACACACCACACACACACACACACACACACACACACACACACCTATATAAAGTACATTTCACAAACTGATTATATCAGTCAGTGGCCATAATGCTCTAACCTTAAATCTATCTGTGTGACTTTCCCTACGTCAAACTGCATCATAATGCTTGCTCACAGAGAAAAAAGTGTATTCAGCCGTGGTCTCCACCCATAGCTCTCTCTGTCACATGCCTCATGAGCCCCCTCAGAAAAACTCAAAGTGAGGTTTCAGAGTGAGTCTATAAGCCTCTTGCTTGTACAAGCTCTTGTTTTCCTTTAGCCCGGCAATCCGCAAAAAAAATAAAAAATCTTGAATGAGATAAGATCACACAGACAAACTCTGGTGTAATAATAAGCAGCTGCTCCCTAAGTGATTTCAAGGCCTGTGTTTAAAAAGCTCATGATAACAGAGACGTAATGCCACGTTCCGGGCCTCTCTGGAAACCAGCAGCACGGCAGCTCTGGCCTTGTCGGCGGAGAGGCCCTCACCTTCATTTGTCCACTGTGCTTTTGAGCTCTTACGTACCAGTGTCAACTCGCAAATAATATTCACTGACCCGACAATTAGCTCTCAACCCAGAAACATTTCCGTTTATGGACGTTGGACACGAACTGTTTAGTGAAAATGACATGCGGAGCACAGCTGAGAACGAGGGTCAAATAGGAAACTGGATTAGAGGGCCATAACTGAAGCAGCGATCACATCAAAGTAGGTCTCGCTCTGAGATCTGATGCTACGTGACAATACAAGATGTTGTTCTATGAACAGTCTGTTCGGAGAGGGATTCAGATTAACTTGCCGCACATCAGGATCAGTTAAAGTCAAAATTCACCCAGCATGGAGTTACAGTGGTTAGGATAGCAGGGTAAGTAAAAAAAATTAAAAAAAAGCCTTTCGGCAGAGAACAAGATGTCTTTCTCCTCCAATTTTCTCTGAGTCATGAAAATAGGGTGAAATGACTGTTACTGGTTATGAGAATTTTCTGTGAACGCCTGTGATCACAGGAGAAGAACCCTACATGACACAGAGATGCTGCAACAGAGGAGACAATCCCATCACACTGACTGGCCTTGTTTGCTCAAATGAAATGATGATGTTTGCTATTGAGGCTCTTTGGAAATGTTTAATAACAAGTGAGAATAAAATCCAAAAAGTGTCTCCTCCTTCTTTTCCTCCCAAAAATGTTAGATTCTGATTTTTTTATTCATACATTTGGCCACCTTCGTGTAAAGAATAGTGCTGAACAAGTAAAACAAAAAGTGCGGTGCCACATTTTCTTTGTTTTGTGTAGAAATAGAAAATAAGACAGTATGGTTTAACATGCAGGCAGCCTACAATTTTGGGGTATTTAGCTTGAAGCTTAGCTTGATGTTTGTATCAGTGACTGCACTGAGGCTTTCCACAACTCCTGTCCTCACTGAGAAACCACTCTGAACAAATGACAGCTAAATATATGCTAACCAACGACTAACAATGCAAATCTGAGCTAAGATCACATAGCAGCACTTTGCTATCAACCACTTAATGTATGACTACCCAGATCACAGATAAAGACTCTCAGCTATTTCAGGTAAACGTCAACATGCTCTGGACTCACTTTTCCAGATGTTCCAGTATTATAAACCACAGAGGGTACCAACATTCAGCTGCCGCAGCTTTAACATGCTTTTCATTTTCATAATAAAATGGAGCCAGCGGATGTACTCACATCTAGGTCGGCATCGATTGGGTAAGCAGAATGGTTTTCTTGTTGGTTTTTTTTTTGTTGTTGTTTTTTCTTCTTCCTGCGGTTGCTACATGTTCGCATTATTGGGCCGAAAGGTCCGGACACACTCCTCTGGGGCTTCATTTTAGTGCGTCTGTCAGAAGTTTGGCTCAGGGTACCAAATGAGTTTAAGTTCCTCTCTATTTTCATATGAAACACTCAGCCAACACCTCGGGCTGCGTGTAAACCTATAAAGGCTCTCTCTCTCTCTCTCTGTCTTTCCCTCTCTCTCTCTCTCTCTCTCAGAGCATATTCCATGTTAAAATAAGGTTATGAGATCGGGGTGCTACATGAGGAGAGAGGGAGACGTTTCATTAATTGGGTTTTATAGTTATTCTTTAACGAGAATCACGAGAACATTTCAGCTTTTCATTGATATTGTTTGGAGGTTTTTTTTTTCTTTTAATAGTGAAATATAACTCCGAGTGTGTGAGACTGGTTCGAGTTATGAAACCAAAACAATGGTTTCCACAAAACGGTTTAGTGAAATAAAAAAAAAATTCTGCACTCTATAAGAGTAAGCTGTGTAACAATAGCAATATAACAGTATCTAATAGGGTTTAATTACTGAAACAAAAATTAAGAGTGAGCCAAGTTATAAAACAAATCATGTTTGTCGTCCCCATAAACACACTATTAATCTTAAATCTTTTATTTTTTGTTATTAAACTTGTGCAATGAGTGTGTTGTTGGTGGAGGGTCTGGACACTTTGCTTGTGACTGGCTTTCTGTTCAAAGTCAAAAACAGCTTACACTGCCAAGAAATTACACTGTGTGATGAAAGTCTCAATCCACAAGCCTCGGCAGACAGTCGACCTAATAAAGATTTTTCTTCCCATAATGCTAATATATAATCATCCTTGTAGTTCAGATGACATTGAATAGCATGGTCGAATGGCTGCTTTTTCTACATGTTGCTCCGAGTGTGACGATACATGTGATGATACATGTCCAGTGCATGTGCATGTGCAGTGGGTGTGGCAGATTACTGTGTGCATCTTGGTTGAATCTGCACCTGGTTTTTATGCCTTCAAACATCCTCATGACTATAGCATGTAAGTGTAAAGGAAGTCTTGCAGAGAAATGAGAAACAGGGCTCATCCTAGCTGGAGCTCACTGTTAAATCTCCAGGGAGCTGCTGCTAAGACGAGGTTTCACTTCTCACATCCACCTGTGTGACCAGATGAGCCGTTCAAATTGCAAGGCATGTGTGTCTCCTCTGGATAATTGACAATAAATCATGTGTTGTGGGAAAAGGGGAAGTTGAGGGAGTGTGTGTGTGTCTTGGGAAGATGGGGTGGTGGTGGTGTTGGGAAATGGAGTGGAGATTGAGAGGTAGAGGAGGAGGGCGAGGAAGGCAGGGTGGGTTAAAGTGGAGACGACTTACTGGAGCACATGTTGAGTTCAGGGCTGCGCATGCCGTAGTATCCGGCTGGACAGTCGTGAAGACACTCGCCGTACTGCCTCATCCTCTCCCTCCGCAAATACAGGAAGAGTTTGGGCTGGCAGTTTACACAGCCGTTGTCTCTGGAGCACACAGAGCAGCCTTTACAGATGGGGTACGATCCATAGCTAGCTGCAGGACAAACACAGGAGGGGAAACATTAATAAGATGAAATTAAATACATTAATGGTGTCAGTATGTTTTAACATAAGCGTTTGTTGCATGGTTGACAAGAATTCCCAACCTCCTCCCCACAAACAGCTTCGATTTGAGGCTGCCTCCAACAACTTCTGTAACTTTCTGAAAGTGACAATCCAACAAACAACCCATCTCTGTGCAGTGTGCTGGTTTTTTATGCCCTCGATTTTAGTTTCTTACACAAATACTTCTCTCAGTTTTAAGGGTAAGGGTAAGTGCATAACTCAGTCGTAAGACAAGCAAGGTGCTTTGCACTTTTCTGATGCCCAGCCATCCCTCTTAAACAAGCAGTCTTTGATAGGCTTTTTTTCACAATGCTGCTATCTGGAGGGCCAAAGAGAATGTAGCAGAGTTTGAATACGAGTTCAGTGCTGGAGTTAGCTTTTTTAAAAGAAGAAAAGTTGCATCTAACATGGTGGTTCAGTATGCTGTCTATTATGCACTAGTAACAAAAAAGCCTAATCCTCTAAGAGTTTTGCACTATCACTCATCTGCAGGTGACCCGGGCTTCACCCGACGACGAGGACAGGATGAACTTGAGGCAACAGACTCGACTGTGGGAGGGCTGACCAGCAGAAGACAACCCGAGTATAAGAATAAAACCAAAACAGCCATAATAGATATATCAGCAGGATATTCTCTAATTCACAGTAAATATGTTCAATTCAACAATTTGTCATTCATGCAAACTCTGGCTCCCCTCTCCACGTTCGAACGCTGATTGGTTATGAATGTGAATATTGCATTAATTCTGGTCAGAGCTGGCCTCCTGAACGATTGTGTTGAGACAGCCGATGAAAGCCCCCAAAAACCGCAGTGGCTCTGGCCTCGGCTCGAGTTGCCTGAGGAAGACAAAAGAGCCAGTAAAAAGACGGTCCATTCCACAATAAGTGACTTTCAATGTAAACTCCTTAGCGTCCCGTTTACAGGAAAATGTCCTTGGGCGAATCCAATCTCACCAAAAACGAGAGACACTTGAGTTGATCTAAGCCAAGTCTTAAATATCACAAGCAGGGACCGGGTAACAGCGCCGCTCAAACTGAGCGACCTACCACAACGCTTAATAAAACACCACGCAGCAAACCGGACAAACCCTGAGAGACAGAGCAGAGCATGCCTGCGTTACTGGCCGTGGATCCGCATATTAGATTTCTCCGAACGGATTCACCCAGACGAGAGCGAGCGCTAAGTGGGCCCAGTGCAAGCATCGGTTTGTAATCATCTGAAAATCAGTCAGCAAATGTCAGGCTCATCTTTTTTCATGCCTTTTGTTGGAGCACTGGGAGGGCGTCTTTGGTGAGGTGAGCTGGCTCTGCCAAACTACGCTGATTCTCCTGAAGCCGGGGTGGATGGAAGTAAGATTAAGTGCTAATCAGAATGTGTCTCTGATGGTCTTAAGGGATGAGGCTTACAGCGACACCCCATCGATCACAGCAGCGCCGGGATGTTCGCCCCGGGCCTATTCATCACGCAGACCGGTGATTGTTCATCTCCAGTCGGTAAGAAGTGACAGAGGGATGAAAATTATGATCGGTTTTGGCTCTTCCAATTGTCAGATGGAAAATTGTGTCTCGTGTTCAACTGTCAATCCAGTGTCTGAGATATTGTTATTTTTCGTTTCGGTTGTGCCAGTGCAGGGTGCCTCTCAATTCAGTGCAGAATCTTGAAGTAAGTTGGCTCTACATGCTGGAAACAGGTGCTGTTTTCAAGTTATGACTGGTTATAGTACGTATCAGCACATACCAAATGTACAGCTGCTTTTTTCAGATATAGTTTTAAATCATATGCCTTATAGACATTTCAGAACAATGTGCAGGTGCTTACACCCTATATCATGGATGCTTTGAGTTTTGTGTTTTCACACATTTCAAATGAAATCCCTTTCAATAAAACACACTAAAAACATTGTAAACGTCACTTTGGTCACCTTTTAAAAAGTCACTGCAGCTGTATTAAAAGTGTTTCTCTTCCACGTCAGGTAGCACCACAAACATAATTTCTCAAATATATCTCATATTTCATTCTGTAAATCCTTCCATTCAGTAAAACTAAACTGCCCAAACCTCATACTTAACCATATATTTCTGTAGAATATACAGTCTGGTTGTGTTTACAGCAAAGTGACATTCACATTTACTTGGTCACATTTACTCCCTCGGCTCTCGCCAAACTCGAACACAACACTGACAGGAAGGGAAAGCCAACTTGGCAAAAGTGGAGAACTGTGAGGGTGGAAAGCTTATTCCTCCGGCCCATTTTGAGCGGGCTCAACTTTATAACTATTAACAGCATGCTAACAATTCTATCCCAACAATAGCAGAAAAATAAAAAATCAGCGGCCAGTCAGTCAGCAGAGAAATTACAGTCACTGAAAGGTCTCTTCATGACTCCGGCTCAAAAATCCTGCTCGCTCTTTGTTGTCAAACATTTGTTTTGCTGGTTGCTAATCTCGCAATGTGCGCTGATTGAGGATAACATAATCACACGCCGCTTGAATGCAGCAGATCCCACATCCTGGAATTAGCGTACAGTCGGAGGGGGAGAAAATTGGGGCGAGGAAAGGTTGTATACTGTGGAGAGAAACTCTTTTGGTGCTGATCTTGGGAGATTAGCCTCAGTCTGTGTGTGTGTCTGTGTGTTTCTGTGGAAAGGTTTGGAGGTTCAGGCCACAGGTATGTCAGGAAGGAGGCCACAATTCACAGTGTCTGGAGCAGCGCTGTCCAACTCACGTCCTACACTACCGGCACAATGTCTAGCGCACTTTACATCAATCTGTCGACTGCCAGCAGGTTCCAGCCATTCTTAAAGAAAACAAATGATTCATATGAATGTGATTTTTGAGACGAGGAGAAATATAAGAGTATCTCCTTTACAGCGGGACTGAAACTGTGGGGGAAGAAGTATTTGGGAGAGGCTTGTGAGTAAAAAAATTCTACCTCGGCCTGCTTTATTGGCATGGAAATTGAAAACAGTTTGTCAAAGCATGTAGCAGCCACGTTTTTAAGTGGCACTAAAGAAGAGAGAATCAAAGGGAAATGGGTTAAGTGTTGGTTCTGAAGTCTCTATAGATCACTGCAGCTTAACCTAATTTGGCAGGAGCATGAGGCTGTATGTTTAGTGTGCTCCGGGATGTGTTCTGAGTTATGGATGTGGTTTTTGTTTAGCATATTATGTCTTTCTTCTGTTCTCAAACAGCAGACACGCTCAAAGTCCAGCCGAATGTGTCAGAAAACATGCTACGCATCATGTTTTGACACATGCTCGACTGCCTTCTCCTTTCCCCACAAATCATGTAACGCCTCGGCTCTTCTAGCGTTTCTCCTGTCAGTCTTGTTGAAGCTGAAGCGACCCAGACGTACATAGAAGCCGCTTAGAAAGTGGTCATTGTGAGATTATGGATACCAGGTTTGCCCTACAAGCCTTTTGAGACAGGAGCAGAGTGAATGCGCCAGTCGAAGTGCCACTCCCTGCACACGATAAACCAACGCCGTTTACGGTTTCAACCACGGAATACATATTACGTGAAACAAAACAAATCCGCAGTTCCCACTTCTGACAGCCAACTGAAGATCCCTCTGAGCCTCAAGTATTGTATTTACCAAAGCTTTGGTCCATATGAACGCCACTGAAGAGGCCTCTGCACAGACTTTTTAACACAAAGACTTAATAAGCGCCTCACTCTGCCATGTCTCCATGTGTCCATGTTTCCATGGCAAAGGGCTGATACAAAGATGCTGCTCTTGTACACAAACCACATGAAGGCCCTTTAACATCTCCTCGTCCTCACCCATCAACCATATATTGTGACAGCGCAACTGGGGATAATTATGCGTAACAAATAGAGAGAAATGCATCAACAAAAGGAATCCTTTTGTTTTGTTTGTTTGTTTTGTTGCATTTACAAGGGAAATATATAGCCTAACTCGTGTGTATGTTTCAAATTAATATTTTGGAATTTTTTAAATGCTTATTATTTCTTGCTTAGATTTAGACGAGAAGATTAATACAGTCATATATTTAAGATGAATAGACTTACATATATGTGTGTGTGTAAATATAAAGCAACAGAATGGAGGAAACAATTATCCTAGCTAAAAAACTACTTTGTTCATGTTTTTCAGGGATGCAGTAAATGATTAAAAAAATGTATATTATTATTATTATTATTTAGTAAGTTTTGCATATTTGATTACCTTTTAGCAAAGCCAGGCTAGCTGTTTCCCCTGTTGCTAGTCTTTGTGCAAAGTTAAGGGAATAAGCTGCTAGCTACAGCTACATAGTCAGCATACAGGCCTGAGAGTTGAATGGATCAGAAGTGTACTTCCCAAAACGAACAATCATTTATTTGGTCATCATCATCTTTGAAATGATTGCATTTGACAATGTCAAAGTCCAAATTTAGACCATAAAATCAACATTACATGGTGAAGTGGCCTTGCAGATATTCGCTGATAAATATCTTCCATGTTCAGGTGACGTTTCGGTTTTTCATTCATGCGAAACAGTCGGGCTCACAACACGGTGGAATGACGGCATGTTTGGAGAGCAGCACTTTGATTCTCCAGCCGCGGGCTCGCTGGGAGGTTTGCTCTGAAGCAGCTCAGGAGCAATTAGAGCTGCAGTGAGATCCAGCAGAAACCCAAACTCCGTCTCAGGTACGTTTTTATGAGCCCAAAGCAAGCGTGACAGACTGCTCTCGGGGCTGCCAAAAACCTCCGCATATACAGGGGGTTCCACCCACAGCCGGCTAACTTCCTGCCTTCCACTCACCTACCGTTACCCATGAAATCATTCACATTGACCCGTTCCAACTTTCTGCAACCCGAAACCCTAACAAGGCAAATTGCACATAATTTTTGTGTTTCTTTTAGAGAAGAACCTGAACTTAACATTGAGAACAAGAGGACATTCTTACGTAGGGTTTCAATGATGTGGTCTCTTGCAAGCTGACTTCGAAAAAAAAAAAATAGAAAAACGCTTTAGTAAACCGATACTGTGTAACCATTTTCAGGTCTTTAAATTTGACCATTTTATTAAGATGCTGAAAAATAAGGAAGTGTATTATAGCAACAGAAATAGTATAATATAAAGAATACAAACCGGAGCATATCTGATTTTTAATAAAAGCTACAACAAAGTTTTAGTAGTGTTTCCTTATGTTTCATGTTTTATGGACAAAATGGGATTAAGCAATGCCAAAGCATTCATATCCATGCATTACTATCAGATGTAGGACTTTTTGGTTATATCTGGAAAAGCTTTTACAAAGTGGTTTCATGCCTCTTCCTCCCGTGCTTCTTTCTCTTACCTTAATATGCTCGCTTCAATCACAGACTTATTTATAGACATATTTTCTGTAAAACCAAACCCCATCAAATCATTACCTCTTTAAACTGCAAACAGAGAATATTGATTCGATCCCTTAACAAAACCCAAAGAGAGTGCAGTGGCTCACCCATAGTTAAACCTTGGACATTAGCTGAATTTTGTCTGCGTTAGAGGTTGATTATATCAGACGCAGAGTTGTATGATAGACACTTACGAGAGGGGATTTTTCATTAGACTGTCACAAATCATTTTAATACCACGCTAAATGGAAAACGACAGCACAGAACACCAACCGGATAGAAAGTGTGTCGTGATTGACTACTGAGAAGATCTGGAAAATGCAGCAGACTTGAGGCAGTATCATAACACAGCAGTGAATTCCAAACCCAGCCAAAGCAGGACAAGAGCTTATATTAAAACACAACTGTGTCTATTCTCACAGTTCTCCTCCATTTCTCCAAGGGCCTCTGGTATGTAAATCTAATAATACAGACTGTGAATGCAACTAACCAGCAGCCACACTGTCCATTGTTTGGGACAGGCACTTACAGTGCAGGGTATGAAAGGAACTTTGGTATCAAGTAAACTTTATCCACTGCATCTATACTAACTATAAAAGTCATATGGTGAAGAGGCAGCGATGGCAAACCTCAAGTTTTGGAGTTACATAGCAGCAGCAGGTCAAGAAGATTTGTGCCCTCATGTGGAAAGCATCACATTCACCAGCAGAATTATACGCTTTCCTCGTGGCACTGAGACAATTATTGTTTATTGTCCACCTCCCTTGTTCCCCTTAAATGATGGTATAAGCTTACCGCTGCTCTACTTTAGAGGAAAAAGAGAAAGCTTGGGAGAGAGAAAGGGCAGATACGGGACAGAGCAGCGCTGCGGCCACCAGCCGACGGGTGGCGGGCCGAACCGTAAGAAGCTACAGCTGCTTTCTGGATCTCTGTTCAAACCACCTAACTCTTGGGGCTTACACCCTGTAGCTGTTAAAAGGCAGGGCAGCCAACAGTGTCAGCCCTCGCACTCACAGTTCACCAGCCGGTGTAACGTCTCAACATTGTTCAAGCTCGTTAAAAGCTGGTACATGGAAAATGACATCAAACCTCCCGCTCTTCAGGCCCGTGACTTTATTTGTCATGGAACTGGAAGTTGCACTTAGCTCAGAAATTGTGGAGAAAAAAAAACAGAAGGGGTAAGAGGGGGGTACTTCGGGCCTGTGCGCTGAAGGCATATTTCTGTTCCAATTTAGCAGAAAATATGTTGGACTTGCCTCCGACTCTTTTCCAGCTGGAAATAGTCAGGTTTTAGGATCTACGTTTTTTCCCCCAGTTTACTTTAACAGATCATACTGTAAGCACATGTTTATAATTTAGGACAGTCCTGCTGCTCATAATGATTTTGCAGCATGAGACTGAGCAAACACATTTGCTGTCAGACACATTAGCCTGGCCAAAGTCTTCCTGCGACACAGATCCACGGGGCGAGGCGAGGCGGGCGGCGCGGAGGTTCGAACCTTCACTTGAAAGGGTGGTTTATGTAGTGTATGGGTAAAACAGGCAGCCGCGGTTCAAACTGGCGGCTGAGAAAGCAAAGGGGGGCCGATTTAAAGCTTCACTTTTTAGTGCACAATAAAACAGAAGCTGAAGATAAATCACACTGGTGTGATTCAACAGGTTGAGCAGGTGAGAAAACTGCATTTGGCTCAGTGGATGACCGAATCGCCATCATACAAAGAGCACATTATTAAAGGAATAGTGCTATTCCAGCCATTCTCATCTCTACGTGATTAATGGTTTTCCATCAGTTTGGATGAAGCCAGTGAGAAGGTAATGCAAAATGTGACACTTCTGTTTAGTGCCACAAACTGCTGCTATTATAAGTAAAATGCTAAACACCTGTAAGAGCTAAATTAGGTCATAGAAAGTCATAAAGTCAGTAAACTGACTCAACGATGTTTGTTAGGCAGCAACATTAACCTAGTGTGTGCCAACATTAGCTAACACAGCCATCAGCACATTGAGAGCAGTGAATTGAGCATCTTGTTGAACTAAACTTCTAATTTGTAAGAGGAAAAAATAGCATTTTCTCTCAAAAAGTTCTCGTAACAAGAGATTGAAGATTTTGCTGGACTGGGTAAAAGAAGTCACCATCTCTATGAATTCAGCCCACATTAAATCTGTTTCTCCGTCACGTTATAAAAGACGTAATCCACATCCAGGTGAGCTGACAAAGCGATATCGGTGTAAGATGGAAGTACAGGGTGTACTGATAATCTCCCCTGTCGTATGTTTTCTGAACCTGCAGTCACTCACATAGAGATGCTGACAGAGTTTCTGACTGAATCTGGAAATGTTCCCTGCACCTTTCACCCATCTGTCCAGCTGAACTCGTCATGGCCCTCACCCCTGCGCTCTTTCCAACTCTATATGAGGACCCTAGGTTAGTTCACTTCCTTATTAACATCTTTATGATGGATTATGGCTTAAATCCCATGTCCTGGGTCAAATCCCACATCTGGATCCCCCGATGTGAGAGAGACCTCATAATTCCTGTTTGGAAAATTAGAAATAAAAGTTGACCCAGCTGACCTGATCTTACGGCATGTGCTGCAGTCTTTTTCACATTTTCTGCCACATTGGTGGACACTTAAACCTTTGACCATAGCAGACATGTGACCGCCATGGAAAGCTCCACGGTCACACAGGAGGAAAAAACAGCCAGAATGACCTTGATGTGGTGGTCAAGTGACAGCATCGCCTCTTCACTGCGGCTTGCGGGTCCCATAAAAGCTTTTACAGTTAAGCTTGGCCTTGAAAACAACGGAATATCTGTTCACTGTCAACGTCAACAGTGCTTAAGCAATGCACTAAAACAATGCAAACCTCCAATCAGGTTAAACTTTTGTTCCAGTGTAGGGAAAATCCATTCTAAACACAGTTTTAAGACTTAAAAATAACTGTTAGTGATGTTGTATTTATGGGCTTTATTTTTGGCGGTGTATTTTATATATTAATGGCACAGCTATAAAGTGGTTACACCAAAAATAATTGTGTAAATTGTAAACACTTCATCACGATATAATGCAGGAAACATCACACACTGAGTGGGATTCTCCCTTAAGCTCTGCACATGCTGAAAGACTAAAAGCAAGTGTGTGTCTTCTCTGATCATTGTTTTTTTCTTTTACTTTCTTTCATTTTTTTTTAATCAACCTGACACTTCCCGCTGAGCGGCACAGGTCGTCGCTCAGCATCTGCCTTTGATTCTCCTGGCTGATACTGGCTTGAGTGGTTGGTCTGCGCAGGTGTAAAAGGACTTTATGACAGTCGGGAGTGGGAGCACTACGGGAGTTAGTCGATGACTCACGAGGATGGACTTCACCGCTCTCCGGCAGGCAGCATGTGGTTTATGTTTCTTGCCAGCTCTTCCTCTCTCGCCCATCTTTATTCATCCTTTCAGAGAAAAAGGTTAATATTCTTGCGAAGCGCCCCAGTCATTTTCTTCTCATCTCCACCGTTTCTCAGCAACTCGCACCATACCTAAACTGCTGTTCCATGAATGCAACATGATCTAAGATCAGTGTTTTAATGTTAAAATACGGCAGCAGACGGACATTGGCAGGTTCCGAGCATCATGGCAGCTATGCACTGGCACTTAGTCTTTGAAGATTAAGTCAATATAAAACTTTTAGTGTGATTTCTTTCTCTGAAGACTTCATAAATTATGGCATCTTTGTAAGCTTGTGCCAAAATCACATTCACCTTTAGCTATAAAACTACACGGAGTATAATAAACAGTTTTAGATCTTTCAATCGTGAGAATCCAGGGATGATGCACACCACATTTCTAAACGATTAGTTCAACTGTCCAGGAGGCATTTGCAAAATACAGTACGTTCTTTTTAAGAAATTGAAAAATCAAACAAACCTTTATGGAACTATCTGCAAAATGATGGAGCTCATGGCCAAAAGAGAAGAAAAAAAACCTCAGACAGCATCTTATAGTTTCTGTAATCTACTGACTTTTAGAAGACAAAAAAAGAAACCATGTGGCATATGGTGTTTTTTTACTGGTGTTTTTTTGCTATGACCAGGATTCAAAATGACAGGATGTGATAGCAGAAAGACAATAACTTAATCACATTTAACTGAAATATTTTTTGTGAAAGTGAAATTTTGGAATACTTTACAAATATGTAATCCCAAAACATCCTTCAAAGTGTGGGAAAATGTGGCTCAGATAATACGGATGGATGCAAAGATTGTGATAATTCCTGGTCATGTCTCGTAAAAATCTGCTCATGTGCCTGAAACACCCTGTTTCTTTTTTTCCCCCCAAGTTCCTGAGACTTTGACAGTAACCAATAAAATACAGTTGAAGTACAAGCACTGCAAAGCAAGAAATTAGTCCCAGAAGAAAGGGCAAAGTTTGGAACTTTTAATATTTCAATATTTACACTCTCTCAAATCCACTCAAGCTGTGGGAAAAGTGTGTTTTCTCCAATAGAAAGAAGAAAAGAAAAGGGAAAAGAGAAAAGGGTGGGTGGAGGAAAAGGAGGAGTGGCTCCGATTAGCCCACATGTTGGTAATTTATCACACATAAACCTCACACCTAATTTTCACACCTGTAGCTCAACGTGCTGGAAGTCTAGTAATTCACTCACTCACACACACGCACACACACATGCGGCTGAGTGGGACTTTGCCGTGGGTTTTTCTCGGCGTGGGAGGAGAACCGGGACATCACAGGCGGGGATCAGTAAAGTCAGTGGGCATGCTTGGCATATTTGCACCCCATGTAGCATTGCTCTGTCTCTCCCACCCTAAAGCACGTTCGCCCTCGCTTCCCCATTTGTCATCACCTTGACTAAACTCATCCCGACTTCCAGCTCACACATCTGACAGACAAAAGAATTGGAAGGTGTGGATTTTTCAAACTTACCCAGAAAGCACAACATACTGGAGCTGTAAATCCAGATGAGAGATACTCATCTTTTGTTGCACTACTATGCAAAAACAGATAGTAAACACGATAAAATGTTGATATAAAAGCAGTGTTTCATGACCTCCTATCACTTTTCACTGAATGTGCAATCCAAATCTGTAACCCTAGTAAAAGTAAAAAAAAATATATATATATTCCTTTAAGCGCACCTTCTAAATTTCTTTTGTAAAAGCCCTTAATTACTTCACATTACTTGCTGATAATTCTGGAGAGTGTAATCTGATCCCATACTTCAGTCAGAGTAATCATAGCACAATTAACTAATACTCAGTTACAAGTACAAATCTGGTATTCAGCATCTAAATAAGGTAAAAGTGCAAAAGTCATATAATAAATAAATCCTTAAATCTTCTCAAAAATCGACAGTGCGCCTTATGAATAAATTCTGGTTGTGCTTACTGACCTCGAACCGATTTTATGTGGTACACGGCGCTCAGAAATATGTCAAAATGTTTTAGAATGACTTTGGTAAGCTACGAAGCCGCGCTGCTTGATGGATTGTTGGAGCATTACGGCCACCGTAGTCAGGAGCCTCGCA
>JBAJHX010000036.1:20186931-20203054 GCA_037176925.1 Amniataba percoides
GGGGGAAAGTGGGGGGTGTTTGAAAAGTGAAAAAACCCCCACCCCACCCCTCCTTTGGTTTGGGTGGAAAGGGGTTTTTTTGTTGGACAATAACCTTCCCCCCCCCCCCCCCCCCCCCCCTTCTGCGCACGGCTCCTCAAGGCTCACCTGGAGGATCTCTGGTGCTGCGTTATGTCGCAGGGTCACGAGGAGGGCTCGGCGGGGGCTCGCTTTCCTAATCCCACTGTCAACCCCCCCCCCCTCATTCATTCAGAGCGCAGAGCAGTGTTTACAAAGGAGCTGATCCCCTCCTCGACTCCGCCGAGCTGATTGTTATGCGGGCTTCCTACCAACTGGTCAAAGTGGTTATGAGATCAATTAAAACCAGCTTAAGGAGGGAGAGGGGGGGTAGTGGAGATGTGCGATTCACAAGTTAGGCAAAGGAGATTCCGTATCTATTCATTAAACAACTCCAACAACTCCTCTGAGCCGCCAGCTCTCTACAGACCGATCCGCCTGGCAGCTTTTTTAGCAGTTTCACATGTAAATAATATAGGGGGCCCTTTGTTGGGGCCACAGCCTCGGGAAGTGGCGTTAATAGCCCGTCTGACAGCGCGCTTTAAATGCGATTAGCCAATCCACTGACGCAACATGCCTTCACATTAATTTCGCAGAGCCACACGCGTGGCCAATTTGGCGCACATTTTACGCATTAGCTGCCGGCCCTGAAACCCTTACACAATGCTGAAAACCTTCTTTCAGGACCTTGATAAGTTACATCAGATGCTGCGAGACTCGGTTGCGACTCGGATCATAATTCTCTGTCTGCGTGGATTTCTGGAATGTTCCTGGATTACAGCCTCTCACCTGTGCGTCTAAAAAAATCAGTGTTTTCAGTGTGTCTGCTGTGTGCGCACTGTGGATGGACCTACAGAGGAGACACACACACACACACACACACACACACACAGAGCAGTGAGTGAGGCTTGTTTAGGAGCGTTGCCTCCCGTGACCCACACAAACTCTCTCGCCATCTGTTAAGGTCTGTGTGGATGCTGCTCTCTGACCTGCGGGCTCGTTACCTCTTTTGTTTCTCCTCCAGCGGTGCGACGGCGCCTGACAGTTGCTGTACTCCATACAGTTCAAAACGATCAGGGCAAAGGAGAAGAGTCGAAACTGCATCTGGACGGCGATCTGTTGTTCGGACTCCAGTAAAAAGGTGCCGGCGGCGCTCGGGGTGGATTCTCGGACTTTGCTGCGTCCTCCTCCAGTTTCTTCTCCGGCCGATCCTCCGATGTGTCAAACATCAGACGAGATGCGACACGCTATCACGCCGCCGATCGGGATCATTTTATGAAGCGCGCTGAGCCTCCACAGAGAAAAAGTGTCCGCTTTTTTTTGGTGCGCTGCGGGGAGAATGACAAAGGAGGTTACTGTGATAACAGTGTAATGAAATCAACAGCTTCCTAAACAGTGATGCGCGGGGCGATAAGAAGAGGCTTTAAAGCAAAAAAAGAAGAAAAAAAAAAAGAACAGCTCTTCTGTGTGTTAATGTGTTGGGACAATCACAGATGCGTGCTCGCGCGCAGACGCCCGCTCCAAAATAAGAAAAAAAGAAGCGCAGCCGTGCGTAAAAGTGGCCAAAGACGCTCCGCGGAGGACGAGTCGGCGGATACCTCACATCAGATGGAGCGTAATCCCGTCCACTTTTTTTTTTTTATATTTCGGTTCCCTCTGAGTGCAAGTGCGTCTCGGGAACATGCAGCATCCCTCTTTGTGCGAGAAACTTGCGTCTCCAGAAGAGAGCAGAGAGGTCCGAGGAGGAGGAAAGAAGGTGGTCGCGGTGAAAGGGGTGGTGGTGGTGTTTGGAGGAGGAGAGGAGGAGGAGGAGGAGGAGGGGGGAGAAGGTGGGTTTCCTTTCCTCACTCTGTTTAAAAAAAAAAAAAAAAGCTTAGGTTCCGTTTACCTGCGTTTCCTCAGTCCGCGTCCCCGCAGCGCAGCAGGCTCACACTCACATGGGCTGCTGTGCTGAAAAGCAGAAAGGAAAACACACACATACACACACACACACACACACACACACACCGGTGAGTGAGTGTGCGTGTCCGCGGAGCTGTGAGCGCTGCCGGACTCCGGACTGGTCCTGATGCTTGCTGCTCGGCCCCCTTTTCGCTCATATAGCGCCGCGCCGCCGTCACGTGTGGAGAGCTCCGCTTTGGACTTTTTTAAGATGCTGGACATGACATTTAGCGTAGTCTCCTCTCTCTCTCCCTCTCTCTCTCTCTCTCTCTCTCTCTTACACACACACACACACACCCCTCCTCTCCTCCTCCACCTCATCCCCTACCTCCTCACCCCCCCCCTCCATCCAGCGCGCACTCACTCACCCACGCTGGCCGGAAAGAGGCTGCCTCTGGGTCCTAGTGAGAGTAAAAAAAAAAAAAAAGAAAGAAAAGAAAGATGGAAACATCCCACAGGAGAAAAAGATAAAGTTGCTGTAATAGCCTATCTGAAGGACGTGTGTGTGTGTGTGTGTGATGATCAGTGTGAACATCCACGTGTTCCTGTGACCCCTCAGGCCCTCCTGCTGTCACCACGTGGTTTCCGCCCAAACTTCAGTGACCTCTCTTAACTGCAGATCAGAAATCAGCTGCGCTATCTGCTCCAGCTCGGCTCAATAATTAGAGGCTCACCACCAACAACAACAACAAAACAAGCAGTCATCTGCAGAATGTGCGTAATGAGGAGTCCACCATCGCGTCACGCCTCTTTCATCGCGCACCCAAGGACTACCCCGACCCCCCCACCCCACCCCACCCCACCCTCCCCTTCACACCCCCTCCTCTGAAATGAACGATAATCGTTGGGGTGGCTGTAATTGTGGGACATGAATAAATCATACAGTGAGTGCGGGGTTTTTCCAGGACCGAGGCCTTCTGACGCCTCCTCCTCTCACACACAGCTCACCACCCCTCCTCCAGTGACATCCACACATCACAGCTGGGATGTGGGTGCTGGAGGATCGCTGGACACCCACCGGGGGGCTCCTCTGTCCGCTCCCGGTCCATCTCCCTCAGCTGCCCCCCCCCCCCCTCCACGTCCAGACCGGGAGCGCACGCTGTGAATGCTCTACCCCCGTCTGCCACTAGGTGTGGCACTTAATCTTTTATTTATTTCAGGAAATTATTCTCAGCCATTGTCCATGTCAGTGAGTCCACATCAGACACACACAGGCCATCGTGGGACAGCAGGGGAAAAAATAATGATGATGTGCGATGGAGGGAAGAGCAGGACAGTTTCCAGTGTCAAGATGGTAAAAGATGATGAAAAAAAATCAACCTGTTTTTAAAGTCTGTCTGCCCTCACAGAGATCACACAGACATGACAAAATGTTATTTACACGCTGGTTTTACACTTTAAACACCAGAGGAAACCAGCAGAAAGAAATAAAAGATTTCTCCCCCCAGTCAGTAAAACATACACACACACTCTCACACACACACACACACACACACAAGTGCAAGTTTCCATTTTGTCACTGGAACTGATTGAAAAAAAACACTATGTGGGGGGAAAACCTCTAACAATATGTCAAAATACAAGAATAAAAAAAAGAAAGAGAAAAGGGAGGAATCATGGTTGTTTCCTTGCCAAAACCTATGGTGACCTTTGTCCTGACGTTGTTTATTTATTTATCCAGAGAGCAGTGACAGACATTGTGGTCAGGAGGGCTGTTAGCCGCAGGCTGTGCCGCTGGTTTGGATTCCTCACTAAAACAACATCTGAGAGTGCACGGTTAAGGTGAACGTGATAATTTAGGCCTCCGGCACTTTTATTTTCATGATGTGTCATGGAGAAGGAGGCCGGTAAACCAATCACTTTATTCTCTCCATCCCTCCTCTCCTCTCCTCCCCTCCCTCCCACCCGTTGCAGAGTACATAAGTGGAGGTGACGTCAGCATTTGGATGGTCTGGCTCGGAGCCCTCAGTGCCATAACAGCAATGAGGGGAGCTGCTATACACCGCGTTCATCACAGACCCAGACTGGACGCTCTTCGGCGTGGGCTGCTGTCACGGTTTGGTAGGTAGAAGGGAAAGAAAAGGAGAGAAAGGAGAGAGAGAGAGAGGAGGAGAGAAAAGTTCCAGGCCACAGTGGTCATCCGAGTCAGAATCTCGAAAATGTCGAGGAGAGGTTGGGAGTGAGGCGAGCTGAGAAAGTTCAAGTTATACTTAGCAACTTTCCACGTTTGTGGCTCCAAATGGAAAGACGCTAACTTCAATGTCCAGAAATAATCCACCATGACATTCACAAACAAAGCTGAAACATTACAGTCCACATGTACAAATACTATTTTATTGTCACCGTAAATCTGGTGAGCCGCTGTGCTGGGGCTACAACTGAAAGAGAGAGAGAGAGAAAACTGGAAATGTTAAATCTCCATCTGTTGATGAAGAGTCTATAAAAAGATAAACAGCAGTAATGAAATTGACCTTCAGGTGAGATTGTCGCCACTTCTCCTCAAACAAGAGAAGGATTTATGAACTTTAACCAGAACTCTCAACCCCTGTGGCTGTAGTATGTTTCTATGTTGCTTTTTCAGTCAAAAGAGATCGGTTTTTTCAAGCGAAATGTGTCAAAAATGTCCTCAAAATTGTTCAATAAATGTGTAATTGCGAAACAAATGTTTTTAAGAGGTCAGCCACTCCTGTAAGCCACAGGATCCATTACGGACACAAACATCACTGACAAAGTTAGAAGAGTTTTGGTTGCCTTATCTGAGAGATTTCTGTCTTTTATTGAAGTTCTTCTCACCGGTTTGAGGGGGGCAGGGCTTTGCTGGAAAACAGGTGATGCCACAAACTTTGGTGAATCGATCAGGATTCATTAATATTTAAAATCCATTGTTGTAAGATTCAGATAAGGAGAGTTCCTCAGTGCTCTCAACCCAAATGTGTGGCAATGTTGATCCTCTAAAGTAAAAAGGACTTCAGTGGAGAGCCGGAGGAAACCATTTTCAAATGTATTTCGAGAACTGCACTTGAAATACATTTGAAAATACTTTATCCCTGCATTCCACTGTTTAATCCTGATTTTTAAGCCATCAATAAATAATGCTTTACGAAGTTCTGTTTTTCTGAATTTTAACTTGTGTGTTTACTTATTTTAGTGGTGAGAAAAACATTTGATGTGAAACAGTCTTCAGTGGCTTTAAATCGATACCTTGGTCAGACCTCGTCTTTTTAAAAATCTGCTGTTTTACTCCTGAAAACACACTGAGTGAGCTCCATCGCGCAGACACATTGCAGTTACCACCTTGAAGTGCTGCGGTTGGCATCCGGGGCTGACTTACTGTAGGTCAAAACAAAACATGTGGAAACAAAAACAGAGCGGTGCTGAATGACGAGCTTCACGCTCTCCGTCCGTGAATCCTGACTAGGTGCATAAATTCACCTGCATGTGAAACGTTACTGAGTGACACAACGCAGCGCGTGTTCAGTCCCTCTAAAAACATGTTTGCAGCCACCGTCCTGTACGTTTTCCATGGTCATGATGTCAGTGTGTATCAGGCCAAGTATAGAGGAAAGACATTTTTATAGTTTTCTTCTTCTCTGAACAAAGAGTCTGGTTGTGGGGTCTGGGATGTCCCTTCATGTGGTTTAAGCGTACACGCAGGTGGTGAGACTCTCTGTGCACTTTCCAGACTCTTAATTTAGCTTGATAAAGCAGGTGCATTTTTCTATAAAAATCCTTGTTTAATCGTTAAATTACACTTAAAAAGAAGCTAATTAAAAGGCAAGTGAGGGAATGAAAGGCCTGTTTGCCAGCAATTGTGCTAAAGGAGGGGGGACGGAGAGGCGGAGGACTGAGTTATGAGAAGGTCGAAAGCAAAGAAAAGCGGGGGTGGGGTGGGACATTAAAAAGATCGTGTCCGTCTGGCTAATGGTTCTTTATGGCTCCCTCATGTCCTCAGATGGGCAGGATGACTGGCAGAGTGTGACCACTGGTAACTGTACATCACCTCTGTTTGCCCCCTTCAGCTGACGTCCCACTCACCGAGACTGCCTGCCACAGTGAAGCGAACCGCTAAAACACCATAAAACCAACAGACTAAACAGCCATTCATCATTACTGCGCACACACACACACACACACGGGCCGCATCACACGCAGCAGTCTGAACTGTCCCACTCGGTGACTCAATGCGCACATTAAAACTTCATCAAGTATTACTGATACAAAAAAGTCCGACCACTCAAACCTCAACCACCATTTGTGATGTCCAGAAATAAGGCAATCATGGGTGAAAATGGTTTTGTTGGTCACTTTTATTGAATTGGTGATGACTTGAACCAAGTGCAAAGCAGCGCTGTGCTCCTTGAGAAACAAGTTTGGAAAAAACAAAAGATGTAACACAATAAACAGGATGGATCCGTCTTCACTGTGTCGCTAAAATCCTGAGTCATGACCTGCCCAGTTTGGCGTCTGCAAGAGAAAAGTGTGAAAAAAACATAAAATTAGACCATTCTGCAGTTCTCAGAGATCCATCAAAACAATGTTTTGTTGTTGATTGTGGGAAATGTGAAAAAGCAACATACATGTGCAAGCAGTTAGGTGCTGACGTTTTCCTTGTCGGTGTGTGTAATGTGTGTGTTCTGTTGGTGAGCTCTGGGTGGCTGTGAGGGCTGACAGGGACCCTCAGCAGCCGGCCCAGATGGCGAGCAGTAAATGTTCTCTATATGTAAGTGATTTGTAGCCTTGAGGACAGCAGGATGTAATGGTGCTCTGCGAGTTGTTTGCAGCCTCTTTTGTTTAATTACAAAAACTCCTTAATGAGGGGGGCCTTTGCTGTTTTACAGGACGGGGTTACGGCAGCACTCCTGCTGCAGATTTTCAAACAATAGGGAGGAGGGGAACTGAGCACATCAAAAGACAGCCACTCCAGAGCTGCACAGTTAAAAAGTGAACATTTAACATGTCTGTTGCAACTCCGCGGCCTTGGTGCTGTCAGGTGTCGGCCGAGGGACCCGGCCCATCAATCTGCTCTGACACACGTTCGTGTTTTCAAGGAGCGGGGGACTCGTGTGAAGCAACCGCCCGCAGCTCCGGTTCAGAGTGCGTGCGTGATTATGACATATTGTGTGTAGCTGAACTGTCTACATGCCACTAAAAACACACAAGGTCAACATCAAAAACACACTTAAATGGGATGACTGGACCGTGAGCCAGACAGCTGCAGCAGGTCCTAAGTGCAGGGAACTCCAGGCTTTGAGTAATGTTCACCAAGAGCCGGTGTGAGGGTCCACCTTATTTACGTTGCTGGGCTGAGTCACAGCGCTCAGGCATCGTTTTATGGTTGTTTGGAATCTACCTTGTCATTAGGCCTTTGAAGCGCAATGGAGGGATGAAAGCGTCAGCTCTGTTAAACTTGCTCTTACTGGCTTATTTCGTGTAAAGAGAGCTTTTGTTGATGGTTGTTCATCAACATTCTTTAGCCTTGTTCTTCTGAGCTGATCATTTGAGACGCTTTGAACTGCCCTGAGTTCACGGTGACCCTCCAGCAATCTGATCGGCGAAGGGAGGGATGGTTGCCTTCAGCGACGAGCTTGGGAGTGATGGTTTGCGTGAGTCTTGGATGTACAGTATGTGCGTTACTCACCTCATTCTTGCTGCTCTGGGCCTGCTTTTTCTCAATGTTCATGGCCAGCATTTGGCTGCGGAACGAGAGGCTCTTGGTCTTCTCAATCACCTGCTGGTAAGGCGAGACGGCGTTGTTCCCCATGACCACGTGACCCTAGAAATACAGACAAAATGGTCAACAGCTTCACAATAACAACCGATAGCCAATCACATTTGGCCTTGCAGACACACCACCCGACAGACACCAACCAGGGGCCGCTTAGGTCCCATTCACATGTACTGTAGGTGCATGTAGATAATTCTATGTCATTCTAGAGGACTGGGCTATGATTTGCTGATTACAGAGAACTGTTGTGATGTGTGAGCTAAAACACGCCGGTTCAACAAGGAGCCTCACAAAAGGGACCCAACAAGGGCGAGATATTACGGTTACAACGTCCTTACAGAGTGGCTTTCAATTACAAAATCAGGACACAAGTAACACCTCTTTATCCCTCTGAAGCCACACAGGAGGGGATCTAAAGGGGCCGCGTGACTATCGCCACCAACCCCCCAATTAGCAAAGCCTTGTTTAAAAAGCTTTGATTAATTACTTAAGTACTGAGCCGGCCCGAATGAGGAAGACGGATGAAGGTCTCACCAGTTTGGAGTCTATCTTTGCATCCAGCCTGGCGTTGCGGATCAGGTTGACGATCCATCTCTCGGCCTCCTCGGGGGTCATGTTCAGTTTGTCTGCCAGCATGCTGTGGAGGAAACAGAGAGACACAGGGCTCTAACCTGGGCGTACGCCAACAGAAAGGGAGGGAGGCTGTGTCGGAGTGCTGAGCAGATTGGCCTGGAAATGAAGAGGATACGCTAGGATGCTGTCCCTGGCTAAGAAGTCAGTCTACCTCACATAATTAATGAACTGAATGTGGTAATACATATAAAAATATCTAATACCAAATAACACTGCACTGCATTATGATGGATGTTGCACATTAGGTGCAAAATGACTAGTCAGTATTTTCATTTGACACCGTTAATATATTGTGTTCAAGGGGAAAAAAGGTATACAACATGAAACACACTTCTAATGGACCTCTGCTAATGGGAGCTTGATTTACAGACTCGTCTGAATAACTCAATTACAGGTGCCGGGACGGCCCCATGTTGTGAGCTTCTGTGGTTACTTATCCTTTTATTATTTTTGGACCTCTGTCCAGGACACACTCTCTCCCCACCTGGCCGTTAAAGCTCGTCATGACACACCAGTGACTGTCCCCAAAATGAAAGCCAGGTTAGAGAGCGGCCTGCTCTTTGATACAGCTAGATGTGGATGTGTCACAGCGGAGGGAGGTATGAGGGTGGCTGACATTCTTTGATCCAAAGCTTTCCCCCAGTGCAGCTGGCTTCCCTTGTGGCTTTCAAAATAACTAGACCCCCCCCCCTCCCCTTGATACCCCCATCTAGACCCCCTCCCCCAGACGTTTCCTGCCCCCTTCCTTCTGTCTGACCCCCACCACCCTGAACGCCTACCACATTTCATATAAGGGCCCCAATAAATATCCTCAACCCCTCTGTGCACTGGCCACAATTACTACAGCAACCCTTCCCTCTCATCTCAAAGACACCGACCCCCTCCCAGCCCTGAAAAACCTCACTAACACACGCTTAATGAAAAACTGGAAGAACAAATGTGTCACTGTGCATAGCCTGTGTGTGTTTGTACACAATAAGAGGGGTTAGGAGGTCTATAGAAAAACAATTTACTCTACTAATTATCACTTCCTGGTCCATTAATCACATTTTGTGAGACTCCCTCAGTGAGTAAGCTAGAATTTACCCATAACACACCTCTTTCTCACGCCATGGCTCTGCAAACAACATTACTGATTTCAACTGTCGCTCTCAGAGTGGGACTTATTTGAGACATTCTTTTGGTGGAAAGTAATCTTATTTGGGATTTGCGATAATGTCTGTCTTAACTTGAGGTTCAAAAAGGAAAAGAGGAAAAAAAAGGCTACCACTTTCTAACCCATGAATGTTGGTCAAATGGTGGCAAAACCACATAAAGAAGGGAGGTGGAATGATGTCAGTGTCTGGATGGGGCATTAAACGCATAAACAACAAATAAAAAGCATTACCTCAGCATAATGAGCAAAATTGGGTTTGGTCTAGTGACAGTGCATATCTCTCAACACTTTCACCACAGTGAAGTGATGGAGGAGGCGGATAACAAGATAGAAAATCAGACCGGTTGTGAGTTGATTCATGTTCATCTCAGCAGCTGGGAGGAAGGAAAAACACCCGTCACTCACATTAACAAACTACTAACACACACAGCTTTGCTGGACGGCTTCAGCTTCAGCCCATGAAAACCTGGAGAAAATGATACTTGACAATGAAATTGCTCCTATGGATTATTATTGGGAACCTAACAAGAATGGAAAAGTGACGCGACTTCAGCGTATGGATAACACATTTCAGTAATCACAGACTAACGGCATTAACATCACGGATCCTAGTCTGCCGGCCTATTTGTGGCTAAGGTAGAGTTCATATTGACTGATTTAAGATTTTTATTTGACCTGGTCTTGTTTGGATTACAATACAATATTATGTAATCAGTTCAACTTAATAGTCATTTTCGTTTCATTTTAATAATTTTTGATGCAGTTGTTTAATGTCTGTCAATGAATACTAGCCAATAAATGTTTCCCAAAGTACATATAACACAGCACTGCTACAGCAGTGGGTGTGTTTGTGTCCAGCCCTGTCGTAACATCTGTCGTAACACTCCATTATATTCACTGACCTTCAGAAACACTCTCCACTTATTCACCCAACAATCAAGTAGTCTAAGGCAAATTTGAATGAAATTTGTTATTGGTTCCGATTTTACCCTTGTGATTAAGAAATTGCTGCGCAGGGGTTCTGGGTGTTTTGTTTGGCAATTCAGTAAAGTGGGGGCGCATGTCAGTCAAGCCCAGGTCAGATATGACGGTCAAAACAAACACGATCTGGTTTCCTCACCGGGGAGTTGAGCTAACCCCCTCACCCCTCCAAACGTGATCTGTGCCGCATAACACAGAAACACATAGTGCCCCAAAAGGCCCAGGGCCGTGGCCTGTACCAGCCAAAGTCCTCTTAATCTAATTTGGAAAAAAAAGTCTGGCAATGTTTTCCTCCCAGGAAGTACATTTGTACATCAGAGGAGGGATACTTTATCTTATTGTCTCTCTGTGAGGTGTACAGCAGCCACCCCTACTTCTTGAACCTCAGAGTGAAAGGAAGAAAAGAAGGAAAGGAAAAAAAGGAGAGGGAGGGAGACATGAGAGGGGAGTGGGGAATGGGTCAGACTTGTACAACCTACACTATTGACATCCTTTGGCCCTTGAGCCAAGCAGACAGCCTCCATGACTGGTTTTATATTACACACCCATGATCCTGTTCCTTGGGGGAGAGGGGATCGCTTTCATTTCGACCCCTTACTCACTCTGGCTCTTGAGCTTTCGACTTCAGGCCAAGGGACTCCTTTGGGTCTCAATACCAACCTCACACTTGAGGAGAGGGGTCAGGCAGAAGTAGCCCCCTTTTTAACATGGCTGGCCTAAAAATGAATGCATTGTTAAACACTAACATATGATAGTGTTTGGGAGACTCCAAGCCATTTGGAGCAATCTCGCTTTCGGCTTGGGGTAAAATTGATTTTTCGGGGAAACCAAAATGGTCGTGTGGTCTTTTTAATGACTCAATTGTGAGGTGGAAAGATCTTCAGTGTTACATCCAAATACATAAGACGCTCCTTTCCAACCAACTACCAGCGAGCTGTTGTGTACAAATATAATGTTGTGATGAGAAGGGGGAAAAAAGTGCTCAAATGATCATGTGTCTGAGGCATTTACTCAAAATGTCAAAGGACAAGTATGCATTTGAGGTCAAAACAGGGTCTCGCCACTGAAACTTTCATGGAGGGACTGAGGAAATAAACCCTGTAAATCAAACAAGGAAAACAAAGCTAAATTGGAAACACACACTTGGGACACTGAAAAGTCTAGACAAAAGGATGTGTGTGTATGCAATTATGAGTCCGGGCTGAATCACATTTTCACTGCCTACAGTACATTTTACATAAGCCTTTATTGCATAAAATAACTCAATTACGCCAACTTCTGTTCTACTTTTGTGTCCCAAGCTGTGGGCAAAAGGCGAGCTAAATATCTGTGAAACCATCATGGCCAACAGCTGTAAAAATGTCCTCATTAAAAACAGCCATCAAATTCATTTGAGTCCACACTTGGGTGCAGAGGGCTTCTGGGTAGAGGACTAATGACTTGGAATTTGGGTTGCTTTCAAAAATAGACAAGTTCTGTCCATCGTCATAACGCCACTAAAAATAAACACGGAAATCCCTGAAACTGCCCCTCATACAAGTTCCTGCTTTAGAAACCTCAACGAACCGAGAGCCCGGGACACGGAAAAAAGGTGAAAAGTAGAAAAATCACCGATCGACTTCCTCTTTCAGTGTTACCACTAACCTTTGTGGTCTTTAACAAGTAAATGGATCCAATTGCAGTAAGTCTGCCAAAAAGAACCAGGACTCCTAATCAATTCCAGACAATCTGCAACTGGAGATTTCGACAGGGCCTGATCATGTTCCACGGTTCAACCTTGACTACAGACCTCCACGGCTCTATGTAACAGTCAATGCAATCATTTTCGTGTCAACAGAAGTAATTCATTCCCCCTTTCCACTGAGCATCGTGTGTTCGCGGACCATATTTGAAACACAAGACCTTCCTTCAAATCTTCTGCATTCGCATTATGCCTCGGGGCAGTACAGTATGAATAAAGCTTTCTGAAAGCAGTGGGGAAATTTGTACTGCAAGTGAGTGGAGCACAGGATAAACAAAAGGGAAACGTGTGCTTTACCAAATATCAGATTAGATACAGCAACAAGCACAAATCCACCGTTATAAAGATAAGAATTAATGACTGAGAAGGGTGAATGCTCTTTCTTTATCGTTGTTACTCTCTAAAATTGATGTAAAGAGGCAGCCAAATCCTATAATCTCTCTTAATTGCAGACAATTACTATAATCCTTTTTTTCCCTCTCCACTAATGCTCACTATAATTAGCATTGACTAAATTTCTTGGTTTTGGGGAGGAATCCAAGGTCAATTTTATTTTAATGCAACTTTTAAACTAGGAGTCAAGAGAGACCTACAAAACCCTCTGACCTCCGTTCAGAGGAGCTGAAAGTCTCCTGTCTTCTACAGCAGCTGGGAACGCCTTGAGAAGTCAAAAAACGCTGATCCCTGACCTCTTCCTGGGAGAAAACTGTCCATGAATTGGCCTTGGACAGGTGGTCTTAAAAGTTTAGTGAGTGGAGCAACCTGCGGAGACCTGGAAGCAGTTAAACCTGAAAATGCCTAATCCTCAAGATGTGCAGGGTCGGCACGGCTGTCTGTGGAAGGGGCAATAAACACTTATCTGTGAGGAAAATTCCACTCATCGCTAAGCCTGTGTCCTTATTTCCTGTTTACTGACTGCTTACAAAGGCTAGTGATGGCTAATAGGACTTCCTGTTAGTCCTGACGTCTGGCTGAATTCTGCTGTGCAACATGATCAGGATTGAAAGGCAAGTTTCCTCCCCAAAGCATCAACTTGAAAAGCAATGTTAGTTTTATTTGGTTTGGACTGTAGTGAGCGACTCACCCGATGCTGATGCACTGGTGGATTCTGCAGAAAGTCTCAAAGATGAAGAGGCGGGCGTTCTCAATGAAGTCCTCCAGGCAAGCAACCAGGAAGAAGTCATTCACAAGAACCTAAAGGGACAAAAAGCATGCAGCATAAGAGCAGTGTTAAGAGATTTTTCTGCCTGTTTATAGGTCTAAGTGAAGTGAAAGCCTTTCTTAGACTCATTAGGACGATCATGGTGGGAGCTTCAGATTGACGAAAAATGTCTGCTTCCACGAAATCATGGCTTATTTGATTAAGTAAAACATTGTATTCAGTGTAACCAAAATCCAATGCATTTTGATGTATAGTCAGTATATAGTATAGTATACAATATAGTATATTAAACGGGGAATGGAGGACCATGCTGGCGTCTTCCCTCTTACCAAAAGGTTTGTTTTGGCAAAAGTTGGAAAGATGAAAAGTTCCCTGTATACGTTAGTAATCCTAGACCGTGCAAGGTGCTTTGGATCAAACACAAATCTTTAAACCGCCACATGAGACAATACAGTAAAGACCAGAACCGACCTCAGGGATGACCACACTGTCTGTGACTTATCACCAGTCATCTGGTCTGGTGGTTCAGTGTCAGCTCCACTGTGCAGCATCGCCAAATTTCACAGCTACAGTCATCCAACAACTGTAGCGTCGCCAGTCCAAATATACTCACAGATGAGAGCAAGTCTTTTCAGCCGTCCATACACAGTATCACCTGTGGCTTGTTATGGCAAGAAATACAGCCTTGCTTGGACTCTTTGACACTACTGCATATGGCCAATTCATCTACTGTAAATGTTCATGACCCAGCTATGGCCCCGGAGGTACCACTGTGTGAAATGCTCCCATTTCTCAGTGCGTGCTGCATTCCAACTCTCCATCGAGTGCTATTTCACATCACAGACCTCCATCTTCAAAAGTCCTCTAAGAATTACCAGCTCTTTGTTTGCTTAAGCTTAGAAAGCTGCGATCTGCCCAGAGTTCTGCTTGAATAAATCTCAACTACATGGCGCTATCAGGCAAGGCACATTGCGGCTATGACAACGCTTATCTAAGGCTGATAAACTTTGAACAGTTAAGTGCCCTAATTACTGTCATCTGGGATTCAGACCATAAAGCTTAAACAAATTCTGAAAGGGTCTTGAAGAGCCCTTTCATGCACAATCTGAGGGCCTGCTATAGGTAGGCCTGCACTTTTCTTTCTATGACATGCACGAATCTAACATCTGACAGTGATTCTGGATTCGGGTGGAGTGGGAAAGAGACATAAAAAAAGCTCGAACAGGACAATTTAAACCAAGCTTGGCTCTAACTATTGTACAGGGTACAGTGAACTGAAGACAGGAGAACTGAAAACAATACCCATATCATGCTATTACAGCAATCAGTAAATAGATGGGTGCCACTCTTCTCAATGGCTCAAAATTGATGCATTACAAATGTTCATCAAGACGAGAGCCCATCCCAGTGGGGTATCCGTTTACCTCAATCACTGCACGGTCTGTGAAACATCCCTTTACTTCTGAAATAATGTGCTTTTTAAAAGGCTTGCGTGTGAATTTCTGCGGGGGAAAAAAGTGCTTTACAGACTTCAAACAAGACCATTTTGGAAAAATGTTTGCAGACCATCACAGGTAATGCATTAAAGGTGCTGTTAAACATTTTTGGAACCACCCACCTCGCTAGACCTGCTTGTGAACTGAGCGAGGTCAATAAAGGGCTTTTGTGCCTACTGGACATGCTCTGATAAGACTGACAGGTAGGCCAGTGTTAAAAGCACCTGGAATAACTTGGGCTCTGACCCGAGAGGTAGTTGGGATTGAGCATCTGTTTCAACCGCAGCAGAGTCTCTGTAAACAGAACCCCATGAGACGAGGTCAAGACTAACCCAGAGAGTTCCTAAAAAAGTATGTGCAAGTGTTTAACAAGGTCGGTGATGGAGGGCGTGTGTCATGTCTTAGCTGAAATAGGATACAGCTCTAATATTGTTGATAGTACATGTCATCATTTTGAGATGGCCCCTGGAGGCCTTTACACAGGAAAAATCTAATTTTCTCTTGGAACATGCTTTGGATTTTTTTTTCTGACCATGCACAGATTTTTTTTAAGGCTAACTAACTAAAAACAAATCTGCCCAAGTGAGTTTGGTTATAGCTTCCTCAGTGATTTGAGAGGCTGCAGACTTTGTATTAGCTTAAAAATACGTTAAAATGAAAGGGAACCCATCAGTAAACCGCTGACATGATTTATAAACATTTACTCCTCAGAAAGAGCTTTATGAACAGGCCAGATGTTTTTCATTAAGATGAAAAAACGGACCAAATAACCAAGTTTCCACTTTTCTTTGCAGGTCCAAATGATCAAAACCAAATTACAGCAGGCACACAAAAAATGAAGTTTGAGAAGTACTCCATCAAGTTACAAAAAATATACATGTAGTACAACCGAGTTCAGACACCTGCTCTCTAAATCTGAACTGTGAATGTGTCGCAGAATGTGGTCAGTCCCTCATGGCCTATGCCACGATCCAAAACACTATTTATCACGACACTGTTAAAGCAGTCCTGCTACTGTGTCCACCCCAAGTACCAAAGTGATCTGCATTGCAATATCTTAAAATATGCTGCACAGCAAACTACAGCAGCAGTGTTTGGGATCAGATGACTCACACACTTACTCTAACTAATTTAAACATTAAGGAATTCCTGAAAGATGAAACAAGAGTGAGGTGAGAAAGCAGCCGTTTGACTGCTGTTGACTGATGGAGAATGTGAAGTCAGTCCCACC
>JBAJHX010000036.1:20203154-20264777 GCA_037176925.1 Amniataba percoides
AGATGAAACAAGAGTGAGGTGAGAAAGCAGCCGTTTGACTGCTGTTGACTGATGGAGAATGTGAAGTCAGTCCCACCACTGTTTTAAACAGACTGGACATACAGAGCTTTGCAAGACAGTAAAACAGGAATTCTGCCTCAGAGACAATCAAAGTGATAAGATGAAGCCGGTTGTGCTTTTTGATGTAAATAACATCTCAACTGTGGTCACTTAAGCTTTTCAAATCACATGGGTGTTTACTGTGTGTTAAGCTTTGTAGTCGGCACACAAAGAGGACTTTTACAGGATCCTACTCATGTTCTATTCTCACAGCAAGATCCACAGCTACGTTTGGCCATCACAAACCAATACTGAAGTAAACGTTGTGAAAGGCGGTGCTATGACAGATCTCCCTCTTAAAACGAGTGTCTGCACGCCTCTGTGGAGACTTTTGCTTATAAAGCTTTTACTGTTAACTACTAGCCTGATGGGTCAATTACAGGCCATAGTAAAATGTGACAGAGGCCTGAGTCATACAGTGTCCAAGAAGACCTCTATATGTGACAGTATGATAGGAGGCACAGACCATCACTGTTCTGTGTGCGCTGGACCCACGCAATAGTCCGGCAAATAGAAACGCTGTGTGAGCGGGCAGAAGGTCAGACAGAGCTCACATGGTTACTAACGATGTTTACTACGATACTCTGTGTGAAAGTTCATGAGTCTGACCCACAAATCAGAGCTCCTCAGAGGACCTCTGTATTGTCACGGAGAAGCACAATAAAACAAGACCAACAGCCTCTCAGTTTGGCAGCCAAAGGTTGAAACGAGTGTTTGGTGAGGCTACTGCAGTGGTTACTCACCGACTCACACTCCCTGAGTTTCTTCTGAGCACTGTCAAAGTCAAAGTTCACGTACAGGCACTCCACAAACTCTGTAATTGGATCTTTGTAGGTGTAAGACTCCTGAAAAGGGGGACATACAATAAAATGAATCAAAAGCTGATATAGCTTTAACACAGCTTTGCTTAACATGTCAATGTGACTACAAAACCTTTTTTTTTAACTACACGTATGCCACTATACATAGACATTGTATGAAATGTACATGTGATTCATGTTTTTCAATTGTTTTTAATGATCAATTAGAAATCAGTAATATCAGCAAAGTACATAAGTTCAGGGGAAAAAACATAAATCCTAGTTTGGTTTAAATCACTGACAATAATAACTATGTTGTCAAAATGACCACCTGCTGTGGCCCAATTGCAAAATAAACGTAATAGTTGAAAAACGTAAAAACTTAAGTGAAAACATGTTCTGAGCTCTGACAAGTTCAAAATTATACTTAAAGACAGAGACCCAACCTGACCTGAGGCCACAGAGCAGAGAGCACTGTCCACATGTTTTAGTGATTACCATCACTGGTGGAGAAGGCATCGGTGCACTGCAGTGGTCAGTTCACCGCCACTCATCAGTACTGAGGTTAGGTTTTACCTAACATACATCCATACATACACTCCCTGCTCTAAAAGGGAGTGTTAGCAAAGCGACTGGGTTACATGGTCAGTTACTCATCCTTCAAAGACTACATGGCCTATAAGCAGTGACCTGACCCGTGTGCTCTTTCTAAATAGTGAAAAGAAGTAGTGCTGTACCTGCTGAATGACCTTCACCAGGTCCTTCAGAACCTGCCGACGCTTACGGACGTCCTTGTTTGTGATGACTGCTGTGGTCAGGTAACGCAAGATGTGTGGGCACATAGTCTGGATAGCGTTGAGGTATCTGGAATGAGGGAGGATAAAGGTAATCACTTATCAGACCGATGTAAGCAAAGACATGATCTTTACAAGGACACGTAATATAACATTTTGGCTGCTCATTGGGCTCCTGGCATTTAGGACAGAGAACAAGCCTCTGCTGCTAAAACAGATGAATGTCCTAACAGGACCCTCACTTTTGAACGTGGGTCCCAGCTTTAAGCCGTCTCTTTCATTAGCGTCCTAAGAGAGGGAGGAGGAAAAGGAAACCCTGGCAAGAAGATATAGATCAGTGAGCAGGGACCTGCCCAGTAGCTGAAACCCCATCCATCAGGGACTGATGTTTCAACCACAGGTCAACTGGCTAAGGGCTGAACACAAGAGACAGGACGCTGTTACAGGCTGATTCTAATCCCACACCAACTCTAGAGACAGTGCTCTGTGGAAAAAAAAAAACTTGGTAGTGTCTGCTTACACGCGCACGCACGCACGCACGCACAAACACACACACGCACGCCTATACTCAACCTTCAATTGACCAAATTAAATCTGAGAGGAAGAAATGGAAAGGGCCCCTTCAGGTCTCCTGTAGCTAAGGCCAGAGGAACACATGGCGTTCAGAGAGAGAGTGCGTACAACAGTTTAATTAGCTGAAACAATTAAAGGGATAGGGGACCTGTGGCAGTAGTGATGTTGAGTCTAAAAACAGCAGTGGGCTTCTTGGCAAAGCCATCGTCAGCCTAGTTTTAGAAGAACTCTTTCCCTCCCTCTCTTTGTAGTTGCTTGACTCCCGTGGAAGACCACAACGCTCCGTGCTGTGTTCCTGATTAACTTACACCTACTCACTCTCCAGGGGGGGCTCCAATAGCAAGCAATCTTGCATGAGTCACTGTACCATATCTGGGGGGCATTCACCCTACCCCACTTAGGGGACTTCATTTTTTTTGGGGGGGTAGTTTTCAGGCAACAAGCGTTCTGCACTGGTTTGCTGAAGATGCTACTGAGGCATGCAGCCAAGAAATCAAGTATGAGTTCAAATTTCCTCTGTCCCTCCCTGTGTTTTCCCACAGCCCCCCTTGAACAGAGTAACAAGGTCCCATTTCACGGCTCGCCCGGAGAAGAAAATCATGTCCAACAATTGCACGAGTGGTATAGACAATCGAGTGCCTTGGCATACATTACTGCAGCACTATCTGCCGAGTTTGCACCTGTATCATTCTCAGTTCCTGAGCATTATTTCTCCTGAAGCCAGTGCAGTCAATAGCTCACAATCAAGGCTTTGGATCAACATCTGCTGACTGAAAGGGTAAGAGAGGTCATATGTGGAGCTGAAGGCCAGCTACTGGTCACCGGATTCAGCCAAAGGAAGTACTGGTCAAGCGATGGGAAGCAAGAGCCAAGCCTCAGTGGGGAAAACATGAGGTTTCTAGACTGTGAAACTGCAAAGCACACAAAACTACCTCAGTTTGTCCACACAGATGGTTGGGTGAGCTTTTCATGAGTAATTATTGGGCAGGCCTCCTTAATCATCCACAATAAAATTAAAAACGGAGTAAAATTCAGGGAACCAGACATTCGAGTGCACTGTGTTGTGGTCGCCTGTCATACTGTCTGTGGACTCCAATCATCTGTACAATTATACAAGCCTGCAATCAGAACAGGGGGAGGGAGCAAAGACATCAAAATAGGTGGTGTGTAAATCTTAACGCGGAGTATAAAGTTTCCGATCTGCGATACACATGGCCTCGTTCTCGACTTGGAGAGTAAACAGACCACACGAAAACACACACTTCTGAAACCACTTTAAAAAACCAGCGGGGTTCATGAAGAAACCCACCACCCAAAAATGTGTTATTAAAGAAAATGGGTCTTCTAAATCAAGTTAATGTTATAAAATGACTGCCCTTTTCTCCAAATTCTCTAGGAATTACCTTTGAGCTACAATACCATTTTCAGCACAATATATACTTTAATATGAACCTACGCTATTACATAAAGATAAAATTTGTAATATCAAAACCACACAACCACTAACGACCATTATCAAGAAACACAAAAAGACTGAGCAGTCTCTCTGAGGTCTAATGTGGGAGCTTCTGGTTGAACTTACCAAAACATTAACTAAATGAACCACTAAATGCCATTTTCAGGCCTGCCAAGTCCAGTGGGATGAAAAGGTGGCAGTTCTGAAGACAGGACCCAACTTCAGTGTGTTGCCACTATACCAAACACAACTAATATAGAGGAACTACACAGTAATGGCAGAATCCCCGGCCGAGTAGGTACTAGAAAAGTACCTGTGTAGAACCAGTGATTTTTAAAATAAAATTCATATTTATTATCAGTCATTTCCCTGCTTAAAATGGGCATCTATGTTTCTGTTTAGATTTGAAAGTGAGGTTAACCAAACACTTAATTTTCCTAAACATTTACAGAAACCATGAAGGTGCCATATTTTTTTATTCAAAACAACAAATCTAGAACATTTGCAGCTTTGCATTTCAATGTAGGCTGATGGATCAACAAACAGAACTTCCTGTTGCTTTCCCTTTGTGGAAATAGATCTTATCTTCACTGCAACTTCCTGGTATCCTCGCAAAACTTTTGCAATTTCTTGGGTGTAAGAGAAGAGGCTAAAACAAAAAATACTATGTTATAAATGTTACTTACTGTGGCTGATACAGAAACAGCTCAATGATATTGTCTCTGCCCTTGGGGTGGTTGAAGAAGACGAAGAGAGACCAATGAATGAGCCATGTCCTCTGCTGGAGAGACTGGAGAGGGGAGGTGACAGACTGGACAGGACAAAGATGGAAATACAGGCAGGAGGGGAAAAAGGACGTGAGATGTAAAAGAAGCCCAGGTGAGAAAGACAAAAACAAATAAATAAATAAATGAATAAAGACGTTAGATTACAGTTTCATGTTGTCACAGTCACAAAATTTGATCCATTCTCCGGTAAGGCACATGAAAAAAAGATTTCAAATGTTCTTGCCTCCCAAATGGCCATCAATCAATTTCAGACAGCCACTTCATACTCAAATCCTGGTTCTTAAGTACCAAGATGAGTGCATGTGGGTAAGGAATAAAATGCCACAGCAGAGCTGTACTGAAAGTGAAATATCAATATGAGACTCTATGTAAGGCAATCTAAACGCTGTATCAAATTCTGAGAAGTGGGGCATTTACGTTGTTATCGATAGTCTCTCTCAGGCGGGTGAGGTCCTCCATCGCTGCCTCCCAGTTCTGCATCAGGATCTCAGAGGCCAGCTTGCCCCACAGAGAGTTCAGGGCATTCCTGTCTGTAGCTGGGACCTTGGGAACAGATACGATGTACTGTTAAAACCTGAGCACACAACACCTCAACATATGAAACAAAAGTTGTTTTCCAAATGACCTAACAGACTAAATACTGATTAAGAGCCTCCTTCTAGCGGCTGGCACACTGCTTGGTAACATCTGCGTCCACACACAGTGAGAGCGGGCTTGCCACAGCTTGCTTGGCTTCAGTGGCAGTGTGGTGCAGTCACTTTTCTTATTTACACTGGATAAATGGATTAAATTATGTCATCCTAAGGGAATGGAGCATCACAGAAAAGGAGAAATGGATCATGAAAGACTGTTTAGCTTTTAATAAAACCAAATTTGCTGCACTTTTAGATACAACAACCACTGCATTGCAGTTGACCATAGAGTTTGTTACTTTCTGATTCGGTGCATGTGTCATACTGTGCTGTCTCCGCTACAAAAACATTTTGGTTGCAGTGGAGCTGACTTGGATGAGTATTGCTGACTTTAAATATCAGTGGTGTATCTGCACTGATGGACTCCAAATCGATGCTTGCCATTAAAAAGTATTCCAACAATGTTGTATTTCAGTCACAAGCCCAGATGTCCTGGATTCTGTTTACTCGTATCAGATGGGAGACGGGAGACAGGATCTCAATGCCAAGGTGTATCTGTGACTGTGCTACACCAGTGGTAATCCATCCTTTTTAATATTTAAAAAAGGATTTATATCAAAAACAAAAATTCTAAACCAAATAGATGGGTCCTCTTTCTTTCCACACCTGCAAAAGCCAGGATTGTGTCATCAACTTCAATTAGATGAAAAATGAGCTGACCACCAACCTGAAAGAATAACAATCAATCTGATGGCTGAGGCAGACACACCTAACATCTCAGAAAGACTGCATTGACCCCAGAACACACTCCTGATGTGTGTTTGGGCATCTACCGTATACTGAAGTGTGCCACTGCAGCTGCATAATGCTGGTTGGTGAAACAACGCTAGAGTACTCACTTTGATCAAGAAAACTACGTCATCCCTGCCCAGGGGGACGTTCTGCTGCTTTATTTTGTTGATACAACACCGTCCAAATAGAGAATAAGCAGACCAACTAAACAAGCTGGAGTACAAGTCTTACTAAATAAATTTGTATAAGTTTGTGCAAAGTTGTGCAAAGAAAATGTAATTCAGAGTGTAGTAAAAGTCAGGATAATCTGTGGGTGTCGCTGATGGCTACATCCAAAATATTTGCTCACAGCTTCTCAAACTAGTAGATTTGATCACTTTTCTTTATATCATATCAGTCTACACAGATTAACTTTGGACTGCTGATCAAACAAAAAAAAGGCTTCTAATACTTTATGATGGTAATTGTTAAATGATAAGCCGAACAGGTATGTATAAAACTGTAAAACATATCCATTGATAATCAATATAATTAACTTCAGCTATAGTGATGTATCAGAAAACCCAAGAAACAAGAAATATCCTGGGTTGGTTGTCAGGCACCTGAACATGACAAACATTGCCAAATAGAGGTAATGGAAACAATCAATTCTACGATGTATCTCGATGTTTTGTTGAATGATTCTGCATCGATGCAGTAAAGTCTATGATCAACCATCAGGCTGATCTTTAAAGGCCATTTTGATGCTGCTGCTACGTAGAATGTATGCACCCTGTTTATATCATAGACCATGCAAGCAACAAAAGAAAGAAAACCACCGCAAGTTTGGACATCTGAAATTACGAAACATGGTGAAAGAATTGTTTAATAGTCGAACCATGAGGTGACTGATGATTTCCACCCTTACTGCCAAACAATGGTGCCTAATTTGTACATTACTTGTATCACAAAATTTTCAGTGAGAGTTCCTTTGTTAAAATCTTTTGTTTTTTTCAAATCAAGGCCACTTCAGTCACAAGAATGATAATTGCAATAACCTCTGTCTATTACCGTTATCACAAGGTAATTAGGCTGAAATATGAACTGATGCTAACAAGACATCTTTTTGATGCTAATCACTCCCAAAAATGTTACAGGCTACTGTTTCTGATTTCCAGAACAGACTAAAAACAAACAAAAAAGGATCCGCTAATGAAACACAGGTTGAGAATGCCTCTGAACCTCAGCAAGGCAATCACTCCATAGTGGACATTGGACTACACCCCAGGGCTCATGGGAAACTCTGCGCCACAGTAGTTCACGATAACACCAAACACCAGACGCAGTGACATGAGTCAAGCAGGAAGTCAGGGTGGGTGTCTGCTGAGCGGCCAGAGAAACCTAGATCTTAACCACACACCCCCGTACGCCATCGGACAGCCGCTGAAGTGGACTGTGAGACACGACAGATGCACAAGTGGAGGAAACACTAAAAAAAGAACAGGTTTCCGCTGGAACCCCACAAATTGGTAAGATTATTTGGATATAAAGGGCGTTTTTTCTTACTTGGCACAGAACAGTTACACTCTGATAACATATCAACCTATTGTAATTATAATATGAGACGATCGCAAGTAAGGGGAAAATATTTCTTGTGGTATTCCTGCAAAAGACAGACAGACTGCATGTCCGTCCATCCATCCAGTCAGAGCAGCAGAGTGTCTTTCATCACAAAGCACGACTTGGGTCGTTTATCAATGACTTTTTTTTATGTGCAAAAGTCACAAGAAAGATCAGTATTGTTACAGCGAGAGAGGAAAAAAATGTCTCCACGGCAGTATAAAGGTCACCATTTCATCTGTTGAAGTGTTTTGTTTTGTTTGTTATTTTTTTCCCTCCCCTGGAAGTCCCTGCCTGCTACGTTTGGCTGACCTCCAGGTCATTATGGCAGCTTTCTACACACACACAGTCTGGCTTTCACTAGTGGCCACGCTAGAAAAGTTTCAATACCTGGGTTTTTCCAGCAGTTACCTTAAGTTTCCATTGGTTTGTGAAATGGGCACATTTTCGCTGACTGACCAGCAACAATAAATTTACTGTGCTGGGGATCCGTCGGGATATTCAATCTTTATTCTTAACATTCAATCCCTGCATTAAGTGATGATATGAATAAGTTGCTCTTTTCGGGCTTGGTCACACTGTAACAAGACCTGGGGCATGGATTTTGCAAGGCTGGCTTCCTTCGTTTAATTGACTGGGTTTCCCACGTTAAATGACTTTATGGAGCCTCACCTCTCCCATACGGGGGAGGGAGAGACAGAAGAGGGGCCTGTGAGGATGGGAGGTCTACAAAACACCAAAAATGAGGGGAGGGGAGAGCAGTATACTGACTCCCACTAATGAAATCCATTTCTACCTTTCCCCCCTGTCTAAAAAGCCTCTTGCATTGTCAAGAGTAAGCAACAGATATCTAGTTACAGAGCCCAATCTGGCAGGAACTTAAAATGAGGGGTCTAACAATTTGATGGGTAAAAAGAAAAAAAAAAGAAGTATGCTGGACTTCGAACAACATACCTCCATTAAAGCAATTTTGGTTTATTTAGACTGAGTTGCAAAGCCATAAACAACTGTATTTGGAACAGTGGGACATATCCGTTGCAAGCTTTTGAAGACTTTTCTTAATGCTTTTTTTTTTTGGTAGGGAGTGGAAGTGGAAAGCTTGGGCGAATTAGCCGTCATCTGCTCTCGGATGCAGCTCTTCCTTCTACAGATTTGAGCAGATCAGTGAAAAACCCATCAAATGAAGTACCCAACTGCTTTGGGTTAAAAGGGCTGTTTGTAGCGAAGAGGGTTCATCATCGCTCAGACTCACTGCCAAGTTTTTCAGGAGGGGACACTCCGGCATAGTGAACGTGCATGACTAGCCAGAGTCAGAAATCCGAAAAGACAAAAGGGAGCGCAGCGCAGTATCAAATGCCAATTAGAATAGGAACAAAGGGCGGTCTTAATGTTTTTCGCAATAATGAAAAGACAAAATGTTGATCTTATTCTTGCCCATTCTTTTAGAGCTGGCTTTGGCATAAGTCCTCGCTTTACCGCAAAGCTAACTGCTGAAAGACAAACAAAAGAGAGAGGACAAGTGAGTGACACTTGGAAACCACTGACTCTGCAGGCTGGTTCCACTGGTCATTATAGGACATTCAGTTTGAGCTGAACTTGCTAACACATGATGGAAGATAACGCCAGAGGTCAAAATAAAGCAAAATTTCCATGGTTATTATTTCAAATGAAACAACGACGAAGCAGGCGGCTACAAACTTGAAGAAGTGAGAAATGTGACCTAGAAGGCAGCTTCAGGGCAGGCAACAATTGATGCCACTTAGGCCCCACTGCGTGAACACCTAATGATGGGCTCATCGTTGATCCCTGGTTCCTTTTGCAGAGAGGAAAGACGTATGGCTGGTACACAAGCATTACAAAAACTGTGATGGGGCTGTCAATTTTAATGATCTAAGTGGCTAACTAAATCATCACCACGTCACATCATTTGCTGTTTAACTGCAAATGAAGCACAGGATCGTGTCAACAGCAGATCAGCACCTGCTATAAACTCCTAGTGGAAAAGCATCTTAAATGTAACCAGCAGTTAAATCTTGACGTGTCCACTAATCCCAAATTCCCAACTCTCTAAGCATACTGATTAGTATATGGATGCAGCTACCTGTACTAGTCTGTCTTCTTTTTAACCTAGTACAGAAACTAAACAGTCAAACAGTGGAGGATCCTTAAAAAAACCTAAAGCACGATAAAGCACCTATCACACAATCAAAAGATCATGTTGTGTACAAAATGGTGTTCGGTCCCTCAAACTTAGTGTTTGACCAAGGCAACTGAGAGGTTTACAAATCTTACGAAAGGCAGTAGTCCTTGCAGTCGAGTTGCACCTAACCCATTCACTGCTTAGTTCATCTTTCACTAGTTTCTGAGGGCAAAGGGAGAGAAGCCACAAATGCCAAAACCCAGGCAACAAGTCTCTTTGTTTATAGAGGAAAGAGGGAGTGTGCATGTGGACTAACAAGAATACTGCCAGTACTCTCTGTGAACTGTAATTATCTTCCTCTGCAAAACGTTTGTTGGCATTATTCAATTTTTAAAAAGGCATTCGTCCTGAAAGTGGTTTAATCAAAATCTTTGGATTGTGTAAAATCGTCTTTTTCCTCTCGCTCAAATGCAGGAAAGAATGAGCAGACTAATAAAGACAGCCGCTATTAAGAAGACTTTATGTTGAACCCCCACCCCGCCATCACACATGCGCCTCCCTGAAACACCTTGCAAAACGTATGCAACCCTCTTGACGCTAACTAAGAGATGTCTTGCATAACTTAAGCACCCCATAAACTCCAAAGTCGTGACAGGGGACTCTCTGGCCACAGCACTCAAATCAATAAGCTGTCTACTGAGGCCCGCCCCACGAGGAGACTACAGACAGATTATGCAGTCGGCCACTGATCACTTGGCCCAGTAAAAGATCCTACTCAAGTCTTAGAGCAGCATTCTCCTCCTAATACAAAAGACGTGCAGGGAATTGAATAAGCAATGACGTAAGCTTTTCACATTCAATTACTCCTAAGTGTTCTTTTCCTCTCCTATGCAAGCATTTGGCCTTTTGAGAAATTAAAACAATCTGGCAAACATAATGTGATATTCAATTTTAATATGTCAGGGAAATGTTTTAAGCCAGTATATAAATGCAGATAGTAAAATGCCACAGACACTCTGTTAAGTGAGGTAAGGTGTGCAGTTATCAGCAGACATCACTATTAATGTTAACTGGTGGTAAATGTCAATGACAGGAGCTGAAAACTTACCAAGACACGGAAGAAGTAGAGGTATTCTGCAGCACCGGAGTAGTTTCCACACTCGTACTGGAACTTGGCATATCTGTACAGCGTGTCCAAGTACTCCTGACGAAACTTCAAGAGAAATATCAATGTCACGAACAGAGAAAATGTTAAGCGTTGTCAGACCAAGTCAAACAATGCTCGAGCATAGTTTCAAATCAAACATTGCGCTTGCTGTGTAATTTTATGCAGCTGTGGGGCCCAAGGAAATCCCAGTTTTGTGATCTATTTGTGTTTCAGGGTTAAGGTGTTGCAATCATAATAAAAATATTACTCCCCAAACTTCTGGAACCCAACAAATATATTTTAGGTCAAGATAATTAAACTGCTAATATGATTTTAATTCCATATTTATCCATAGCAGTAACATAATCATCTCTGCTGTGGTGGCACACCACTGCTAACTTAACACAGAGTAAACACTGCTGTACCGTATCAGTGGTATTTTGCCAAGAATGGCAAGAGCATTTTTAACTTTTGAAACAAATCTGCCAAGAAGTGGTCATGTGAACTAAATTAGAAATGCATATGTACACACAGTATAGGGCTATCATTTCAAGCCTACTTGTCTTCCCATATTTAACTGCCCTTCCTGCTGTCCAGCGTCTCGCAGCAGCGTGCGCTGACGTCAGGCCATTCACTAAGATTCAGTAGAACTGTGACAGGCAGTGGGTGCTCTGGGCCGCCCAAGCCTTTCCCACAGCGTGCTGAGGGGCCCTGAGCCTGGGCTGTGTGGAGGTGCACTGAGGACAGCGTGCAGGTCAGCGGGATACCGTAGTGGGAGGGGACAAATGGAGGGGAGGGTGAGAAGCCAAACATCACGGTAAATATAGAACCTCCGGCATTCTTGCGGCTCTATCCACGAGCCCCGAGCTACTCCGTTTATTCTTAACAATTCACCACAGAATGTAAATGTCCGCAGAATTTGTGCAAGCCATACAAACCCCGAAAATGAGTTAAGGGTTTTGGGAAGTAATTCTGCATTTCCCTGCTCAGCCTGCCCCTCCCACTTCGCCCCTAAAACAACCATGGGTTCACACAAGAGCCATGGGAAATGCAGTGAAGAAGTGAGATGTCAGCAAATCAGGCCAACTTACGTTATGTTTTTCTGCCAGATAGTCAAAGAGCATTCGTCCATCTCTGCAAGAGAGAAAAAAAAAAGCAGGACAGTTTCGGTAGTTAGAGGCCATTTAACTTGAGTCGCCATTTGGCTGACATCCTGGTGTTTGGAGTCCCATGCAGGTATATTTTTCCACTTCTGCTCTAAATCAAGAGCCATACATAAATGAAGACCATTTCACTTTAAAACTGTGTGATTGGCTGTTTATCACATTTGGTTTGGCTACTACAAATCTATGCTAGCCATGTCTAACAAATTATGTCTGGTGAGGAAAGTGAATACTGATTTTTCAGCCTTTGAGAGTCTCTTTGGCTTTGTGAAAATTAAAGGAACGCATTGGCTCCTTAAAATGCCATTGCATTTAACAAGTTTGCCCTTAACCTATATTCTTGGTATTCATGTGGCACCACATTGAAACAGTGTGTTTCTAAGATAAATTCACTTCTATAATGTAAGTAAATGACTATCTACTGTATTTACTGGCACATCTAGGCTGAGGATACGTGACAGGTTGTCGCTGCTTGAAGGGTAATGAAGGACTGTCTTTATAAGCTGCACAATATCAGCCCACTGTGCATTAGGGTAACACTGATCCTGATCATTTATCTGAGCAATCACGAAACCACAACATCCACATCAGTACAACGTCTTGCATTTTTTTACTTTTAAAAACATTCCTCAAAGTGCACAACAGATGTACCTCTGTAGACAACACAGGCAAAATAATATCATCTGCAGTGTCTTAACAGTCATAAAAGAGATTGTAGATTGTTGCTTTGCACTTCTTGTGAGATTTAGATGAAAGTCTGCTGCTGGGATGTCCAACAAGTGGTAGCTGTTCATCAAAAAGTCTGCACAGCATTACTGCCACCTTCTGCACTAAAAATGTCAAGGAGCCATCGGCAGCACGTTGACAAAAAAAAAAAGTGGTTCCCATTGCTTTAACCAGTCTGAACAAATGAGAGCATAAATCAGAAATCACACCAATGGTGATCAAAATCCACAGCGAGTCTCATAATGACAGAAAAAAAATATGGTATGAACATGATTTACTGTGATAGCTGGCCTTGGTTTCTGGCTTCAGTGGTTTTCCAAATAAAGCCTCATAAGGCATATAAAGTGTTAGCTGACTTTTCAATAAAAGTAGTACAACCAATAGGTTGTTTTATTCTGTTACATGTTTTGTAATCTTTTGAGGACCAGTCTGTATTAATCCGAAAACACAGTTCATTGGGGTTCAAATCTAAAGTCAATTCTCATCTCAAGCACTGTATGATCTAATCCAGAAATAATATTAAAAACAAGCAACTGTGTGAAGCATTATTTACGCCATCATGGTGGAACAGAACCATTGCATGTCCTTTTGCCTGAGCGCAAATTCTTCATTGACCCCAGATGAGTTTCCTATTGTTTTACAAACCAAATGGCATGAAGAAAAAATTATGTATAACTTAAGACAGACATATGATTCCTCATCCAAAACCTAAAGTCCCTCCCTACTTCATATTGAAGGCAAACTAACAATCACAAAGACATGTGCTAAGTCAATGATGCTGTTATCAAGCTCCTAATCTCACATAACAGCTCCGACAAATCTGACTTAAATAAACAAATGTCTACAGTCAGACTCAAAAAATATAATAAAACAGTGTGAGCTGTAAAGAGATGAAAATGGAAAATGCTTTTGATTAACTGTCCATATTCTAGCCAAGAAACAAAGGAAAGGATTAAGACTAAATATGACCAAACTATTTTAATCACTGTAGACGACAAAACGGTCTTAATAAAGTTAACCACAACATCTTGTGTCTGTCTCTTTCTTTTACTTCTGTCTTTGCTGACCGCCCAGAAAAAGCCCTCAAAAGGCTTGATATATATTTCATTCAAAATGCAGCTCCATAGACTCTACATAATCTCTTTGCAGTGCTGCTGTGCCGTCTACTGTTTCAAATAACAGGTTTTACTAATCCTCGAATCATGGCAAGTAAGATCAGTAGTGAATTTCACAACCTCAGAGGCCAATCATGTCGAGCAGATATAGGAAAATAGTTAAATACAGAGGAAAATACTACGCTTATTTGAAGAAATAAAATTGCAGATGACATTCACCTGGTGGACTGCATCTGCCTCGTTGTCTCTGGGTCCTCAAACATCTTAACAATGGGCTCCGTCTCTGACTGCAGCTGCTTCAGCTGGGCCACGACCTCAGTCCTCTTCTCCCTCAGAGCTGACGGGGAGGATAAAGAAAGTCATTAGCTACAGCAACGCTATAAACCAACATGTACATAGTCTGTGCTCCAGCACTAAAAAAACTGTAAATCCAGGTTTACTGCTAAATCGATGCTGAATGGAGTGAGTGGTGTGCGCAGTAATATCAGTGTCTCTCTTGGTTTTGCGTGTGTGTGTGTTACTGCTGCAGACATGAGGATGAAGAGTGTGTATCAGCTAGTGATTGACACTTACTATGAGGAATTTCCTTGTCGGGAAACAGGCTCCTGTGAACATCCATGGCAAAGTCCACCATGTTTGTGTCACTGAGGAGGTCCAGTTTTCCATGAAGCAGCTCCTGCTCATTGTAGATCTGACAAACAAAGACAATAATAGAAAACAGAGGTGAGGGGAGTGTTTTTTGTCTAACCACGAGGTTCTTAAAAAGTTATAATGACAGATCCTTTGTGTTTCCAATTTATTAATTACAAGGCACAAAGTATTCACTGCATAATAACTTCAGCCCACTTTTTCCATTCATTTCATGTAATACTGTACAACACGGAGGCACGCTGGCTATTGTTCTGTGACTAATAACCAAAGACAAACACGACACACATTAAAAACCACACGTGATCTGCCTTCCATATTTCATATATAAATATATCTAATATTCGTGTGTTTTATTATTCATCCAGGTTAGCCAAAGCTAACGTGGCGGATGCCGGCTGACGTTAGACCAAATGATTGTTGCAACCCTGTAAATAAATAATTCCCTAGATTACTATTACCCCGATACTATCCAGCAGTTATTTAAATATGTACTCCAACCTTTGGTCTTAATATTACAAATTAAGCACTTTTTGTCAGCTTCCACCGGGTTAGCACCGCCTGAGAGACCCCAGTTTTGACTGTTTCATTGACCGGTATATCCCCACTGGGCGGTGACATCGCGGATCAGCAGAACGCTAACGTGTGAGAGCACCGCCCCGCTGGGGTGTACGGCTTCACACGCACCGAGTGGGGGAAACGCGCACCCCTTCAACCGCGTGAAGCTGAAACAGCGCGTGGTCGGTTCACCCAGTGTAAAGCTACGACCGATTAACAAGAGGACTTCCGATACTTTATTTTCAAATGTAAAAGTCAATCCAAACATTAAATGTCATAACGCATAGCGTAATAGCTCATATCGCTATTTCCCATGAAATTGAGATGTATTTTACCGACAAGCACTAATCTTGTCACTTGGGCGATGACCTGTTATTTCTTTAATTCGGTTGACCGGTTTTCCGCTTTTATTTTGAAGGCAACAAAATCCATTTCCGCCTCCATTTCGGTAGCTTTACCCAGCAGCAGAAAATGTGACCAACTCTTCAGCGTATGGGGCTTTTAAACTCCTCTAAATCTGTATACAGTTACTCTAAATACCGAAAAATATGTACCAAAGTGTTTATGTATCAGTATAGTCCGTACCTCTTTAACAGACAGGAACTCCAGCAGAGGAAAGACGAGGTGGCGGTCTAAAAAGTGGGCAATTTTGGTGGTGAGGTCGTATTCCGCCATCTTTGCTCCGGGGAAAAGGAAGCGGAAGTGCGTTACAGCCCGATTCAGAGGCTCTAACCAATCATCGGCATCCTCAGCATCCTCCAGAGGAAGTACACAAACACACTGGAGGTGCTCGCAGCGTACTGGACTGGGATGAGGTTTTTTAATTCTGTATACTACTATAATTATGGACACAATATAAAGAAATTATAAGAGGGTACTATTTTGGCTGGGAAAATTGTAAGATAGATAGATAGATAGATAGATAGATAGAAACCTATTTTATTGAATATTTTGTTTGTTGCATGAGCTATACTACCACAGTCCATGTCATCATTTTAATTTTCTTGTACCCAATATGCAAGTGTTGCTGTATTTTCCCCAGATTTGCCTGTGATGGTATAACTTTCTATCTCCTGCCATGGTTTTGCAGTGTGCAGGACTTTATGACTTTATGGCTCAATTGCCAAATTTTACATTTTAATAGAGTTATCAGCTGAGGAATAAAACATTTGTATAGTGTGGTTTTGTTATCTACTGTAAACAATACGTAATGTATTTCATTTGATAAAATGACAGCTCACATCCATCATATCTCATGTTTTTACCCTTTTTTTCTTGCTCGTGAAGTGTGTGTACTTCTTTTTCTTTCTTTCTTTCTTCCATTTTTTGTGCTTCAGTGGTTTCTCAGAAGGATGCATGACTGTGACTTGTAAACCTTTCAATATTCCCATAATTTCCTTGTGGTGTTGATTCAATGAAACATTTCATTTATAAGGAGGGATTCAAGTGAACGTTTTGTTGAATTTGAAAACACAGGCTTTCCTCCAGACACCACTAATATTTCTCCTAACAAGCTTGTGTATGAGGGGAAATATAGTCATGATGAGCCCTCACTCATGAGCCTGCTAAATTTGAAAGAAAACAACCAGATCGTTTCCAATAATTTGACTTTTCCACAAGGTTAGAATGCCTTCACTGTGTATCTGAACCATCCTCCTTTCTCCTCCTTCACTTCAGCAGCTGTCACATAAAGGTGCCCATGTGTCGACCATACCCAGCCAACAACAGCCAATATCAGCTACTAAATGGCCCGTCTCTAATAGGTTTCACTAGTACCTTGTTTTCATGACAACCACATGACACTGTCTTGTATCCTCATACAATTCTTCCCTTGTTACCACTGGGCTCTCTCTTCCACTCCCAATTCTCTCTGCCGCCTGACGGCAGGTAGAAATGAGTCATAAACAGACACCGCTCACCATGGCCAGTTGTTGTTTTACTGGGTGCTTCTGACACCAGTCGGCTCTGGCTCAGTGGCAGCTCACTTCAAATGAAAAAAGAGAAAACGCAGCTTTTACTCTGCTGAAGCCTCCTTTGTGTTGTCTGCTTAATTTCAGGAAACCTTTTGCAGTAAAAAAAAAAATTTTAAAAATAATTTGGTCAGTTTGGCAGGTGTCATTTGGGAATTCATTTCTATTAGATCATTCAATGATTTAATTTAAATGATTAAATGCTCCAGCCAGTTTGGCTGCCACTAAGCTGGCTTTATAAGGTCACAGTAAAAACACTCTCTCTGTCGCTATTTTTTACCACGGTTTTCACTAATGTGAGCAGCAACATTCATACTGTAAGTACTTTTCTTTCTGTGTATGGAGTATTACTCTATCTCTTATGTGTTTTCTTGTAGTATTGACGTAATAATTGTGTTATGAGCACGTAGCCCATGTAGCACGCTCCACAAATAATGACACTGGCATACAGAGAGAACAGCTTTTTCTCTGTAAAAGGGTTTTAATTGCTGTGTACATTGCTGGTGCACATCAGAGGGTTCAATAAGATATATTAGTATGTCGTAAAAATCAGGGTACACAGAGTTGTACCAATTTAACACTATATTACATATAATATTCAATGCTGAATACAGTACTATTCTGACATGTTGTGAGAAGTCAAGAAGGGGGTTGAAAGAAAACATCAGTAATCCTATGGGGGCGGGGGGTTTGGTTGAAGTGAAATGTAAGTTTCAGCCCCCTCACCACGCAAATAAAGCAGGAAAACCTTGATGTGTCCTTCCAACCTTACTCTTGCTCAAAATGATCATAACCCAGTAATTGTTCCTTCATGAAACATAAACATGTGTACTATATTGTCCATTTTCAGTGTAATGTGAGTTGTGTGCCTGCATTTTATGTGCAAGCAATAATAATTGCTATTACACAATATTGAATTAGGAAGCAGTGGGAAAAATCTTCACCGGTCCAGACAAAGCCAATAAGTATTCTGAGATAGGTTAAACACCACAGACTAAATCCACAATGACAAGAAATCATGTATTTTAAACACAAATGTGAAAGCCAAATTGCTTTGGTTTCTCTTGTTTCACCCAGCCAGTTGTCATAAAAAAAGGTGCTTAGGAGGAAGTATTTTGGAAAAACTCCTAACTAATGTTACATTGCTGATAACACGAATTCTCCCTCCAGACTTCACTCTGTGAATATTCACTGTGAAAAAACAGAGCATGTCATGTGTTTAGTTCATTTTGTGAGCAGTGTGCTCAGTTTAATGAAAAAAAACATGACATTTGCTAATAGAAGTCTCAGAAAAGTACAAATTGAAATGTGCAAACTAAATAATCCTAACCACTGAACACCATTAAGGCCTAAAATATGATCAGCCAGTGTTTGTTTAAAAGCCCCAGCGCCAGCTTGATTATCCATCCCCACAGAAAAAAGCTAAGCCAAAGCCATGAAAGGCAGAGAGTTGGAAAAATGTCTTAAGGGGTTATTGAGACAATAAAGCAAATCATGGGATGGGCGATTTCTAGTAAATACAACTATGTTTGTTGTTTTTCTCGTTAAGAGTCACACGAGAATGTTGATAACAGTCTCACATCAGCACTGTTTTTTTAATTATGAAGATTAGCTTATTTTACATGAAGGCTGGAAACCGAAATAGCTAGCGTCATTTTTATAGTACGATATAAAAGAGTGTAAAAATGACAAGTTGCAGTTTTACAAGGGGTTATGTACCAGAATATTTTCTTGGCCATGAACAGTGACTTCCTGAAGTCTTGTTGTTAACATTAGGTTACCAGGCAACGAGCAGACATTACATTACATCTATTTAGCTGACACTTCTATCCAAAGTGATTTACAATAAGTGCATTCAGTAAAGTGGATACAACCCCAAAATTGCAAGAATCATGAAAGTACATCAACTTCATGAAATATGCTTAACTGTTTCAAGTGCTGTATTTAGGGCCTATAAGATACAGAGAATGCGTCTTTGAGTGGAGACACTCCAGGAAGTCACTTTTCCTGGCCAAGAGATAGTTGGGTCCATAAGCCCTCATAAAACCACAACCTGACATTTTTACACTTTTGTACGCATCAAGAAAACGAGCAGGGTCACTTGAGCTGAGCATCAAAATCACACCCTGTCTGAGCTCAGCTCCATCTCCCTCAGTATTATTCACTATCTAAATCTTCTAATGTGGCATTGTAATTTTAGGGTAGCTCTCTAAACCTAAACCTAAACCTTTTTTTTTTTTGCACAGAAAACATTAAAAAAGGGTTTAATGTTGCACACAGATTCCAAGTTTATACAGTGAAATCATTTTACTCAGGATGAGTCCAGTATCATGAGCAGAAGTCCAAATATTGTTTCTTCTGGGGAATCATAAAATTTGCTTTCTGGCGTGTAAAGTGAATTATTACTGGGAGTTACTGGAATGCAATAACATTTGCAGTTGAGGCATTTGCATGGAACTCATGTAATCTCTTAAGTAGGTTAAATAACAAGATAAGGTATCAGAGAATAGGCTTAATAATAAAAACAAAGATTCAGCCCTTTGTGAAGATACAGCTCATGGTGGTCTGCTCTCTCACTATTTCTTGGTGAGGTTTCTGCAACTTTGTAATCTCTTCCTGCCAGGGTGCTTCTAGGTCAACTAAACCAAAAGGGTGAATGTAAACTTATGGTATTTTCCCTGCATCTCCCTTCATGCCCAGCCAGGATAGTGAATGAATGGATTTGGACTAGAGGCTTATCAAAACTTTAAACAAAGCCTATAAAAGTGGAGTGTAAATATAAACAGTAATCCAACATTTCATGTCTCCGTAAATCAAAGTGTGTGCATGTATTTTTGTAGGGATGAAGCAGTTGCGGGTGATGGCTTTGACCACACATGATACCCAAGTTCAGTACTGTGCTGTCAGAAGTGCCAACATGCATTTCATCATGCAAAACAATTATCCATCATGCTACGTGTTTGTCCTGCAGAAAATACTCCTCAGCCTTAATGGGATAAATTCAAAGGGTGCTGGAGCAGTGGGCCAAATATTCCATGAAAAACCTCAGCCCTCCGGTTCCCTGAAAGCTTTCTTGGTCAACAAATGAATCCAAGCGCGGAGAGAAGATGACACTGCCAAAGACACCCACCACTGGCCTCGTTCTAATATATGTCAAAATATAAATCAATAAGACCTGAAGACAAATGACTCGGTGCTGGATGTTGCAAAGCCAAGCATCCCTGCTCTGAATCCGAATTCTGGCCTCTCATTTGAATTTCAATGATTCTTTTGCAAACTTTTTAGATATGCATCACCTCGCTCCGAGTGCGTGTCAGGTTATAAATCAGCGGCCTGCACTCCTGATCCGGAGCCCAGAGCTGACTTCAGCACTGTCACACTCGATGGCAATGGGATGAAGGTTATCGACCAGGCCCACCGGCCAGAGAACAGTACAAACTCCCAGTGAGCGCCTAGTGGCACCAAACATGGCAGAACATCTGCACAGCACATGTCCGCTGCACAAACAAGGAGTGGCTTGTACTCACGTACATCAGCAGTATCACAGAAGCCACGCAGGGGAGTCGATCAATATTTGACCCCCTCTAATCCTTCCTCAACAAGCTCTGCTCCCATGCTCGCTCCTCTCGTTATGCATAACTTCACTCTTCCTCTGCAATTTTCTTTGAAAACATGACATTACAGAGAGCACGGCACTATCTCCAAATTTGTGGTCGTGGACATTCTTACCAGAAAAGAAAAGCGAAACCTGATAACTCCAGATTATGCTGTTAAGTCACAGGCCTAAACTGCATGGGGCATGAGTTTAGAATATTCCACTTTCTGTGGATTTTAAATTTCTATAATAATTGCTATTGTGTGTATTTGTGGAGCTAGGTGGAATCCTCTGAATAAAACCACGCTTGAAATAATGGAAAGAAAGTAAGACCAGTAAACACTAGCTATGACATCCATGAATGTCAAACCTTGACTTGGACCCCCTGAGAGGTTGTAGAAGTGCTTTATATTTCAAGTTGGAACCATACAGAAAATGGTGCTGGAATGAATGAATCTCTCTAGCTGCCGAAACTTAGGATGAAGATGATGTGATTCTTGGACAGGACAGAGAAAAGAATTTCAATATTTGGCCCAGAGGTGTCAGAATTGTCACATCACTGCCAAATACTCTCTTAGAGATCAAACATTCTCTTTAATAAGACTGCTTGAGGGCTATGTAAGATTAGGCTCGAATGTCAAGTCCTCCAATATGACTTTTTTTTTCTGTAATAAATTTCAGGAGCAGCAGTGGAATTAGTTCATGTAGAAATCAATTTATGGTTGTAAGGATGAGTTTTTCTAATTCTAAATTACCATCATTTCTCATGATGAATGTAGCCATCACCTTCAGCCTGTGCTGCAGTCCTCTGGAGGTAACCTCATGGTGATGTTAAATCCTTGTTCGAATTTAATGAGAAAGGACGATTGGCTATTAAAACCAATCTAGCAACACATAATATACTACATGTGGTAATACTCCAATCCACAATAAGCAATCACGCTACTACACGAGGTGCCAGGGGACCAATACATCCTGAGCTTCGTACTGTGTCAGTAACATCAATTACCAGCGTGGTGCTGCTCTGACATGGGACCGAATATTGTTCTTGGCACTGAGGCCAAGAGAGAGAAGAGCCTGAGAGTGAGGAAGTCTAATTGTGATGTGCCATAATTTCCCGCTTGGGGCCTCTCACTCAGGATATGGGTGAGGTCAAAGGTGCAATAGAGGGAGTCCATCAGAGGCAGAGCGTGCTGAAGTCATCTGTACGGAGTTATTCGCGGTGAGGTGAAAGCAACTTGGTCAGACAGGGGACCTAATCAGATTTCAAAGTAAACACGGTGCCGCCGGCTCCAGAAGGCTGAGTCCAAACATTGTTGCTAATTGCATCTGTCTTCATTTTCCGCAACTCACTGTACAACACCAACGAAAAAGAAATCAAGATGGAACAGGAACCATTTCAAAACCGCAGAGAGCACCTCAACCTTACCTCAATTTCTAGTCCACAACTGTTCATTTTAGAGATTGCCAACTCTGATTGCTTCTGTCAGAAATCAAAATATAATGTCTGTGAAGTGTTTCTACTGGAATATTTCTTTTTTTTCTTTCATACATGGAGACTGAAAAGGAAAATATATATATGCTTGTCCCGTGTGCCATATGTGGGGGCTTCCAGGGCATGGAAACCTACGTAAGCACCAGTCAAGTAGCACAATTTGGGTTTTCAGATGGCTGCAATTGATCTCCCATATTGTGACATTTCTGTACAAGAGAGCTGCTCCAAGTTAAACAGGCGCCTTATGTCAGAGGCTTTTTTTTTTTGCACAACCACCACATCCAGCTGCATCTCAAAGTTATAGACAGCTTGTTCGCAGAGCTCGTTTACCATCATGTCCTGAAGTCCTGAGAGACACGCCCACTGTATGGTGTTTATTGCAGGTCACTGTTAGGGCCTTGGCCTTCAGTGGCACCTTGGCAGACAAGAAAAAGCCCTCTACCCCAAAGGACAGTGTGTGATTGTTTTAATGTGGTTTCTTTGGTATTTGGTGTTCCAGCAAAAACCCAACCACATATCAACTGACTGCCATGTGCAGACTTGAAAATTACAAGTGCACAGATCGCCAAAGCAGAGCGTAACTCAAACTGTACACAGTGTTATTATTTGTATCCCTGACAGAGATGATGACATTTCATCGTTCCCTTGTGCACTTGCACTTGCCCATCACTGATGATGCGATGCTGTTTTGCAATATCAGTGTCCTTTAGAAAAAAACATCTCCTTGTTGCCCTTTACAATAGGACATCAACAAAGTATGCATAACAGTAAGCGAGGGGCAGTGAGCCGCACTGGATATGACATCAGATCTCTGAAATGTCGCTGTGAGCAAGTCTGTGCTGAACCCACATCAACAAGTGTGTAATGTGGTAAGAGAGAAGTGTGTAAGCAAGCATACACTGAGAGGGAATGAGATTCACAGAGGCTCCTGAGGGAAATCAGGATAAAATGGTAGATGTGCTTGGAAAGCACATTTCATATTTTTGGAGGAAACTGATTCTAGGCCCGTCCTATCCAATACTTAGCGGGGGAATTATATAAAAATGGAAATGGAGCACGAGAATGGCATAATTTGGATTGTGAATGGCTGCTGTCTGCTGCTTGCCATTATGCTGCATGTTGCAGACTGCTGAATGCCACAAAGGATCTGAGCCCTGTGCAAAAGCCAGAACATGTGCAGTTTGGACTTGAAAGTCAAAATGACCAATCAGTTTAACTCAACGCAAGTCAGTATTAAGTATGATCTCATACACCTGTAACCAAAACACTGTGTTCAATACAAATTATTATCATTATAGTATTATAATGCACACAATTAAATATTTTGTTGTGGTTCATTTTGCTTGAATTTTTTATTTACATAATGTTTTACAATATGATGTGAAGTTCACTTTTAAAAATATATAAATGATACAAAACATGTTGTTGTTGTTGTTGTTGTTGTTGCTGTTGTTGTTGGAGTTATTACTATTATTATTGTTATTATTATTATTGTTATTATCATTATTATTATTATTATTAGCATCGTCAGAAACGTCAGGCACGCCCCCGGCTGACGAGCCTATGACGTAGGCACGGCGTATGTTGTCAAAAGAGAAAAGATGGCGTCAGTGTCTGAAATGTACGATGTGGGTTGGGAAGGTAAGTCAAAATATAAAATAGATCCTCCTTCGCCGTTACTGAGACGTGGTTTTATATTCCTGAATGCCTTCGGTGTTTCCCTATTGTGTTTGTCCTGGAAGAGTCGTTGAACAAGTCGGCGTGTAACGGGGCCAGCTAATGCTACTTAGCATAGCGAGCTAACTCATCGGGCTCATCCGTACAGTTCATCCACACCAGCTCAGTATATGTCACATTTAACTGAGCTAGAGACTGAGCTGGAAGACCCTTTAATAGAAAGTATTACTTATTGTCAGAGTGTTTTCCGGCATCCATCCAGCATCCACCATCGGTAGCATGTTAGCCAGTTATGGCTCCGGCTAACCCTTGCTAACCTCATAGCTTGGTCGTAGCACACTTCTGACTGTGCAAATTACAGCACAGTAACAGTAATCAATGATAAAAAAAAATAATGCTATTTAGAATAAGCTGTATTTGCCAGGTGGTTGTTAATTTGACTGGTCTAAGTGACGCTAACTGGAAGGTAAAACGTAAGCATTAAACTAATGTGTACAATATGTGTATGAATATGTATGTGTGTGTGTAGATACATATATTTTTATATATTTATATTTATTTATATTTTCATATATTTATATATGTGTGTGTGCATATACAAACGTTGCTTTGTGCACCTGCCGGTGTATGAACACAACCGTGGAGATTAGATGCTGTACTTATTTATCTGATAACCTGATGATTTGATCGAAATGTATAGATTGTCACTTTTGTGGTTTCTGAATCAGTGATTTTATTTGCCATTATACAGTTGATGATCAATGATTGTGAAGTGAAGTGTCAAGTGTCTCTTTGTTTATCACTGTCACCTTACAATGCCATGTGTCTTCTGGCTGAGAGTTAAAGGAGCAGGCTCAATCCAACAACTGTCTTCATGGTTAAATGAAAATGTCCACAGAGATGAGAGACAAGCTGCGCAAATGGAGAGACGATAACTGCAGAAACAGTGAGCAGATTGTGGATGTTGGTGAAGAGCTCATCAGTGACCATGCATCTAAACTGGGAGATGACAGTAAGTGTGTCGAGATTAAAATAAATAATCTGCACTGACACCGAGGAGTTGGCCAACATAGACTACAAGGTGCATTAAAATGTTCAGATGGGCCGTTAGAAATTAGAGTCAACAGCATGTTGAGACTCCTCGTTTATTCACTAGTCTACAGGTCACATTCTAACATTAACACAGGTGACTGTAAACTTATCGGTGTAGAGAACATACACGTCTTTGTGACAAACAGGGAATGCACACTGCTGCTTTGGTAATAATGCAACATACAGCTTGTCACTGTTTCCTTGTTGCATAGGTCACATTATAATATAGAAGTAAGAGAGTAAGTAAGTGAGTATAGCCTGCAGGTCTCTTCAAATGTTATAAACAGTTTTTTTGAAGAAGGATCTTCTGCTGTGAAACATCAAAAACCACCAAATGTCTCTCTGTGAAAACAGTCAGGCTAATGTTATTGACTGTGGGTTCATCTGTACAGCTCTGTGAGATGTGATTGATCTAAGTGGGCGACTGGTTGGTTTTTTTTTTCCTCCCCTCTCTTTTGTGGTATATATTTTTCTTTTGGATACATTTCCGAACAGGATCTAAGGTTTCCTGTGATGTGGAAAACGCAGATAGACGCAGTTGTGGCTCAAAAGTCAAATCCAGAAATACGATTACATAAAATAGATATTTAGGAGATTTGAGAGCCAAAGGTAAAATACTTACCTCCTAAAAATATCTAAAATCATAAATGGAAACAGGTTGATGTTTGGTGGTGGTAGTCTAGTAAAACTAAACAACTAGATTATCAGTACTACCAGAAAATACAGAAAAACAACTGTCTTCCAGACACACTGTAAGCAGGGATACAATTAACAAGACAGTGATTGTATTAGTGTGAAAGGTTCTTTACACAGTAAATAGTGCCTGTTGCCAAGTAATTCTCAGACTACAGTATGCTGTTCATTTCTGAAGATTTCCTTTTTGAAGCAGCAGTGAGTTTTACCTACCATAAACATATCAAAGGCCATGGTTTCCGCTATAACAGCACTGTCCTGCTGCATTACCCCATAAAACTCTCCCTTTTCCCCTAGTCATTATGATTCATACAGTCCTCAAAAGAGGCGCATAAACACTTAACATGCCATGGTTTTATTGAAACCAGCTCTTAAATTGGCTGTGAAATAAGATGGCAATTATCAAAACAAGAGTTGGAATCATTAAAGTCAAGAAAAACTAGAGCCATTTGTTTGTTTTGGCATAACCTGCCAGTTTTTGGGTGGAGTTGGGTTTTATTATTCTTTTCAATTAACAGGGGGTGTTCATTTGGCTCAACATGTCCACTTTGCTTGTCAAAGCCGTCTGTCTAACATGTTGTATTAATTCCATTAATTGGCTTCTGCAGCCAGGCTATTAGTCAGTATATTATAATGTCACAGTTGAGTGAATGAAGAAACAGTTTTTTACAGCTAACCACCAAGTGAAACATTTTAAAGGAATAGTTGTGCCTGTTAATGATGGTGTGCAGTGTGCCTTGCCCTGCAAGTATATAAACATAACAGCGCTGAAATCATCAGAGTCGCTCGAGATTGGTTTTATGTATCTAAAAAAAAAACACGTATTCAGCCATAAGGTATCTACACAGAAGCAGTGATGTCTAATAAGAGCACAGTAGTCTATATGATCAACTATGACCACTCTAAAACATGATGCACAAATCAGTCTAACATCATTATGTCACAGCAGCAAGACATTGTCTTCATCTAGCCTTTTTCTGTTAAAGATCAAAACTGTGGGGATATGCAAAAGTCTTTAAGAAGTGACTGTTGTTAGAACCTTCTGGTGAATAAAAATGGAATTGTCTTCCAGAAATAATTCCACTGTACTGTAAACATTCATTAATAATTCTATTTGTGGTGAAGTGTTAGGATATTTACAGCCTTTATGCAAACATTAAGCTAATGCTTTAACATCACTCACTGGTAAAATCTATTTTATATTATGTTTATGTTGAAACAGATACATATACACATTTGTTTTTGTTCATTTGTAGTGAAAACAGACACATTATTTTGGTAAGCCAGCCACATTTAGCTGGTGAAACTTCTGGCGGGTGAACTACAGGAACTGTTAACACCATCTCACTACCCGGAGTGAGGAATGAGAAATGGCATCTACAGAAATGTTAGTTCAGCTACTTTGGTTTCACAAAGCATCAACAGAGTTTTCAACAATGTTTGCAAGGTTTTTTTTTGGGGAGGGGGGATTTGCTGCCCAGTTTGTGACTTTTTCCTTTTTTCCTCTGGTACTTTCAAAGGTCAGCTTTTACATGTTGCAGTTATTTTACTACAGAGTGTGAGACATCAGATGATGAGGAAAAGGCAACGTGGTTCAGGGGTGAAAGGGCATTTTCAGATAGTTTAAGTTACTAACAACTTATTTTCCGTGATAATGTTACACCTAATTCCTCAACTGTAACATTATTGCTGAAATTGAATCAGTAATTTATTGCCAGTTCGCTGTGAGGAAATGAACAACATGACTGTAAAGCTTCACATTAGGGCGTTTACTTGAAATGCTCCAGCATTTATGATTATTATTGTTCCTGTAGTGCTGTCCAAGTTTTAAATTACTGTATGTTTTTTAACAAGCAGCATTATCTTCACTGTACTTCACAGAGAAAATGGTAAATGTAGCATTACATATGAAATGGGAAAGTTCTTTGAATGATGTTCTTAAGCTGTTGCTCCATGTCATAGAGGCTTGTTTTTGTGGGTAAAAAAAAAAAAAAAGATGTGCAGCTGCTGGGGACACACTCTTGCGTTGGGACATCAAGTGTACAATTCAATATATAATTTGTTCACGTTACACCAGACAGTGGAATGGAAAGGGCGTTAACACAGTCTTCTTTGTCTGCTTCTCTTCTGCCCAGTATGGATTATTTATGAGCAGGTGATGATCGCAGCGCTGGACTGCAGTCGGGATGACTTGGCTCTGGTAAGTTTTTACCCCTCTTCCTCACACACCCAAGAGCTTCAAAAACCATCGTTCACTCTCTCACAGCCATTCCTACTTTGCAGTGCGCCCTCTGCCAAATGTGAAAATCTGATTTTTATTTGGCCAAATGGTATTACTCTGTCTGTACTTTGGAAAAACAATTTGCTGAGAGTTGGAATTAGAGGGTGTAGCAAATGAGCGGAGGAGCATGCTTCAAGTGTGAGCTGAACTTGGCCATCGTTTATGGAGTTCAACTGCTTTTTCCCTCAGGATTTATTTGCCATCTTAAAGCTTAATGTGATGTTTCTGGGTTCATGTTGAAATATTCACAGCCCCGAAAATGGTCAAATCTGCATGGGGATAAAAAAAGACGATATCACTGTAATTGAAATGGTTACTCTCCAATCAGTATGGACAAAACGACTCCCTTGGCAAAAAGAATGACTCATTGAGTACAGAAAAGGCAGAACACTGTCACTGGAATTAGTTGTCTGTTGGCTATCCTCTCAGCCCTGCTGCCAGACTTTAAGAAGGAAAAAAAACAGAAACATCCAAATTTCAGCCGATTAATATTGTAAACGATTAAGGTCACACTGTTTCATCTCATTCAGGATAATGCTGAATATGACTGTAACAATTCCTCACCTCTTTCGCTGCTGTGTAATCACTAGAAGTCGAGCTCTGTGTAGTAAAGGAAGTGGCAGATATCATCCTCGCTCCCCTTTTTATAGCAGCAAGCATGGTTATCTAAATGGTTAACACACAGTAATAACAGCACATTTTCACCAATCTAAGACTGTGAAATTGTCTTTTTAACAGTCTATTTTTACATCGTTGTATGAAGTTTGTTTAGCTGTTAAGCTGAAACAGAGGCTAAATCTGACTTTTAAAAGACAGGTGGTTTGTATCTGTGGAGTATGTGTGCAAGAGCAAGAGTGTAACAAAGTTTAGTTACAGCCAACTATAATTGGTCTCTCTCCTCTGCCCACATCCTTGCAGACCTGTCTACAGGAACTGAGGAAGCAGTTTCCAGATAGCCACAGAGTGAAGCGATTATCGGGCATGAGGCTGGAAGCTTTGGAAAGGTAAGCATCGGGTACCAAAAGCTCTGGAAGAATAGGAGGCCAAAAAAAAAAAAAAAAAGCTCAGCCTCACTGTTATGCATGGTACTTTGGGTGGCTTGGGGGGGAGAAAACTGTTCGCAGATCCTAAGTGGTACAGTGTTCTGGGTGTGTGTAAGTACAGTTTCTGTGTGGGGTAGGATGTGTTTATGTTGGATCACCCAGCATTCCTTTGGAGAAGAGGGGAACGGAGAGAGGAAAGGTTCAGCGCTGGGTAGTCCTGTGGCCCTTTTAGCCTGAGTTAGGGATTCCCGGGAAGGAAGTGGTCAGATCCCACTGTTATTCTGGGGGTCCCTCAATCTTTTATGGTTTCTATTCCTCTGTTGTTTCCTTATTTTGTTACTCCTCATCTCTCTGTGTTTTTCTCTCTCTTTGCCCTCCCTATTTTCATGCTTTCTTTCCTGTCCCGTCTTTGGTAGAGAGACCGAAACAGTGTCTTAGCCCTGTAAATACTGACATGTCACCACAATCTCAACTTTGTTCTCCCTCCCTCAGTGATGTGTTTTATTTTTGAATCTCCAGTTTATAAAAAAAAAAAAAAGAAAAGAAGGGAAAAGAAAGTAAGCATAATGGGGCAAGAAAGACAAACAGGGAGTATTTTAGTCTGTGCTGAGCTGAAGTAAGGGTAATTCAATCTGTTTACTACCTCGCTCACATCTCCCACCCGGATCACCATCGCTGGTTTATCGGTTATGTCAGAGTTTATGTGATAATTGAGAGTGATTGCTTCGGCACTGTCAGATTAAATAAACGGCACACTGGGATCTAATTGGCAGCAGACAGAGCTACACTTGAATGACACAGCTTCAAACAGCAAGGCCCCTCCTCTCCACACACGCACACGCACACAGAGTTCCTAAATAAATAAGCAAATCAAAGTGGCTCGTGAGTGCTCGCCTGGTGCCATCTGAAATCTCCCAAAGTGTGGCTGAGTAATAAAGTGAATGTGAGGGAAGCAGCAGTGCTGGAAGTGGGGCTTCTCAGTGCTAATGGGAACCAGAGTTGCTTCTGCCTTTTGCAGGCAGTGGGCGGGACAGTTTCTGATCACTGATCCCCGCCTTTGGCTGCTAAAACGTCAGTGTTGCAGATTGCCCCCTAATAGAAAAAAAAAAGTTTTAAAATCATCCTTCAGTGCCTGATTTGACATGACAAGAGAAGTGCACATGCCTCCTATTCCCAGATTTCTTTACCGTATGATTTGATATTTACAGCTCATAAATTTCCTTTTTAAACAGAATCATGTGGGCTCAATCCAACAGTTTGAGGCACGCTGTGTTGGATATTGTTGCTTATCAGATTCATATGTGTGTATTGTGGTTCTCTGTATGGGCCAAGAGACAGACAACTAAACCAACAACCGAGCTGCGGATCTGGACAGATGTAAAAGCAGCAATTTGATTTTGTTTAAAGGTGAATCACACTGGATACAATCAAATGAAAATACAATCTTCAAAACAGGGTGCTTTGTTTGTATTGATTTCATGAGTCATTGTGAAGTGATATAAGCCTCTCACGCTGTCGGCGGTGTGACCAGCAACCTAAACTCAAATGAGTGTTTATTTCTTCCTTTAGATCACCACTGATTTCTGTACAGCCTCACTATAATCATAGGAACATGCCACGCTGTATACAGAAACTTGATTACCTTGAACTCTGTTTGATTTCTCCACCACCTAATTTTACCCGACTGGGAACTGGGGTTGGTTTAAAAAATACAACAATTTGTATTCTCTTCTCTCTCTCCCTCTCTCTGAAGGTATGACGAGGCCAACAAGCACTACGATGCCATCCTCCAGGACGACCCCACCAATACGGTAAGGCAGAGGAGCGAGGAAAGAAAGGGGAAAATCCCTCTGCTTAGCGTTCTACTTTGCTTCACTTTGTGGTTGCAGCTTTTTGGAGGGCTTTAAATCTGCAGAGGCACTTTGGTGTTAGCACTGCGAGTTTGCTAAGTTAAACTCCCCTTGGCCTCTCTGACCTCAACCACAGTGCTGATCAGCCTATCACCCACACAACTGAGAAGCATTTCAGGGAGGGGTGCTGGCTGGCTGGGGGGTGATTCATGGTCTTACTCAATGGCAGACATGTTTGGTGGAAGCAAAGCATAAATAAAGCTCTGGCCTTTGAAGAAGGTGATATACTGGACCTTTAAGACCCCCACCCGAGTAAACGGGGCTCAGCTCTGGTCCCACCTTCTCCATTGTTGTCTGCTGGCGTCAGGTGCAAAGTCTGCAGAGTGCTGTGCTGTCAGTACAGACAAGCCCTAAATAACCCTTTCTTCTCTGAAGCGCTCTCCATCCTATCTTCAATCAATCTCAATTTACCACTCATCTCTGTAAAATGACTTGCAGAAGCATGTCTAGCCAGTGTTCTGCCAATCCCACACCATCAACCCAAAATATAATGTACCTGCTGCTAATTGTTTCCATGAGGACATGTGGCTGTGCAAGAAAATAAATCTTTAAAAGGGGTTTCAAAAGAAACCATGACTTATTTATTTTGGCTATACCTCTCACCTCTCACCCCAAAGATGTTCAACAAGTTCTGTGCCATGCTAACATATGGATTGCTTTAGCTGTATTAAACACAAGAATGCCATTTGTGTTTTGGATATCAATGTGAATATTCTTCACATTGTCGGTTAGCTGCTTTAAACAAACAGAAAACATACCGAAAAGCTAATAATCCTTCCCTCACTGTGAGACACCCTGCCCTGCTTGTTCTCACTGCGGCACAGAGAAATCCATTGCATCTCTTCCTAGCCACAGCTGCTTCCCCCCAGCTTCACTGTGTCAAGACCTTCGCTGTTTATTTTACGTTGTGGAACTTTGCAAGTACGATTGGCAAGTCAGGGTTTAAAATGAGGGGCAGTGCTGTTTTCATGGGCAGTTCTCCTCAGTTCTATTTAAATTAAAAGAGTGACCTAGTCATGGGATGTCCTTTTTTTTTTTTTTTTTTTTAAAGATAAGAGGAAGGCAAAACCAAAATGTTTTTAGATTTTATACTCAAAATATATTCTGATAACACTGAAATGGAACTAGAAGAATAGTGGAAAAGAAGAATAGTTTTTGACAGAGTCCAGTAAGGATGGATGCTGATGAGCCAGAACAAACAACTGAATGTTTGCCTGTTGACTAAAAACAAATTTTCTGTCTCGTTATGCATCTTTGGTGACACTAAAAATACAAATAACCAGCAAAAACTGTTGTGTGATGGTTTACTTTCCTAATTCATGCTGAAGGTTTGATCCATGCCATGTCTGACGAGGAAGACACAGTGGGATGGTTTCAGTAAATGCTCTGAAAAGATTTAGTTCCAGTCACACTGTCCAAAACAAGATTGAAGTAAAACCACAAATCATGTTATTTTCTTGTAACACTGTCATTTTATACACAAAATGGGTGTTGCACCAGGAAATTTATGTTTAAGTAATTTACGTGATCTGCAACAAATTGCTTCGCATTTATCCACTGTTTGGACAATGGGAGTTGTAATTTCAGTGAATCACAGGGCTCCTCCCCGATGTGGCCCAGATCTCCTGTGGATTCCAGGGACATCCTCTGAAAAGGGAATGGTCAATTTCCTGGTCTCTGCATGCTGGATACTGCCACCCTAGCGAGCATAGACTGTCAGTCAAACCCGGGCCGGGAATGGAACAAAACGGACAAACAGGTCCTCCGTTCCTGGGATGTTAACCTTTAAACCTTTTTCCCACAATCCCTGAGTGACTTGGGTGTGGTGGCGGAGGGTGGAGCAATGATTCAATGAGACTGTTTAGGTCACCTGTCTTGGAGTGAGCGCCATCACCTCCCTACATGTTCTCCAACATGCTCTTTAGAATCAGGCGGGGGACGGCCTGAGAAATGGCGGAAAATTGGCGACCACAAGGAAGACTTGCGAGGCATCCCAGCATGCGAAGCAGAGATTGGAAACTGAGCTGTTGTAATTACAGGCTGTGGAATAGATGTGGTACCCATTAACCAAAATTGTTGAATCAACAAAAATTGCTCAAGGTTTTTTTGCCATGGCGGTGTCCAAAAAATGTTTCAAACTCTTAGCCCTTCCATTGCTTGCTATGTTCCAATACCTACAGCAATGATCTGGCAAAATTCTTGTCTGTGTGCGTAAATGCATTTTCTTTCCACCTTTGTATTTCTCTTTGTGAGTATTTTAGATTAGATAGCATTTGCATACAAAGATGTGCTATTTTTGTAGTTTTTTTTACAACAATGAGTGGAATCAGTCATTGTATTACTATTGAATTCCAGCACACTCATTTCACCCTAATTATTCAATAGATATATAAAAGCTAGTATTTCTTTAATAAGCCACTGAGGTCGCATAGACAACTACTGAGGTTGACCCACAATCGTATGCAATTACAGATTTGTAGGACAAGATTATATTTGTGTGGGTCAAGACTTCTGAAATTTAAAGCCCCAATTCAAATTCTTCTGACCCTATAAATGTGAAGAATAATCACAAAATGAATGGAAGAGTTTGACGCACAGATCAAAAATAACATTCTGTTTCGTAAGTGATCGTAAATGAAAATGTACACCTCTATTTCTGCCATGCACAGATGTAAACAGACCTTTAATGGCATCGTTAAATTTGTCTGAACTCTCGCTCTCACTCTTCTTCCCTAGCCTATTTTTAATTTTTTGTACCGTGCGTAAGGTGTGCCACCCTTGTTGTGATGTTTCTTACTATAAAGGAAGGTTGTGGTAGGTCGTAGCAAAGAGCCAGGGGTGATGTAAATAATCCAGTCCTCACTCTTCTCACCAAGGTCTCCTCAGAGCGCTAATTAAAAAAGAATCACGACAACAGAGGGATCAGACCTACTGCCAGGTTTTTCTGGATCATTAGCTGGAGAAAGGAGGAGAGAGGGGAGTGGTTTGGAATTGCTTCTCGTTTAATAAAGTGCTGTGTGACTCTCTGGGCTACCAACTTCCATATGTTCCTTTGAGCCCCGAGTGTTCTTTATCTGGGAAAGAAAAAAAAAAAAAGCTGGGAGAGAAGGGAGGTGGGTGTGTTGATGGCGGGAGCTCACAAGTGCAACAGTCCACATTCAACACTGCTGTCTTGTTTGTTCAATTTTTTCCCGCTTCCCTTTTTTGGTACTGGATGAGGAAAGATCCCACATGCTTGTAATTTAGTCTGAAGTGAGCATAAATTCCTGATTCTCACATAGCATCAAGTTCTGGTGAAATGCACTGGATGTAAAGTGGTGTGATCTTTGTTTTACAGGCAGAGGACATAAAAGAGGAAATAATGGGCTGACCTTTCAGTGCTCCTTGATAACTTCAGAACATATTTTAATGATTTTCTTTCAAAAATACACACTTCTACGGATGTGTACAGTGTGTTTGGGAATAACATGCAATAGTGCGTTCGCTTATTTCATTACTCTTGATGTATAAAATCCCTCTTTGTTTTATCAAGATGTTGTCCACTTGCCTGTATGCATTTTCTCTGAGGGACTGAAATATTGCTTGTCAGTCTTGGCTGCAGTGTCCCAGCAGGTCGCTGTCCCAACTTGATGGATTTTAACTGGATTTTTTTGTGATGGTGGTGTCAGAAGAGGCCCAAATTTACAGCCCCCTAGACATGACTCATACACAGCTCTCGATGGCTTTGGTTATGAGTGCAGGAGAGGAAGCCCCACTCAATCAAGTGCCAGTCCATAAATAAAATAGGCTGTGGCAGGGCAGTGCACTTCTAATGGAGCAGCAGCCTCCTGTTAAGGTTTTCACTTACTACCAAGAGGAGGAGGAGGGTTAGAGGGGACTAAAACATTTGGAAAAGTTGCAGCAGCAGGAGTAATACTTTCTAATTCAGATTGATGAGAATCTAATCCACCTTAAGGTCACTTCAACATCAAAACGAAGCGGAAAGCAATTTTCAGCTGATGTAAGTTGGGCTGGTGCAGCGCTTGATGCGTGCCGTGCCGGCAGGAAGACAGGCGTTGGGGTTTGAGGGAGTGTGCCATTTTCCCCACTTGGTTAGGGGATGACTCACCACTTTATCTCAGACACTGAGCTCATTCCAGCTCCCAAACATTGACTCATAATGTGTGTGTCCATCTCCTGTTGGACATGGCCACTAACTATCTCCAATTATGTCTGGTAGCCTTTTTAATTCCCCAGTTAGAATGCCAATCTTTACAAAGTTAACTTTAGTTTCAAAAGTGTCTTTTTTTTGTGCTTTCAGTTTTCATGACAGTTGTTGTAATGCACTGAAGTGCTGAGTCATCATATAGAAATGATTGTATAATCTTTTCTCTGGAGCAGGACTGTGGTGCACTGAAAAGACATTAATGTACACACTTAAACTCACAAATCTTACACTCGTTCATCCTCTGCCCCCCCAAACACTCGAGGAGCTCAGTTCCTAATCCTGTTTACTCTCTGCTCTACAGGCAGCAAGGAAGCGCAAGATCTCCATATTGAAGGCCCAGGGGAAAACCACTGAAGCCATCCGGGAGCTCAATGAGTATCTCGAGCAGTGAGTGTTTGTACAAGAGGAGGAGAGGGCCACACACCCTCCTCTCCACCTCCCCTGGCTTTTATTTTAATTAAAAACTCAGTTTGCTTTCAATTGAGCTGGCACAACTTATGTGTGAAATGCCAGCAAACTCTTTCTCCTACATTTTTAGTTGGATAGTGCCATCATTTTTATTGTATATACATACATTTTACTTTACCATGTGACAAACGTATATCCTGATTTTTAAAATGACTTATGACACGATGCATGCTTGTCATTTGTTCACAGGTTTGTTGGGGACCAGGAAGCATGGCACGAGTTGTCTGAGCTCTACATCAACGAACATGAGTAAATACTCATTTTTATCATTTAAGCAACAGTATGATCCTATTTGCTCTTGGTTTGTTTTTTTTTTGTTTTTCTTTGCAAAATCAGTAGGAGTGAAACCTAATAAGTTTATTTCCTAATAGCAAAGAATAGTCATTCAAAGACAAAGGTTAGCCACTGTGCTTTTCAAAGTTGCATTAAAATGTCGTGGAGCTTTTGAGAAGAGATGAAACACCTTTGTGTATAACTGTATCCATTCAGAGGTACTGACAGGAGGGCCTCCTCTGCTCCATTATGTTCTACTCCGTCCGCTTATTCAGTATTCAGCTTTGAACCAACAGCTCACATTCTTTGTGGTTATGTTGTGACCCACCTTTGCAATTACAACCCATTAGACAATACCAGCAACTTTTCCACCAGCTGTAATGGGTAAACTGAAGCTTGACGTTACATCACTGGAGCATAAAATATGGTCTCTTTTGTTATTACATGGTTTATCTGATAAATATCCAGGCACATTCATTTCAAATAGCAACTTGCAAAAACAACAAGACAGGAAAGACAGGGTAAATACCTCAGCGGGGTAAAAGCACCAGAAAGGTAGAGAGTTTCTAGAACAGACAGGAAAATGCCACACACCCTTTACATAAGAAATAGTTGAGCCCAGAAAAGAAACACAAATACTTTTCTTCGCATCACTTAAAACAAGTCAGAATCATCGTGTTTTACTTCACCAGATCAGCTGACATGGATGTGACTTTGCTTATAATGCTTTGCTTATAATAAGATAAAAGATAGGACAGGAGATCCTTACAAATATCCTGAACCCGTAGAAATATGTAATTTATGGAGAGAAGGTTTGAGGTGTCTCTCTTGTGTTGGATGTTTCTAATAGAAAACTGCCCTTGAAATCCGTGATGGGTTTCCAGTAAGGCAGCCATATGTCCGAGGTGTCTCTGTCACTTCAACAGGGCTTCACATCAGACTGATGGCTTGAGCTAGGCTAGGGCACACTGCCTCTATGGCTGCTTGGTTGCTCTGGTACGGAGGCAGCGGCAGCAGGAATGTGTGGCGCGGTGAGAAGGCTACTTATTGGATATTTCATGCTTTTGTCTGCGAGGCTTTATTGCTGTAGTAGCCAGAGGAAATCCAGGGGTGAGCGGATTATCTCCCAGCTTATCCCAACTCTTCTAATATCACACCATTCACTCCCACAGCCCCTTATCTACAGGCGTGTCAATTTCTTTTCTTTGTTTTCTTTATTTTGGGTTACAAACTCCCTGTTTCCCCTCCTCCTCCTCTTCCGGATAGCCTGGCATTATCACCACTCTTTTCCAGAGGGACGGAGCAGGGGGCAGAGAGACGGAGCACTTGCTGTGAAATTCCCAGGAGAAGGTGGTGGCACTTTACTTCTCCCCCCGCAAGCCAGAGAAAACAGAGGGTGATGGAGAAGCGAGGAAGAGAAATAAACTTTCCTCCCCTTACTACGCAACACCCTGGGAGCTAAAAATAAACAAAGCAGTGTGTCTCTGCCCTGCCGTTGTACAGGTTGCAGCAGGCATCAGTGTTAACACATTAAAATAGTAATTAATGGCCTCAGAGTTGACACTGTTAAAACAATCCTCATGCCGGCGGTGTTTGGACAGGAGATTACTTTGTCTGTTTGCAAGTGTTGCACGGAGCCACTGTCGGAATCTGCTCTTGGCTCTTATTCTGACTCAGCTTACGAGACTGTTCAACAAAATTGGACTGGTCATCCAGAATTACAGGATAAATAGTAATAATTTTTTCAAACATACTTTGCGCAGTCTGAGTCCATTTTTGTCTTATATGCAGTCAGAATGTGGTATTAAAATGGGGAAAAGCCACTGCTGATGGTTTTTCTAACCTCCAAAAGAAACAAATACGATTCTTACAGTCTCGCACTTGATGACTTGAGGCTACAACCTTACTCGAGCGCTGTGGTAAAGTGTGAGCTTAGGAACTGCCATTGAGAACAGCTTGGTTATGGCGGAGTTATTTGGCTTAGAGGAAGAGTAGAAGAGGTAAGGGTCTGGCTCTGGCACAAGATTCTGGTTGATGGCTGATGGAGCGAGCTCTGTTGCAGGCCACAGCCACTGCATGAGCACATCTGAAAGTCTTTATGGAGAGGAAGTGGTAATTGTAAGCAGCCCCCAACCTTCCAAACTCTCTGATCTCCCCCCTCTACTCAACCCCTTCCCCCTGTTTATTTCTTTCTTTCTCTGTCCCCACCTTCCTTTCCTTCCTATGCTGTTAATCTTTCAACTTGTTGCCATGATGGACTTTAAATAGACTGATTGGTTCTTCATGTTGTGGCAGGCGACATTTGAATAATTTGGTGAAAACTGTTGATGCAAGCTGTGGTCTTTGGTCTTTTTTGACTGATAAGAAATATGTATACTTTTGCAAAGCAACATGAAAAAAGTGACATCGCTCTTGAAGTGAAAACTGGGCCATGAAGAATGACCTCAGCTTTCAATAAGTTTGGTTGTGCTGATAGACAGCCTGGGTTAGGGTTAGCCCCATTTTCAGTTGGTACGTTGCCTCTTTCTTGGTCTGAGTGCTGGCTTCTGTTTTGTTAGGTGTACAGACGTTTTATGACTTTGTGTTCAATGATATACTGTATCTTAGCTCGTCTTGGCCTGGGCCTGTGAAGGGGAAACTGTGTATTAGAAGTGGAGTGGCAGCAGATTAGTGTGAGGTCAACAGCTCAGCAGTCTGCTGCTGAGAAGTGATCTCATCTGAGTATAGGCACAGTGTGCCAGCTCTTACTGTAGTGCTGACCTCAGGAAGGTAGTTAACTACACATTAAAGGCTGAAAAAACACACAGACGTACAAGATTGATCCTCAGTGTCCCTAAAGGAGCGAGAATCACCACACAAGATAGGCTTTTACCTTTGCCAGCTGTCTGGACTGAGTAACCTTTACTGTAAGCCTGTAAATAAACTTTATGTCATGTGGTGGATCTTTAAAGAGCTCCACGACATGGCCTATACATCCATCGCATGTAAACTGAACCACACCCCATGCAGTTTTCAATTCAAATTTATACCTGTGAATTTATTGGGCATAGATTATGTGCTTCACACTTGAGCAAGCTAAAGGATGACACATCCACAGCTGTATCAATTGGCTGACTGTTTTCCTTGTCATTTCCACAGCTATGGAAAAGCTGCGTTTTGTCTGGAGGAGCTGATGATGACCAATCCTCACAATCACTTGTACTGTGAGCAGTACGCTGAGGTAGGTACCCGCCTGGATGTCCATCATCAAGCATGGGGGCAAACTGTGGAATAAATGTTAGCTCTCTGTGAATGGAGCCTCTCTGTAACACCGAGAGACACCGACACGCACTTAACGTCACTGGGAATATGGGCTCATGAAAGGAGATGTGTTTACACAGGGTTGTCATGTCTTGCTTATCCAGATGTCATGCTGTCATTGCTTGAGCTGCCCTTTAGCACAGCTTATTGGCCGTGTTTAATGCCTCCTCACACAGGTGAAGTACACTCAAGGGGGGCTGGAAAACCTGGAGCTGTCCAGAAAATATTTCGCCCAGGCACTGAGGCTGAACAACCGAAACATGAGGGCATTGTTTGGTCTGTACATGGTGAGTACTGCTTTGCATGAAGAGAAGAAAGAGAGGGGGCGAGAAAGAAAAAAACAAAAACAGTAGAACGTTTTTTCGAAACCTTGTGGTTTGTCAAGGTTGAGGCTGGCCACTGAGTGTGTCGAGCAAGGCTGTAGTGTGTGTGTGTGTGTGTGTGTGTGTGTGTGTGTGTGTGTGTGTGTGTGTGTGTAAGTGTGTTTTTTGGGGGAGAGCAAAGAAGGGGCTCTCAGACAGGTCAGCTCACTGCTGACTCAGACGGTGAACTCCAGCATCGGAAAAGTCTGCCCCTCTGGAGCTCTTTATTTTAGTAATAATACCCCTTTGGTGAGACTTTTTTTATGTTTATGACTTAAATAAATAAAGTAGTCATGGAGTGAAAAAGAGAAAAGCGCAAGAGAGAGAACAGTACAACTGCTGCAAGCATTTTGCCAGCGCCAAATTATCCAACCAGGTGCCAGTTTGATTGTAGTCTTGGCTCTTTCATCTGCATATTTGTTTAAACAGGATGTTGTTCACGAGTGCCAATGCATCATATGTAAGTGAGACTTGACATAAAAACACAAACGAAGCGTTGCAGGGAATAAAAAGTGGAGAGGGGAAGCAGGTCTTGCACAGAGAGCCCCAGTGTTTTCCTCTGTGCTGCACTGGGAGTCTTCAGGTAGTCCAAACACCTCCTAGCAGCGCCTTTCTCTCTCAAAGGGATCAGAGGCGTAGGCAGAGTACAGGGGGAGCCGGGCAGGGTCACACCAAGACGTTTGCTTCTGTTAACTCTCACGGTCGTCCGGATACAGAGCAGGCCCTGCACGGTTTCCTGACAAGTCATCCGCTGACACTCGGGTCTTTAATGGATACTTCAGGTGGGAGTTTATTCTTTATCAGTCACAGGCTTGTCTTCAGAGTGTGTTTTTGCAGATCGTCAGCTAGTCTCGGCCTTCCAGATCTTGACAGGTGCAAGAAGTTCAGTGAAAGGGCAGGAAACTTTCACTGTCTCACACTGCCTGAGTCAATTCAACAGAGGACCTGGTAGCAGTGACCACAGTCAGGCTGTGGGTTCGTTCATAACACTTGCGTGGGGATTCCCCTCCATAACGGTGCATGCTGTTATTCGGGGATAGCCTGTCTGAGTTGGCATAATCTAAATTAAGGTTTCACTCAGTTAAAAAAAAAAAGAAATAGAGAAAAATGCTTACTAAAAAATACAGAAGCCAAACCATTTGATAGAAAAAACAGGACCAGGTTGATTGGTGTGTAGTTAAAGTTTCAGCGCACTGGTAGGGAGGGCTTTGAAGTGCAGGCAGGGTAAGCCCTCTGGGGTTTGCTGTGTGGAGATGATGGCAGGAACATGGGAAAGACATGGGATTTGTGGTTCGGAGGGGAGCTGTCGGGGCAGGCAGAGACCGTGATTCACAGAGCGCTACTCTCACTGCGCACCCTTCTTCTTCTTTTTTTTTTTTTTTGAAGACATACAAGGTCCTTTCATCGCCCTGAATCGATGGTGTTGGAGAAATTAGGCCCCGTTAAGTGACAATTTACGTACAAAGCATTAAAACACTCACTTTTTCCTCCCCATAAATGATTTCTCCTGTGTCATCAGGCCAAGGTCTGTTTTTTCTCTTCATTCTGCCACAATGACTAGTGGAGTGGTAGATGGTAAGAGTGGTTGCACATTCATCTCAATTACGCTTTTATTGCTGTTTCACCAAGTTTTGATATAAGAACACCCCTTTTCCCTGTTCTCTCCTTTGCTCCTTCTTCCCGTTTTCTGTTTTTCCTATAGTCCGCAAGTCACATCGCTGCCAGTCCAAAAGTTAGTGCCAAGGTGAAGAAGGACAACATGAAGTACGCCGCCTGGGCTGCCACTCAAATAAATAGAGCCTATAAGGTGAGTCGCGCAAAGATTTCCATTAGGTCTGATAATCCAACCTCCATATATCTGGTGTCTGTCTTGGACTGAAAAAGATCTTTTTACTTGTTCCCACATCCCCCTTTGTTCCGCCAGACACTGAAAACCACCAATCTATTATCTTATGACTCCTCTGTTGTGTGTTAGCTTTCGTGGGGTATTTGAACACAATATCCAGACATCCAGAAATCCCCTCATTTGCATAGTATGTGAAAAGTATTCTCCACCACCAAATGACCCCCAAATATACAGCAGTCCCGAAGGATGCCTTTGACTTGCAGCATTGTAAAGCTAGCCCAAGTGTCTTTCGGTGTGTCTGGGTACATTTACCGTTAATGTGTTGATTTAAGGCCACAGCGTCTGCTAAGACTTTATTCCACACCCTGGCTACATAGATGAGCTTCTCGCCGAGCTGCAAGCCGATTCTCCGAGGGCAAACAATCACGCCAGACTGTAGCAGACTTTTCTAGTGGTTCTCAATGCGAGGTTCAGTGACCCCCAAGTGCCTTTGAACTGAATCTAGGAGATTCATGGGCCTAATTATAGATTTTAAAGTTAAATATCTTCCCAGATCTTCCCTGAAATTTAATCGGATTAGCGGGGGCCAATGAAGCCATTTGTGTCCACTTGAGGATCCACGAGAAGGAAATTTTCAGACCCTTGAGATATACAGTGCGACTCTGACTTATTGTGTGCATGTGTTGTGTCTGCACATGCACGCAAAGCAAGCAGGGGAAAATGTGAGGAGCTGCTCAGATGGCATCACTAAAATGGTTTATGCTGTTGTCATGGTGACCCAAATATGAAAGCATATTCACAGAAATCTTATTTGCCATGTGCACCATATGTGTTGCTTATTTGGGCATCAACTGTTAAACATGTAATAAGTGGTTCCTTGCTCTGCGTGCGTGGGTCCTGTTGAGAGAGAGAGGGACTCCCTGCTGAGCCTCTAAAGACCTTGTCTCACCACACTTGCCTCTCTTTGCCTTATAGACACATTTCACATGTCGAGCATTCAAACGGGCATGAGGCCTCTGCTGGAAAAAGTGTGCATGGGAGTAACAGCCCGCTGAAAGGCTGAGCTCTTTAAGAAGTGTCATGAAAGAGCTTTGAGCTTTTGCTCATTCCATAAGTGGACTGTCATAACCGAGGAGGTGCAGCTTGTTTTGTTTAGGTTAGTACTTAGTGTGTATGCAGATATAGATGTCTTTGATAAACAGAAAAAAAATGTGGAGGTGATTTGGTCAACAAAATGAGTCAATCAAATGTCTCGATCAATGTCAAGTTCACGCCGCTCGACGCTTTGATCAGTACGCTCGCTGACCTTAGCTCACTGTCTGTAGAAGTCTTTGATCCCAGCAGGGGACAAGATAAATATCTCAACCTGCTAACTTCTCATCATAAATCAGAGGTCTGAAAGAGGGAGGGTGACAAAGTGTGAAAGAAGAATCATATTTGGAGGGAACCTGGCTCTGTCCAAATATCTGAAGAAATGAGTGAAGCTTGTGAGGCATCAGGCTTTGTAATATATTCATAATATTTCCACTTCAAAGTGGTTACCTATTGATGATTGGCAGCCACCAGGCTGGATGTAAGCATGGAAACAAAACTATTGTAAAGTGACATTATGACCTCATCTGTGACTTATTTCAGGGATTAGACAGTAGCATAACCAGTAGTGTAGCACATGTTTTCCTTGCTTAAATATTTTCTTTATTGCCAAGGAGGTGTGGGAGAGGGTTTACCCACAGACAGGGAACACACATCTGTGTTTGGTGATGTTGGCTGTAATGAATCAAATAGATGTCTGTTTGCTGCCCAAACACTGCAGTACATTGGACTATATACAGCTCAGTAGATTCTTTCTACTAAGGCCTTACTGGGCATCGATTTCAGTCATCAATTACCACTTTCCAATGGTTTTATTTGAAAAAAATTGTACAAAGAAAAGATTTTGATAGAAATAAGTTATGAACCAGTTCTGTCTTGTGGAACATATTTATCCTTCATGCCTCTGAGTGGATAATAAGACTTTTAAATGAGTGTAAATGAAACTGATGTGGGCATCAGTGTGATGGGCAGGCCAGGCTGTAGTGGCCCAGAGGAAAATGGTTTCAGTTGAGTTGTTATGATGACAGACTGAAATACTTGAGCTGCTCTGAGAGACCAGTGTACAAAGCTTAAGTGTTGAAAAGGTTTGACTGTATGAGGTTTTGACCCCCAGGTGACAATAATGAGACTCCTCAGTCAGTCACACCTTTGCCCTCCAGGGAACACGATGTTCGCTTCACCCCGCCTCTCTGCTTCTGCCCTGGTCTACAACCTCTTGTATTTGTTTAAGTTGCCTGGTAATAGGGAGGTTGTGCTGGGATTTCAACTCAGCTGTGAGTGTGTACGCACAGTATGTGTATGCAAAGCCTGGCACCGTGCACATGTGCGCTTGTAGATGTTTTTTTCGGTTGCCGTGTGAGACAAGTCAAATGACAAGGTGTAAGGTTGCCTTCTTTCTTTTTTCGCCTGCCACCTCCAGTGAAATGACTGCTGAGATATTTAAAAGGGAGCGGCAGTGTTGGCCTCCATCAGACAGCTGCAGGCTGCTGTGAGCTTGTGCTTGCTGATTGATGGCCCCTTTAAAGTGTTGCTCGTGTCAGTCGTCCACTTTTATTAAGCTCCGGTACCTGGTGATTGTCATACCTCAACGAGAGAAAAAGGTGGGCAGGTGAGTGCAAGTGGGAGCAGATGTCAGCGAGGGGTCACGACTGACTGGGGCCCATTTATTTAAAAAAAAAAAAAAAGAAAGAAAAAAGTAATTACCTTGGTGGGGTCAGTAAACATGGAAAAGACCTGGAGATGTGTGGGGCTGCAGTTGCAGGGGGCTTCAAAGTGGCCCCACATGGCCGGCTCCCCCTGCCCTGACTCTAACAGATTCTCTGATTAGCTCCTCTGTCACGGACCACAGGCACACACTGCGTCATCACTCTATTATCAGATGCTCTAAATAGATGTGGGGCTGTCTGGTCTGCTCCTACTGTTGTAGAACAGGGCAGGAGTTAATGTGGTGGTCTCACCTCAGGCTGAGGAGATAATTGACTACCAGGCCTGGGGTAATGGAGCATTAGGCAGCAAAGCAATGAAATGCACTGATCATTATAGCTTACCCCACCATACACACTCACACACACCCTAAATCTAGAAGAATGAGTCACACTTGGAAATTACGTAGCCAATTGCACACCTTAGCCAACTGCCCTCTCTAAGTTAGTTTGGCAAAAGAGGAAGGAAAAAACTTTTGCCATGGAAATACAGTATAGGCAAGGTTCAGGCTCCAGTTAGTTCCTGTTTGTAGAAGCTTTAGCAGGGCCAAAGGTTGAATGAATAAATGCCTCACAGCATTAAAAGCATCAGTTTATATTGAACATAGGGTTTAGTGTTGTCTGTTTTTCGGTTATTCCACAAATAAATGGTTGAGGAGGGACCAAATGTGGTTTTGGTAAAAAGCCAAGATGGTCTTTACGAGGGCACAGGACTTACTTTTCTTCAGCCACCTGTGTGTGTTTCAAGTACTGAAATAATTACAGTGTGTGTGTGTGCTTGTGCTTCTGTCTGACCAAGTGTGCACAGACTCTCAAGGGGTTCATCTCTCACCTTGGAGGATGAGCAGAAAGTGCCCTGTTGTCCAGAGGCAGCACTAGAACAGTATCCCCCACCTGCGTTAATGGTGATTTCATAATGAATTATTTTAGGGTTCTGCAGTGCCGTTGCCTCCTGCTTGTCCTTTGCTGTCTGGCTCAGTTGTTGTCGTTGCTGCTTCAAAACAGCAACAGATTTTATTCTCTCTGAAATTTTATAAGATGATCGATATGCTGCAAATTCTCCCTTAGATTTTACCCACACAAATTTTTGAAAATGCATATAAATTTGTGGGCATTCATTGCCACAGTGTTTGGTTTTTATATAAACACTAAGAGTATTCAAAGTCCTAAAACATTTCAAAGCACAGAGAGGCTTTAATTTGTACATTTCACACATCTACACAACTCCACTGTATAACCTTATGAGATATTTATGTTTAAAGTAAAGGAATTATGCAGATTTGACAAAAACATTCATGCCCCCCTTACGTTGTACTGAAATACTGTGTTTAGTGTGAACAAATGTTAGCATGCTGTCAAGCTAAACTAACACAGTGAACAAGGTAAAGATCAGCATGTTTGCTTTGTCATTGAAACTGTGTTGGCATGGCTACTCTCTGTACATCAGCAATAAATAATAGTGTAAACATAGCTTACTTTTATGTGTCACTGTATCTGGCAGAGACAGCTTCAACATACATGGACTTGAATGGAAAAAAATAACAGAAACTGCAGGTCATATCTTATAGTTCAACTCGCAGTGGTGTGATTTACATTTACTGGAGAGTATAGTTTTAAATTCTTTTAGAAAGATCTTATGAAGATGTATGTCCAACTATAAATGTGGGTGAACTGAGGTTAATTAGACCGACCCTTTATTATATCCCTGGTCTCATGCCCAAGGTGAAGGAAGTTGTCTCTCTCTTTGGTATTTCACGAGGGGAGGCCTGTCAGCTGTAAAATGTAATTGGGTAGAGAAATTGTGTGCCTGTATGCGCACACATGAGTAATCCTGGACGTGGATTATAATTTGCGGCACTTCCTGTGAAAGCCCGTGGACGCTGTGGAAATTAGAATGGAGTGCTGCGCACTCCTGTACTAGAGGCCATGGAAGTGGACTAATCATGTGGGCATCCTGTCTCGGAGCTCTCGCACACATAAAGAGGAGCTAAAATGGCACTTATGCAACAGTTGAGGAAAAACCCTCAGATCAGAGGTATCATTTTACTTCGCATGACCTGTTTACCAATTTTATCTAATGACTGCTGTTGTCTCTGATTATTTTTGCTTCCAGCAGACTCCAAAGTGCAACAGGGTTGCTGTGTTCGATTGCTTTTGGCTTTCCGTTGCAGTAATTGGCGGAGAGACTAATTATGATGTTCTCTTTTCCCTCCCCTGCTCTCTCTCTCTTTCTGTCCTGCTCGGTGTCTCTCACCTTCCCCTCCTGACACGCAGCTGGCTGGCCGTGGGACTAAGGAGAACAAATGCTCCATGAAGGCAGTGGAGGAGATGCTGGAGTCCATGCAGATCACCATGTCCTAGATGTCCCGGTCCATGCCTTCCCTCCTTTTTACACACACAAGCCACATGGAGCAACATGGCAGCTCAAACAGCCTTGCAACGTAACCCACACCGTATCTTTTAACAATTTTTTTTTCCTTCAACCCTTCAAGTTTGGTTCTGTAATTCACTGAACTTGACATGGACAATGGAAGACTTTTGATTCCTTCAAGTGCAAAGAAAAATCCAAGTACTCCAACCTTTACACAGGTTGCTACATAGTATTTAGTCAGCCTCTCCCCATGCTTTCTTTTAGTTAACCTTGAACTGATATCACTGATTCACATCACACATCCACATTAAGGCTGTAACTCCGACCGGGAAAGATAACAAGCTGTACAGTAAATGCTATTTATAAGACAGTGTGGAGATCCCACCTGTCTGCACTGAGCTCCTTTACTATTACATACGATCTGTAAATGAAACATCTTTATCTAATAAAACAGTTTTTTGTTCAGTCTATTAAAATGTCTTAATAAAAGTAGGACTGTTTGCAGAGTTAAAAATACATTTTCTCCATGTTTTTTTTTTTTTTTTTTTACTTTCATGAATTGAAATGGTCATGTTGTCCCCAGCAGTGCAGCTCATTGACACATTTGATCCTGCTAAAATGATCCTGGAGGAGGATGAGAGATGTTTGTCGTTGTAAAGGCAGCAGTGCTAACAACGGGGGCATTAAAAAAGGGCCTCTTCTTTCCCAGTGATTCCAGCTAAGAAATCCTGCCTTTCAATTACCCCGGACAGCAGCTGAACCAACTTCAGCACACTGAAGAACACCTCTGTCATTTCAGTTTAGGGAGCCTCGGAGATCGCTGCCAGTAATTAACACGCCACAAGTTGGAAAGAAAAAAAAAAACTGTATTCATGGATCTGGGAACTTTCATGACAGGCGGGGGAAGAAAGACATGTTGGTGCTGTGAGAGGCGGCCCTGGTTTTCTCTGCTGTTCGACCAGCGCGCTCGGTTCACCGGGTTCTGTAATTGTTGAATCTGAATTGATCCAAATGATCATCTTAAGTTGTCACTCACCCGTGCAGGGTCAGCTGTTACTTCCATTTCTTTTGTTTATTAAGTCATGGCAATTGTCTCATAATTTCACTCTTCGTCTGATGGAAAACTTGAGTGTTGAGTTTATGGTCTTTTTTGGACGGCTTTTAAATTGAGAGAGGTCACCAGCTCAGAGCCTGGAGTGTGGAAAGCCGTTTTCTCAACTTTTTAATACTCTCTGGCCTTGGTCAGTGGATGAATGTGTCTGCATTTGATTTGCTTCACCAATCTGGCGGAACCAATGAAAGCCAGGGGACGTTTGAGCGTAAACTGACTTGAGTTATTTTTACAGGGAAAGGGCTGGGGCTAAATGAAGCTCTTTTTGAAGAGTTACAGAGGGAAAGCTGTTTGATTTGAAGAGATTCCTTTTTGTTGTAGCTCCCATGTAAATATTGCTGTACTTGCAAAGGTCATTTATGAACGTGTAACAGGGGAATAAAGGTTGTCAATCAGTCTGATGGATCGTCATTATGAGATATTAGTATCCAGTGCCAACTACGCTAAAGCAATAGTGCCATCTGTAGTCTGGATGAAGAACTCATTACTTTGGCTAAAACCCTAGACTGCATGCTGTAATGAATGACAGGCTGCACCTGGGAGGAGGCTGTCGCTGTCATGCACTAAACATGTAAACTTGTATGTGATGCTATTTCTTGCTTGTCTGCAACTTTGATTTGCTGAACAAGAAAAAAAAAAGAAGCAGGATACGCACCATTTGTCAGTCATGACTCCTGATCAATCTTTTCCTTGTGTTGGGCTGTGCTATCCAAACATATCCTTGTAGAGTCAAGAAAAATAGCCCGCTGGCCCTGCCGTGAATCGCAGGCTCTGAGTAAACCCCAGCATCACTTCTCACCTCACTGTTTACAACACCTCCAGCTCAGCCTTTTCAACTTTTGTCCCAGTAGCTCAGAGCTTACACGAACATCTTGCCGGTCCATACCTGGACAGCCAAGCCAGACCAAAAGGCAGAGCGAGGTGAGGGGAGAACCTTATAACCCCACTAAGCCTCTGGCTCAGCTTAGTGTGTGTAGGGATTCACTATTAGTGCTGCCCGTAATCCTGGATTCCCTGGAAGATTAGCCCCTGGAGAGGGTTTGCTTGTCCTCGGCTGCTCTGCAGTGGCCAGGTTAGCCTGACAGGATGAGCCCTGGGATGATGAGCTTATGCTGAGATAGAGCTGTGCCTGATCAGCCTATTTATCAAAGGAGAGATTCATGACTGATTTATAACTGTCCTCACATTCAAAGACACATTTAAATACTTCACTGATGATGTAATAACGCTGTAATAATGCTCCATCCTCTTGGCAATAATTATGTATTTACATTGAAACAGTAAGGACACAAAACATGTTCAACCCCCCCTTTTTTTGCTGTACACTGCCTTCATTTATCATCCAATGATAGCTCATCAAGATGACTGACAAATGCTGGGGCGAGAGGCGTTTACGACTAACTGCAGTTTCCTGTTAAAGTCTTAAACCAAGACTGTCAAATAAGAATGATTTCCAGAAATGAGAGGAGTGGACGCTCCTGAAAGATTGCTCTGCATAAAAGTTTTTAGCCCAGCGAACAGCACGGCTCCTCAGAGCGGTCCACCACTTTGGTCCAGACTGGAATATCTCAGTAATTAACAGTATCAGATGGATCGCCATTACATTCTGTGAGGACATTCATGGTCCCCAAAGGATGAGGCCTGAATGACGCTGGTGATCATCACCGTGAGGCTGACATTTGTGGTTTTGAGTTAAATGTCTCAACAGAGGATTGCCATGAAATGTGGTACAGAAATTCTTTTTGTCCAATACTTTGGTTTGTTGCTGCAAAACTCATGACATTCCCATCAGGCTCGGCTGCACTTTGTGTTTAGAGAACAAATGTTACCACACTGCAACAGTAAGCGTGTACAACTGGAGGCTCTGTGCGAAGGTGTACTCAGGAACATGCTTTGTACCAACAGTGATGGTATTTACATGCTGATGTTTAGCACGGTGCATGTAGCCCAGCTGTAGTGTTACTGTCGCAGTGGAAAAGTCGGGGTGGGGGTGGTCAGAGAAACTATGAAGGAACAGGAAAGTGCAGGACTGCTAGACAGAGGGAGGAGCAAAAGTGCTCCATGATGCTCGGGACACAGGGCAGGGCAAGTTTCCCAAGGTGAGGGAGTGAGTGGAAAGGGAGAGCAGGGCTCCAGCTAGCTCATCCATCTCTGTCCGTTTTAGAGGGAGAGGCTGGGAGTGCTAAAGATGGATGAGGCATGCAGTGCTAAATCCTGCGCTGTCGCACAACCGGGCCTGGTGATGAAATAGTGTTTTGGCTGCGAGCAGGAACGGCCTGACCCACTCCCTCTTTTCTGGGAATGGAGATGCAGGAGAAGCAGCGAGTTGGACCGGCGAGGACGGATCAGTCAAATAACACCTGACACGTGAAGGAGAGCTGCGAGGAGGTATCTGCTCCAGTCAACACGCAATGGGCCGTCCAGAATTCACTTAAGAAATTCACAACAATCCGTGACTCTCAGGGCGCTTCCAAACTTTTAAACCATTTCAATTAGCTTTGAATATTAACATACATAATAAATGCACATTTTTAAATTCTGAGTTATTTGAATAGATTTGCTTGGCTTGTCGTGTCAAATTAAGTCTGCGTTTGTGATCAAATTCATTTTGTGGAAAATAATATCTGACAAGCGTGCGTTCATCAAAGTGTGGTGTTGTTTTGTCTTGGATTCAGTGCTGCGAGTTGACCACATCTCATTCATCCATCCAACACAGCACAGCTGGAGAGTCTTAACTACTTCACTACATGCTGATAAGGAGGTGGGATGTTTACATGAACAAAGAGAAATTTGTATTGCACAATAAAATGCATGCATTGCATATGAAGCAATAAGTAAGGTCAGCTGTGCTATTTCAATCTGTTGATTGCACAACATCTCCTTGTTGATCCTTTCTTATTTTTCCCCGACACAATTGCACCAGCATGAATGCAAACTTAATTTTTTCTCCAAGGGCATCGATGCTGGGAAATAATTTCCTCTCAAGGCAAGAGAACATCCCCGGGAAAAGCACGTGTGTGTGTTTGAGAGCGAGAGAATGTGTGGTTATGAAAGTGTGATTATGAATGTGCAGACAATGTGCAGGCGTGCCTTTGTGTCAGCTTGAGTTTGTGCACGCATGTGAGCGAGAGTGTGTGTGAGACTTTGTGGTAATTTCAACAATATGAAGAGCTTTTGCCCGTGGAATTAAAACTATTGGCCTCAGGCGGTGCTTGTACTCCTAAGCCTCTTGACCAGGAGGCTCCAGACTGCTGCGATCTCCTTCCAGGGGATATTCTGTGGCCTCCACAGGCCTCTCTGGTTGTTGCGCTTCTCAGCTGCAGGCTCTCTGGCAGAGTCTGTGGCCGTACACATGTTGAGGCTGCATCCTGTCTGCAAACTCTGTCACAGCACGGGGCATGTGTCAAATCACAGAGGGGCAAGTTGCTGGCTCCAGTCGACGGTTGCTCTTTCCAGCGCAGCCTTCCCAAACCACAAATCCCCTCTCAGAGCGTCTTCTCAGCCAGAATGCACGGGCTTACCCCACACAAGGCCCGGGGCCTAATTACAAAAAGGAGGGAAAACCAGAATTGGCTACTGATTGAGCTTCCTGGGTGAATGTTAATGGCGACCGCAGAGTGATATTTTATACCCTGTGAGGGATGCAACACAAACTGGGAGTGTGTGGAAGTCAGGGAGTTTTGGGGTTGTACAGACAAAGCTTTACATGGGTTTATGAACACATACAAGCTGCAACACGCTCTTTTATTCCATAGGCATTGTAAGATGTCTAATCTGTTTCATCCAGGAATAGTCAACACCATTTTGCTGTGCTGCTGGAGTCAAAGGAGTACAAAGGCTCTGTGCCAAACCTCACTCTGACTGGGAACAATGGGACACATATTCCTCCACACTGCAGAGCTGATGCTGTGTGAACACTGCCATCTCGAAATTTTAATTCCACACATACCATAGTGTCAGTGTTGGACTGCGACTAAGCACATTTACTCAAGCACTACATAGTTTAAAGGTGCATGTACTGCACTCGAATATTTTTATTTTATGCTAATTTACACATCTCCTTTGCTTCATTTAAGGGATAATTATTGTATTTTTTTCAGTCCAAGTACTTTTCTTTAATTACTTTTTTTTAAATAACATAAAACTAAAGCCAGCAGCGAGCTAACTTTGCTTAGCACAAAGACAGGAAACGGGGACAACAGCTAGCTTGGCTGCGTTGATTGTAACTGTCATTTTTACACTAAACTGCACTTGAATGTCAACAATAAGCTTTAGAGGCGCTGATAGGATGACTTTGCTGGCTTTGGACAGAACCAGGCCTGCTGTTTTTCCCTTTACAGTCTTTACACAGTGCTGCAGGAGTGAGACTTGAAACTTGGAAATCAGTTAACATACTGTATTTTGCGGGACTATCAGGCGTGCCGGATTATAAGGCGCAATATCACTGTGGCTCCGTAGCTTACCAAAGTCGTACTAAAAAATTTTGACAGATTTTTGAGTGCAATGTACCACATAAAATCGGTTCAAAGTCAGTAAGCACAACCAGAATTCATACATAAGGTGCACTGTCGAATTTTGAGAAAATTAAAGGATTTTAAGTGTGCCTTATAGTCTGGAAAATATAGCAGTTACTCATCTGATTCCTTTTGGTTTGTTTAATTGGTTTAGTTAGTTAATTATTTGTTTCGTATGGGTTTTTGGTCAGATGCCCGAGGTAAGGTTTTTTTTTTTTATATTTTCACATTTTGGTTTGTGACATAAAACATGAATAAATTTTGAAGCTTGTACGTTTTAAAAAGGCGGTTGCTAACAAGTGGCTAAATGAATATAGTGTAAAGTGTAAATAAACTACAGTGCTAGTTGGGGACATTAAACGCCAAACAAGCCTTTACAGCTGCAGATTTCCAGTGATGCTGAAGTCAAATTATTTCCTGGTGTTCATTTGTAAAGATGATCTCACTGAAGAAAACATGTACCGTATTTTTCTGACTATAAGGCGCACTTAGAATCCTTACATTTTCTCAAAAATCGAAAGTGCGCCTTATAATCCGGTGCGCCTTATGTATGAAAATAGACCCTTCATTGATATCGCATTGACACTGCGCCTTATACTGCTGCGCGCCTTATGGTCCGAAAAATACGGTAAGTATCATAAACATTTACTGAGCTTGTCTGAGTTTATTTTCTAAGAACAAACTTTTTTAAAAATTCCACAAACTTTTCTCAGACTAAACTGTGACATTCCTGCTGCACCCCATATTAAACTCTGCTAACAGGTTACTGTGGTATCAAACTGCTCGGCTAACTCTCAGCACAAAAACGTAGCATCTCCCTAAATATTGAGCTATCCCTTTAAAACTATCTCCACCTGCTCTGCACTTTTATTTTTAAACTGCGGTACTGTACGCCGTTAGCTCATGACTCAGCATCCTCTACCTGCTACAGTAGGCCGAGGTCCTCTGTTTTCCAAAGCATTTTGCATTAACTCCAACAGCATGTTTCCCTTTGTAGTCATCTCCAACAATACTGCATTAATTAGATCCACATGTGCTCCACAAGAGCTGCGGCCATGCATGGTTTAATTTATCAGCTGGCTGTGTCTTCCGTCCCCGTGGTGGCCATTCGTCTCCTCGGCTGTCTCCGGGGTGGTTTGGTAACTGTTCATTTCCCCAACTATGATAACTGGCCTACATGGAGGGGTTTAAAAAACACAAGGTGAAAAGCCTGACTCAGCCAGGCATTGTTTGATATGTGTAAATTATGGCATCAGCGAGTGATGGGAGCCTACATGTGCAGGACATACTGATGTGCATTGCGGTCTCCCGGCGGCTGGCTTTGACTGCACGCCGTCTCACTTTGCAGCATACTGAGGTTATTACATCCGTTCTCACATACATCCAGTCAGGACCCATGGCTCTCTTTCCCCTTGATGTGATCTGTAATGGACACGAAAACATACGGCAGCCTCTGTTGTGGAAGATAAGGGGGAGTTTTCGAGTAGCCTTCCACGACGGATGCGAGTGAACTCGGCCGTGTTATTGCCACGTGCAATTTTACGTGTGGTCACATACACCAATGGATACCCGCGTCACACACACACACACATATTCTCGTCAGTGTAAACTTGGCAGGCTAGCGATGCTACCATCTGCTTGTGGGGAGAGGGATATGGCAGGCGAACGACCACAAACGGCCAAGGTAATAGTGATGGGTTCCACTCAGTCTCTATCTCCCAGACAGCAGTAGACTCCTCATTCCACAGCGTTTGGACCTCGTACAACGTGGGCCACGGTGCAACGACAAAGTGCTTCTCCAGTTCGCTGGCAGCTACTGTAACATTTCTCAGACATTTACGTAATTTTGTGTAAACCAAACAGAATCTCTTATTCATACAGTCCGTACCCACGTAAATCTTGGAGCCAGTTTCCGCCGATACTTCCAGGTAGGGATTTTTTAATAAATGCTAATTGGGGGGAGAGTTCTGCGTGTAAAGGAGTCTTTGCTCTCGCAGACGTAAAGTGAGGAGCAGGAACACACAGAGGGAGAGCTTGAACTGTGAGGAATGGCCAACAGACTAACAGAAAAACAGAAAAACAAAATAAAAGGACTCAGTTTATGAGCTGGGTCCGCGACCAAATGAATAGTTAGAATCCGTGCCAGAGTATAAAAAGCTTAGGCTACAAATCCATTACCTATGGCAGTATTTTAATGGACACTTTGTTCGTCTGGACTGTGGACAGCAAAAAGTCTTAATTATGCATTTCTCTATTTCAGGAACACTAAAACATCCAGATATTCATAGAGCCACTAATGATACTTGTGTGAGTGATCACATTAAAGTTACAGGCGTCTGTCCAGCATCATGTTTCTTCAATCTAATATACAGTAGGTGTAAATCATTACATTTCCTATATTAAATGACAGAGCTGATCAGCTAAATTGTGGTTGCCCCTGTGACCTTCTCCCAGTATTAGTGTTGGCTGAAGTTTGCAGGTTTTTCTTCGGTTTCCGAGAGAGCCAAACCATAGAGTCTAATTTCACCACATATTCCTCTTAGGTCAAAGTGGGATCTTTCACATGAAAACACTTTATGTAGGTGCTGCAGAGAGGATCTCCACAGTCTATCTCATCGCAGCGAACTGTGACGCATTCGACTTTGCAGATTGTGTTGCGCTATGAAAAAGGCATAATGCATTACAGTCAATGTTGGCAGCGGTCCACTTTGTCCATTCTTAATTATTCATCAGTTCTGCATCAAAAGCAGGGAGGGAATAATTATGTACGCCACGGAGGAGGACAACAAATATACTTGAGATGGTTGTTCATGATCAAGAATTCATCCACAGGTTACTTGGCCATTTAAAGGACTGTAATCGATGTTTTTAGTAGTAGCAGTGTTTGAAATGCTAAAGCAATGAGAAAGGAGCCTCTAGTAATGAACCCACAGAACATTATCGCCCAAATCTGGAGCTCCCCTCAGCTTTACAGAGCTGTCAGCTTATTGTTTATCTATCCGGCCCACAACTTTATTGTTTTGGTTCTCTCTTGTAACTTTGTTGTCGGCCGCAGCAGGCAGCCGTCAGCCGTCAGCAGTGAGGGGGGTTTCCGAAGCTGTCTGACCATCTGATAAACATTTCTGGCGAACCATACTGGCAGCGTAAGATTTCATTCGATTTTTTTTTTTGAGGCCCAAAAAGAATATTTACTATTTTACAAAGAAGCACAGATTAGAGAAGGAAAAAAAGACTAAAAAGTCGAGAAGCAGTGCTTTATTTTCTCCTTCGTACCTCCTTAATCTCATGTCTCCTCAGGTTTGTGACCCCTTTTATGACCCTAAAACATCTAACTGTATAGGACATAAATAAACAAGCCCAGCCTCTGCTACTATAGCTATTTCTGTATTAATGATCTATACTGTAAAGTAATATAATTTCTGATTTTTTACAGAATGAGGACTTTTACTTCTGATATTGAATCAGTTTTGTACAAGTGGAGTTTTGCTGGCCTTTTGCTTGTAATGGAATATTTTCACATAGTTGATACTTTTATCTAAATGATGGATCTGAATACCTCCACCGCTGAATATCACAGAAAAACTATTTCCATGCTGTCTTTCCTTTTAATATTATCACACGGGCTTTGGCTTGAATTACTTCAATGACACCAGTCTGGATATTGTAGCTATGTATCAGCACATCAGAAAGAGCATCAACAACACCACAGTGAACAGAAAGAGAAGATCAGGTTCTTCTTTAAGCTATCAAATTCTGCAAGGTCCAATAAAGTTTACCTTTTCTTTGGCGACCGAGACACTTTAGTCCAGCTCAATAATCTCAACTGCCACTGCCTGCTCACATTAAGCCCACTGTATCGTACAGCAATGCAACACTTGTAAAGATCTGTAGAAGTAATACATATCACATGCTGAACGATGCATGCTCATCAGACGGCTAAGGTTACCTTTGTGGTGACTGTTTGTCAATAATTGCGCCGTTTATACCTCTGGAAAGTTTCTGCAAGATTTTTCTCCCCCCTTGGAAAATAATCATTGATGCAAATTTGTTTTGTTGTGGAGGCTATGATTCAGTCCAAGATCGAGACCGGTCCGTTTCCTCGCAGCCCAAATTGGCCTATTTTTCCTCCGAGAGGTCTCAGCGAGTGGGATTAAAAAACCAAAACTATTAAGTTCCTTGACTGAGCGCATTACTGTTTTGCCCTCGTGCGTCAACACTCTTATGGTTCTTATTTTCTTTTGATACATTGTTGGAGTGTTATCAAGCCCTTAAAGGAGTAGAGTCTGCAAGTCTACCTGAATGCTTGGTGGGCATACTTGAACCAGGAAAGACAAAATCCCTTTCGTTCTTTGAGTTACAATTGGAGCGGACGGTGGCATAAACTTGGATAGCTGTGTATATTTGTACTTGAAAATCTGAGTCTGTCTTGTGTTGCCAGAGCATCTGTAAGAACGGGGGCTATAGGTTGAGTTTAACTGGTAATTTAAATGAGTGAGAGCAGGGTTGACTCAACCTTTTTTACCTTTATTTTCAAAGGGATAAGGGAAACCGTGTTGCTCCCTCTGGGATAAGGCTAGTCCCTGGAGATTAATGAGCCAGGCTACATCCTACAGACACACAGAGACGACCATTCTTCAAAGTGACAGATCAAGGGTTGGCACTTTAGGTATATTTCATTCGAATAAATAACTCTCTGTGGTGATCCATAGCGTCTCATTACTTATCCCCACTGATGTCATTGCCACTGTCAACCACTCCTGCAGCCAAAGTAAGAGCTGCAGAGGTTAAATATTGCCATGTCTTCCTCCGAGGTTGGATCGACCGTTCCCTGTCTGTTAACAGTAAAATAAGGAAAGCAAATGCTCCATCATCGAGAAGCAGAGAAGCAGTGATTTGTTCATGGCCTTCGAGTGCGGCCTGCACCAAATCATCCAGAACAGATGCCCTGATCCAGCTCGCTGGCATCTCAGCCCACCCTCCTCTGCTCCTCACTGGCCGGCTCGACAGTCTGGGAATCAGGGATGCTGTCACTCATCATCAGCCAGTCAAGTGGGAAGCCAGAGCTTTATATGGATGCTGAAGTGGAGAGGGTAAGAATGACAAAAAGCTAGCGGCTGTGAATCCCCAGCTGCTGGTGGTGTTATTTTTAGGAGCAGTAAAAATGTACAGTAGTGGTAACTGTTGCAGTGTTGTCTCAGTAAGATATACTAGTACTTCTATTCATAATCACCATTGTCTTGGCATTACTAACATCATTTTTGGCCTTTTCTTGTATGTTTGAATGCAAGAAACAGACTTTAAATTAATCAGCTCATCAGTAACACATTAATGTGTTACAATATTAACTATGGTTTGACAATTAATCTCACAACGTGTGTGGCAATACAAATAAAGTCTGTTCCAAACAAGGCCAGTGTGCTGGAAGTGACATGATTCACACCGTATTTGTATTTTCACACGCTGAAATCGAGCATAAGCCCAACAGCATCGCTTACTGGCACATTTTCCAAGTTTCGCTGTGGATGATTCAAAGAAACAACACATTTCATCACACGCTTGTGTAACTCTGCCTTCATTCTTGTAAATTAGGCCCACTTCACTATAAAGACATAAATTTAAAGATTTGAATAAATAAATGTACTCATACAAGGGTGTATGTATGAATTTTCCCACAACACATAACATATTGACCACAGATCAAATTCAGAGTGAAATTCATTCAATCAGGCACTATTTTGCTTTGGGAATATTAAAGGTTCAGTCCAATCAAATCAACTGTGGATCCTCTTATAATAACAGACACTGTAAGGATCTTGTTACAAAAGCAAATTCTCTAATATATGTATATGTACAGAATGAGACATGCTAGATAGGTTTCTGAATTTAAATACATTTTATAAATAACTTGATTAAGTAAAGCACATAGTGCTTTTGAAAAGCAATCTATCCCTCTTCACACTACACTGGTGAATGCCCGTCATCCTTGCTTTGGGACTCTAATCTATTCATATAATCTATTTTTTTTCTACAGCTGTTTAATTCAATCCAGTTCAGTGAATTTGAGAATGATGAACTGAGGTTAATATATGTGTGAGGTAGCTGAGACTGTTATACTTCTATGCTTTAGTTCATCCAAATGTGGTATTTTATTTGACTGCTCATTTAACAAGCATTGGAATGAAAAAATATTTTTTTAATCCTGCAAAGATGATCTGCTATTGGGGATTTATATTTTCTGGAGCTGCCTTTGTTTAAAACTATCACATGGCAGTATAGGCATGTTTGGTCTGACTGAGGCAAGCCTGATTCACTTCCTGACCACAGAGAGAAATCAATTCAACGGCTGTCATGGCCCTTCAATAAATCTGATGGCTCAGTGCAGGAAGTGTGGAAGTGCTGTCCGACCATCCGGCATGAGTTTACTGCTGGTCTGTTGACATGTTCTCTGCTAACACTCTGAGGCAGCACCAGTCCAGCTCGAGGACATTGTTTTCATACATTCTCAGAAAGCATTTGATATTTCTGAGAATCAACACAGAGTCACAGTTTTGAGCATACGAACACTGTGTTCTTTCTGTAGTTTTTCTTCATATTCTTACAATACATGTCCAAGCCCTGATTGACTGACAAAACCATAGTCCACTGGTCACACACCCTTGGATCCGGAAATTTTCATCAGGCTTTCGTTTCCTTCACTGAGGCTTGGCAGTCATGTCACACATACACTGAGCACAGTGTGATCATGGTGGTCTTACGGACACATTGGCCTTCACTAATAATGGTAAAACCACTAATAATGGTAAGAAAATATCCAAGCTGGATATGCAGAGTGACTCCACAGCTGTGATGTGCCTGTACGTCCAGTTTTCAAGAATAACCCAATCTCAGAGCCACTTCTGTGTGAGGCTGGATATCTAGTTGTGAATTCAGGATGTGTTGCCCTCCTACTATTGGCTGTTACTTGAAAGTGATGTCACATTCTAGCAGTGATGTTAATGGACATTAAAGACCGGCCAATAGCGGGTGACTAGTTCAATTCACCTCACTATGCTTTGCAGATATAGATAAAACTAAGTAATGCCACTTTGAATACTATAAGTCTAATATCCATACATACGTTTTTGTGAGCTAAATGCTAATGTCAGCATGCTAACATAGTCACAATAACAATGCTAACATGTTCATGTTAAGCAGGAAATGTTTACCATGTCCATTTTGGTTTAACATTTTAGCATTAAAACTCTTGCTAATTAGTACCAGATACAAAGGCTCATGGGAGTGTTTGCAAGCACCGATCATAAATCAAAGTACTGGACAAACAAAAAGTTTGACCCGATGATATCTCTAGATGAAAAGTCAAAGGAAAACCACAGTTATTACAATTCATCCTGTGGGGACTATAAACGTCTCTACCAAATTTCATGGCAGTCCATACAAAAGTTGTTGAGACTCAAAACTACAAATGTCAACCTGTTGGCAAAAACGTTAGGGGAACACCGAAGTCATTAGAATAGATTGTCTGGGAACCATGAATGTCTGAGCGAGATTTTTATGCCAATCCATAATCTAGATATGGAGCTTTTTCACACAATAAAGGAAAACTTGACCTAAAATAGGTGCCAGAGGAAAAAGTCTGGCTGTCACTATACTGATTAAGATGCACTAAAAATAGTGTAAAATAACTTTTCTCATCCATTTCTTAATCAGAAGAAATTGAGGACTCTTGTGGGACACATAGCACACCATCTTATGTGTTGTAGTGGTTCCCCAACAGTTCTCCCTCTGAAGGACACCTTGCAAATTGACACTGTGGTAGAGAGAGATGCTGACCTGTTGACCTGTTCCAGTTGTGTGGAATCTGTGAGAATGTGCTCCGGGTCTCCATGTCAGATTTGACTCCTGGAGAGTGCTTGGCTCAACTGGGAAAGGCTCTGAGTTACTAAACAGAGCCATTAGTGTTGGGTAGACTAGTGGTCTGGCCTCAGGGCCTTGCTGAGCGGCAGGGGTCCTGTGGTAGGAAGTCGTGGTCTGTAGAAGGCAGGCAAGGGGCTTGGGAAGCGTGAAGCCCAATACATATGGCCTGCTGGCTGGACCAGAGTACGAAAGAGATAGGGTGTCTGGGAAAATATGTGGATATTTTGGATTCATCACATTTAGGGACCACAAAAGACACTGAATCTCACTGTCCACCTTCCTCCAGCAGTCTCTTGAAAAGCCCAACCAGGGAATCGCTTTTGTGTAGTATGCAAATGTTATTTCACCCCACTCCTTTTTTCTTTCTCTCTGACTGTTTTCCATGCAGGACAGATATTGGAATAGTACATTTATATGTTGTGTATGTATTGTATATCATCCAACAGGTTATGTGGTTATTATTATTATTATTATTTGATGTATTAGTGTGTCCCTCAACTATTTAAAAGTATTAAAAGTAAAGATAAAGTATTACTGATGAACTCATTTTTTCACATTCAAATTCAAGCCATTTTTAGTTGTTAGCATCGCAGTGCAGCAGCCATCGTAAGTCCATTCGGACCTGATTAAATGATTAAAACTAACTAAAATCTAACTAACTAAAAATGTTTTCACTTTACTGGAATGAATGAATGAAAATGGTGTCTTTCATAAGTGAAAAGCTAAACATACAGAGGAGAACCATAAAAGATGCGATGTTATGACTCTAAAATTTAGTAGCTTTGGTAACATAGAATAACTATTAATGTTCTGGAGAGCAGGTGGCTTAGTGGGTAGAGCGTGCGCCCATGTACGTAGCAGTCCTGGGTTTGATTCCTGTCTGGGGCCATTTGCTGCATGTTGCCCCCTCTCTCTCCCCTTTCCTGTCTCTCTCAGCTGTCTTGTCCAATAATAATAATGGTTTAACACCCACAAAATAAAAAAAAATATTTATGTTTCAAACAGTTGTCATTTCATCAAAGAAACATCTCTGTTATGAGGGCCAACAAGACTCTCTCATCTTTGAAAGCTGTTTGGCTTACTGGTGACACTATCTGGAGGATAAGGTTTTCGGGAATTGAAATTTAATCTTCTTTGCTGGCATGTTCATTTGTGTAAAAGTGGAGTTATGTCTCAAAATTTGAGTTTTCATCCTTCCATTTAACCACATTCCTATTTTTCCCAGGCCCCTCTATTGCCACTCCTGTCCACCAGATGCTTGCACTTTTTCTCCTGTCACATGCCTGTCTGTCTGCCTGTGCCTTTTCTCTACCTGATCACCCCTAACCTGCTCTGTGGTCAATTAGCTTCTGGATCATTACCCTTTGGCCTGCCTGCTATGAACTGGACTGCCCATTACCATTTCTAGTATGCCTCCCTTAAACCTTTTAAACCTTCAGTTGACCAGTTGAGGAGCCACCCCAGCATCCAGCGCCCACCTTCTGAAGGAACTCGCCTTTCCATTTTCAGGGCAATGGCAAGTAGAAGTCAAAGTCAAGTCAAAGTATATTTATTGTCCCAAGGCAACCCAGTCTCATAGCAAAACGTTAAATAGGAACATTGGTCCACAGTGCAAAACGTAGCTATTTCACAATTTGGCCCTGCAAATTGTGAAATAGCTACGTTTTTTTCTCCCA
>JBAJHX010000036.1:20264877-20305814 GCA_037176925.1 Amniataba percoides
CCAAATTGTGAAATAGCTACGTTTTGCACTGTGGACCAACGTTCCTATTTCACGTTTTGCTATGAGACTGGGTTGCCCAAGGCGGGAAAATGGGTTTGCAGCTAGGAAGATACATGCTTCCATCAAAACATACAACACAGTACACCTATTTACATACAGTGTCCCATTGTTACATAACACATATCACATGAGCAGATTAAAAGAACCAGTAATAAAATATGTTTTAAAATGAATGAGCATGGTACCCATTGTTCCCAATGCCGTTGGCCTTCAAAGTTGCCCGGCACCCTGGTCTCTCAGGTGTTCAGTGCCATAGACCCTCTGTCAGATAAACCAGATCTCCAGTTGTTCACCCAGTCAGACCTCCAGTCAGCCCTCTCCACTGACAGGCATTATATATACATATGTATTGAGTGCACAGTGTACATTCATTCTTAGGAGTTTGGACTCCAACTTCAATTAGCCACATTTCTCCCAAGAACGTGACTTTGAATATGAATGTATAGTTAGAAAGGTCATTTGACATTGTCAAGTCTCTCTTTATGCGAGTGGGTCTTCCCCCTCTTGTGTCCTTTCTATGTATGAGCTGTGGGTCTGGACAGAATCTGTACTTGTTTTGGAGAGGCCCAGCAGTTATCACTTCAAACACATACCACATCTTTTTTCGTCCAGGAGGGTTTTTACCTGTGGTTGCATGTACTTCCAACTCTAATGAAATCCCACAAACCTAAGGGCAACATAAAAAGCCAACTGCTAATTTGTTTACTTTCAACAGCTCCGTTCCCTTTCATGTGATCTGTGTTTGAGGAGCTTCTGGCACCTGAAGGGAGTTTTCTTTGAGGTAAGGGTCAGCCAGACTATCCTCATCACCCCTGTGGCTCCCTTCAGCCACACTGGACTGGACTGGGGGAAAGAACTCAAGCTGCGGTTGTATATAATTCCTGGCGCACTGAAATGGTGATATCTTTGGAATAACGGCAGTGGTGAGCAGTGAGATGGTGCCATGTATCAAATCCTGATTGATTTTATCATTACATCAGTCTTCTTGATTGTTCATTGTCATCTAATGATGAAAGTCCAACCATTCACCGGTTCGCTGGTACACACACAGACACACACAGACACACACAGAGACACAGACACACCCTTTTACAATAATTCAAAGTTGCTGAGTGAATAAAGCAGCCCTGAAGTGTATCTCTACCTTAGACAAATCAAATCAGTGGCATTAGTTCAGGAAGCAGTATATAAAATGAAACACCCTGGGCCTTCGGGAGATGAATGATGCGCCCGGTTTCTTTTTCCCTTTCCTGTTCTCCACCCTTTCTCTGCCCTCTCACTGTCCCCAAGGGAGAGGAGGAACATCTGAAGATGATCAGAGAGGGTAGCTGCAGACCCTGACTATAAGGGGCCCAACTGATGCAGCTAGAGTACAACGGACAGGGTCATCATATCTGTGGGGTCTTGGCAGGATGACTCATGCTGGGTTATATATTGGTCACAGTGGGGCTTCCGTTCCTGAGGTCACCACACTTCTCAGAGGATCATCTTTCAAACCACCACAGGGCTAAATTTCACATGTGCGTGTTAACTTGTGTTACTTTCACCTAAAGCAGTGGGTAGGATGGTGATGGACCAGCAGGTGTTATCTGCTACTTAAAAATGAAGATGCCTTTCCCTCACAACATGAGACAGATAAATAGTTTTAGGGCAAAGTTACTGAACTGGCCAGGCCAGAGTTTAGAAAATAAATAGGTTTTGAAGGTACATCTGTTTGCAGAGATAGAGATGTTTTTGTACAGATGCACACTAAACTGTGAACTAACCCTGAGGATGCTTTTTGCTGTTATTATGTGCATTTCGGTGTATCCATATGAAGCCAAATCCTCCCGGTGCGCATAATGATAACCATAAGTGAACAACATCCTCTTGAGAATACTTCATTTTCAGTCTGACCTCAGAACATACACATTGAGCTGGCTTTTGATCAACTTCAAACTACCATTAGTTCATTGTTAGAATACAAGACATTAGTATAATTTCCTCCTTCTCAAGGGGAGGCTCTTGCTTAAATCACATCAAATCAGATGATGCACCACTTACTGGATGTAATACACAGATGTGTTTTGGTCCGCTGGCCTCCCCATCGTAGGAGGGTGCAGCTCATCGGATGAGTCACCCTTCAATAACATCAATGAAATCTTCATTTTCATACTGGCATCGGTTTGAGTTGTAATCTATTTGCTTGCAAAAAATACAAAATATCTGTCTTGTCCCTGCTCTCGTAATAGAAACAACGACCGCAGCACCAAGGACATTGGCTCAGCACAGTCAAACAACAGCAAACACATCATAAGAAAAAATACACTGTGAGGATACTCCAGCTTGCATGCACAATTTTTTTAATAAAAAGTAATTTATTAAAAGTAAAGTAAAAACAAACATAAAAGATTTAAATATTTATTTCCTTGCAAACTTGAATCCAGATTCTGAACAAATCCAAAAAAACGTTGAAAATCAGAAAATTTATCATCCACTATTTTGATAACCGATTATTTGTGACACTCAGTTTTTAAAACAAAAACATTACGTGTTTACTGGCGTCAGTGAGGATTTACTCCTTTTCCTTCTTGTACATCATTGTAAACTGTGTTCAAGACAAAACATTGGAAGACATTACCTATTTTTTTCAATTTTCTGACCATTTAAAGATAAAGAAAATTGTGCCATTGATTATTAAAAAAGGTTAATTGATCTTGAAAATAAGCAGTAGTTGCAGCACTAGTGAAATTGTAAAAACAAGGAAAAAAGTAAGTAACTGATACCACTGTATAACTGAGGAGTTTAAGAGGAATTTTTGGTTTAACTTTTTTCAACAGAGGAACAACATTGTTCTTATGTCTATCCACATGGCGCTGTAGCACACTGTGTCCTCTCTAAGTGATTATCATTTACCACTCATCGATCTTTACTGGCTTTTTATATTGCCTGTATAACACCAGAGGTACGATATTTTAATTCTCTTGCATGTGCTGAAGACTCCTCTGAAAACTCTGCACTTCTATACATTTTGTCTTTCCTGGAGCCTCGACTTTAACGTCCTGCCTTCAACACTTTAGGATTTATGGAGGAGCCATTCTAACATCCACAAGAGGTTTATGAACCCCAGTAAAATGTTATTTTGTTCAGTCTTCCAAATGGTCAGACCACAAACCATCCAATCGTGGCATTAACAGTCAGTATTGACCTGTTTTTCTGCTGCGGCCTGCTCCCATGGCATCCAGTCAAAACTCTGAAGACAGGCCTCCAGCCCAAACCTTTGCTTGGATGGAGAGAGCAAACTGAGCCAAGCACTTCTTATTCTACAATTGTCCAGAAATTTTGGACATTTTCCATGGTCTTTTATTGGTTCAGGCCCTTTGGACTCTTGCCCTGATCACAGCATCAAACTTTTAAGTTTCTGGGATGTTTCCGTGTGAACCGAGGATCACACAAGGTCAGAAATGTTAGAGCATTCCATGTGGTCTTTGCCATGTGTGTTTGTCTATGATCAAATCTTTGTTCGATACGCTACATTGAAGGCATGTTTTTCTCTGACTGAGGTGAATATGGTTATCGACAAGCAATCTTGGCGAACCTGCGGAGTTTTATGATTTTAACATTGAACAGAAGATTGAACTCTATAAAGTTCTCAGAATATTATATTTCAATAAGTAATAACTTCTGCATTGCCTATCATTATTTAATTTAAATGCAATGTTCTATCAGATTGTACAATAGAAATTATATATTTAACTTGTCAATTTGAAGTCCTGCGTGAGTTTCATAGTTATCGACCGTTACGTTTGCCCATTATTATTGTCTTACTGCTGCAGACTTGATGCGTCTTTGAAACCGCACAGAATCATATCTTTGCACAGTTCTTGGCTCTTCCTCGTGATTGAAACTGACATGAATGGAGACAAAATAGCACACTGTCTCCATTCACATCGATTTCAATCAGAAGGAAGAGTCTGTTTATTAGATAACTTTCCATGCGGTTGTTTACAAGGACGCTCTTTCCTCTTTTTCGGCTGATTGACAAAAAAACCTACCCACCTACCTCTGAGAGAACAAACATTACATAATAAATTCAGCTTTACTGTTATTTTTATCTTGGGAAAATCCCAGTCTATTTTTGTCTATTTCAAACAGCATCAACACCGTATGCAGTGTTATCATTTCCAATGAGCAATAAATCCTATGACAATCCTGTGAGTGTGGTGCCTTAACATTTGGCAGAAAGAGCACAGCATCTTAAACTGTACAAGTGAGAAATACATTTTCCCACCACAAAAGGATTACATGAAGGAGACATGACTAGAAACAGGCAGTGGTTTGACATAGAAATAGCACAGTGGAAAGTGAGGCTGTTGTGGTTGGGGTGGTGGAGAGCTGTGTACTTTTGCCTTTAGCAGCAGTGACCCAGGTTCAGCTCTCAACTCATAACAAGAGGGCTTCAGCTGTTAGTGTAATTAAATGTTTTTTCTTATTAAACATTATTACTCTATGCTAAGTACTGACTGCTTAACCTTAACCAAATCATTAGACACCTAGTTTTAAGGTAATTATTAGCCTACACCTGCTATAATGTCATGTTAAAGCTGATATAAGCAATATTTTCATAAAACAAAAGAGCAAACAATGTGACAGGACTTTCATGTACATATGTACTTGTATGTACCTAACTCTGCAGTACCCATTTCTAGCATCTATGAACTTATCATTTTGGTTTCACTGGCCACAAGTTTATTGTTTCTGTTCAGATTTGCTAGTCTTTGGAGGACAGCTGACAGCTGCTGTCAATGAAAAAAGTCAGATACCCAGCACCAAACAGCAGACAAAGATTGGAGCTTTCTGGTGAACATAATGGAGCATTTCATGGATAAAGAGCATACGTTGCTTGACATCAAATCAGAGCTAAAAAAAAAAGGGCACTGAATATTGAACTTAAATTCATGAGGTGGACACAAACTCAAATCAGAAAGAATATTAATGTCTCTCCGTCTCTGCAAACAAGCCACCGTCCATTAACACGTTCATTGCATCCCATATCCACTTTATAAGTCGAGAATATGTTTCTGTTGTGTTTACGGCTCTTTACAGTGACCTTTGGTGTCCAAATAAAATGAATAACTGCACATTTAACAAGTCCTGGCATTCGTTTGACTGAACCAGCAGATTCTGGAAAGCAAATGACAAAAGGTCAGTCTCAGTTCTCTTCCATCGGACTTGTGAGGTTTCTTTGTGATGAGAATACACTTGGAGCAACCTCAAACTTTCTTATTTATGACAGATGGAACTCAACTAACAGGCATATCAAACTATTTCCATATCATCTGTTTTCAGGTCTGGCCATCAGTGAGGAATAAATCCTTCCAACACTGTTATGTGCAGTGCTTTTCTCAAATTAAGTGGTCAGTGAATGCGTCTCCTGTTTGTCCATGTGACTTATGGCAGTGTGAACCCAAATTCATTTTATTTGTTTTATGATTGATCTTTAGTTGAGCAGCAGGACAAAATGATGATGATGTAGGCCCCTTGTATCGGCTCTTGTCATCATGAAATACCCTCCTCTTTATATTGGCCTCACTGCACTGCACATTAGTCTTTTTTTGCGAAATCTGGTAGAAGAGGAAAAGAAAAAGAAAAGAAAAATGAATAGTGTATCATTGTACCCATGGGCTTTGCCTATTAATAATGTCAGTTATTAAACAAAATAGCCTGGTGAAATGATGACAGGTCATGATGAAAGACAAGTGGCTGGATGCCTGGTCAGCACTGATCCTGCTGTAATTGGAAAGCTTCAAGATTTATTCACACAGGTGTCCATGTGTGACTGTAAAATGCCCAAGAGCCATGTCGGCTATCAGAGATCACCCTGACAGATGCTGATTGCCCACTTTGACAGTCAGTATAGGTTGCATTTTATTGAAACGCAGTAATCAGACTACAAACTCAAAAATCACAACATAAAGAACAATATAAGAGTCAGTGTATATGCACCACTGATACTGCAGAGATCTTACCTTCCATGTTTCCTAACATGAGACGCACATTTGGCATCTGCATGAATGAGGTTAGTCCTTGGAAACTGTGCTGCCATGGTCACACACACTATGACAAGTACATTTCCATGTGTTCTCTCCTCAAGGCAATGAATCAATCAAGCTTACATGCAATAAAAGCAAAAAGGGGGTGTGATTATTATTGCACTAAATACTATGTTGTCAAAGCGCCATTTTTTTTTTTTTGCTCGGCTGCTTCTTTTACTGCTCGTCACAGATGAGTGTTTTATGGCCCCTCGGCCCCTAGCGCATGGTCTTGATGCAGTAATGGGGCCCTCGCATTCCCGTAAGACTGCTTTTTAAACAGACTGACATTGTAATTATGCCTGGCAAAGGCCTGTGACGCAGCATAAAGCGGTGTGGCTATCTTCATGCGGCCTGTGTAAAAACTTCTCCCGGAAGTCTGGGGCCACATGACTGCGAGAAAGACCTTTACACCAGAGCTCGCACGACCCTGGCTGATGGGCCGGCCAGTGAAAACCATCCTGCGTGTTTTTTCTTAAATCTTAGGCTCTGAAATAACAAGGAAGAACAATGGAGGCGCCAGGCCGCAACTCACGCTAATCTGGACACACCTAGTGCAGTGTTCAGCTGACGCTATAGGCACCCCACTCCAAATCACTGTAGCTATGTGGTGTTTGTATTCCAAAAGAGCAAGGAGGACAAATGAAATGAGTGTTAGCGAATTATGGGGTGGCTTATTGGACCCTGGTTGGAGACCCTGGCCTGAACCGAGGTCCGAGCTGTGAGGTCACCCAGACGGAGGGTAGGATTTTACACGCTAGCGGGCGTCACTCTGTGGGTGGTGCACAGCAAGGATGGGGGCCAACTTATTAGCTGTCATACTTGTACCCACATATTGGATTTCTGTGAAATAATATTTGGGTTTCCCGGTGACTCCCCCTGCCCAGCGCTTGGTCCAGCCTGTTCGCTCGGCCCCAAAACCCAGGAGAAACATGTGAAAATATCAAAGATAGTGCCGCAAAACCAATGAGAATGTGTAACAATACCCAGAGGCCAAACTTGTGTTTCCTTCTATTTCATCCTCTGCATTTCTCTTGCAGCCTGACTGAGTTTGATTTATCTGTAATTTATTCAGAATTGACAGTCGGAACAGAATTTATTGTGTTTTCTAAGTGAAATAAACCATGTCACGATGATGTGAAAATTATAAATGACTTTCATAAGATGTTCCTTGGGAATAATATATGTCTGCCTGCAGTGCTACTACCATTGTGCAAACTTTCTGCAGGGCTCTTGTCCTCCTACCTTTAAGAATTGTTTATGAGGAGAATAAAGTGTAAGCAAGGCACTAAAGGTGATCTATGAGTAGACTTCCTCTGAGGCTGAGGCAATAATGGAGGAGAGACTCTACCATAAGTCTGTAACAGATGTGATCGGGCACCTTTGGGCATTCAGGTCGGGTCTCAAAGGAGAGAGACACTGAAGTGAGTGAGCCTCTTTTCCATTTCTAACTCCCAAGCAGCACAGGGCACACCCCAGGGTCACTCTTCAGTAAATTATGGTCACTTCAGCAGCCCAGGGCAGCAGGACTGTCTCTTGAATTGAGATAATTCATAAATTCTGATGCTTGTATCTTCTTGAAGAAAATGTCAAGTTGTTGATGCTACTGCACAAATTTTTCCTTTTTGAAAAAAACGTCTTTGCACTTGATAACTGTGCAGTCAAAGTGAGCAACACTGTCAAAACAGTAATTTCTCAAACAGAAGGCCAGGACTTTATCTGCCCCAAAGGAACCAGTTCTTTATTTGAGACTATTTTTAAACTCTTTTGTTAACATTTAAAAAAACAACAACAAAACATTTAATCCTGCTGTACATTTGATCCATTTAGCAAGGAGGCCTTTGATTACATTCTGCTCATATCTACCATGTTAACGTATTCTTTTAAAACTCGACAGTTCCTCTCTTTGTCTCACATTTGCAAAAGCTTTACAGCTAATACAGCTACATGAAGCTGCGTTCTGGAGTGACATTAAAACTGACCAATCACATTTCACCTCTAACACTGGGTCAAGACAAATGCTGAGGCAAATTTTAGATGTTACATATAGGTATGTATAGTTCAAACTTCAGTAAAATATCCCTGTGGCCCTGCAGCATTGTGAATCAACTGTATAAATATACTGTTCTGGCTTCTTGCTAATGATCACACTGCACTGTTTGTTTTTTTAACCTCAGAGCATAGCCAATAAGCTAATATTCATTGGTAGAAGTAACATGATCCACATTGTAATGGTACGCCCTTGTAAAATCACAGGTGTGAATAATAAGAATGAATGAATGAATTCCTTTAATCTGCCTGACTCCTGGTATTGTACATGCCGGCCATAGATGTGTTATAAAACCTGCATTACCTCCATTGATTAAGATTTCATAATTCAAATAGAAATAATTGTCCCTGTCTGCAGTCAGATGTGTCCTGTCAACAGTTTTACTGTGTTGCAGCCTGCTCCTTTATAATGGCGGTCCATGGAGAACGTGCTTCTTGGACCGCAGTGGATTTTGGTTGTTGCAAAACCATGAGTGGCAATTTGGGCAATCTGGCAGCAAGGCTTAGTGGTGATGGCGTATACTGCTCTCCAAATACACCCATGATGCTTCCTGATTTTCACTGTAACACATTAGAATAAAGACTTTGTTTGTTGGTTTTTCACATGTGCTTTTCCTACAAGAAGTCAAAATGTCTGCTGTGAAAAAAGGTGTATGATCCCAATTCACCGCTGGCGGACTGTCAACAGGCTTGCGAATCAGATGTCCACACTTACTTCCCCTCCATTGTAATTTCAGATGTTAGCAGAGAGACCACCAAGTTTAAAATGCCAAGCAGATGATGCAGCCACGTAAATCATCCCAGCTCTCATTAACTTTTATTTTATTCTGGAGAGCAGTTGCATCCACAGCTGGAGCCAGTGGCAGGCTCCCAAATAACTTAACATATTCTCTACTAATGCCTAATTAGCGCATGCTTATTCACTGCAAGAAAATCTGTGAAACATGGTCCTTATTTCACCCATTTGACTGAACACCACAACACAACAGATAGACCTTACCCCCCACCCAGTTAGAACATAATGGGAATTACCACATTTCTGACTGTCTGAAAACAGTCATGGTTAGCAGTCATAACAGAACAATAGCAAACCTCCACAGTCATAATTCTGCCTCAGAGCCAACAGAGGCACTGGCACGAACGCAGCCGCTGAGGTTGAATAAAAACGGAACGCCGTCAAGGTCACAGTGCCACAATCCACTCAAGCACATTGCTATGGGAAGTGGGAGATGTTGAAACAGATGTTTTTCATATTGGCTTTGTGGCGTGGAGTTGATGAGTGCTCTGTTGCATTAGCGCAGCATGCTGTGCTGCTGTAGGAATCGCATTCAATTTCATTTCTCCCTAATTACAAACAATAAGCTCTCACTCTCCCAGCGTCGATTTACACGGATCTCTCCCAGGACCCGCACCACCGTAAGAGTCATCAGCCACCTCGTACCCTTTTCTGAGAGCTAACTTTAGTGCGTTTCAGTATCCTCTAAACGTCTATTAAAAAACCCCTTCAACAACATCATTTAGACAATTTACATTTGAGGATCAAGCGAAAGCAGCATGTGCTTTATTTTTTGAACGCGGACCTTTCCCACGAGAAATAGAAATGGAAACCAAACACTGAAACCCTAAAATAAATAGCCTTTTATGATTAACTTTATTGACCTGAAGCGGAGGTGGGAATATCTAGGACTTTCCGACCTGGACATTGTCAAAACTTCTCAGCCTTTGATTGCCAGATTGCCAAATATTTTATATTTTTCCCGCTGTGCCCCCGCTGCACCTGGCTGTATAAATAAGACAGGATTTGTGCTGGGTTTGTTAATGATGTTTGGAAGCATGGTATGGTCATGAAAGCAGTAGTAAAGTAATAAATAATGAGCAGACCCTATCCAAAGTATGCACTCTCGTGTGGACAGATCTGACATTGTCCAGCTCTGTCAGATAAATGTGTTTGTCCTCTGTCTCCTTCCTCTACCTCCTTCCTCTTACACATAGTGCATGCACACATACACACACACACACAGACGCACTTACATTGTGCTGTCCCAGCCTGGGAACAAATGAAAATGGACATGCAGTTAATGATATTAAAAACGGTCCAACATTGGCTGTCTCCATTACCCTATACCTCTGTCTCCCTCTGTCCTGTCCCTCAGTTTCAATGATAAAGTGGGTTGTTTCCCTGTTACACCATCACCGTCACTGCAGAGAGGCCAGAGCAGTGTCATCATGTTCTGTCGTTTGTCTAAATCGGTGCCGAAGGACACATATGGATGCAGCTCTAAAAACATGCCTGTTTTGCCACTGTAACAGAGGAACGTATCCGTTTTCAACCTGTATCCAGACAAATCCTCTGCTGCACAGACGGTGATGCATTTATGTGCTTTGTTTGGGTTGAAATGCGTAGTTGATCAAAGAATTGTATTTATTCGGACATGACAGGGAACTTACAGGAAGAGAGTGTGGGAGACCCGCCGGTGTTATTGTTCCAGTAGTGTGAAACACGAGCTTTAGATGTGCTGGTAGGTGGATTTCTGGACAGAGCCAGGCCAGATGTTTCTCCCTGTTTCCAATCTTTGTGCTAAGCTAAGCTAACTGCTAGTAGTAGTATTTATATGAATGTGTATGAAGTATACAGTCATATACAGACATGGATGTTGTCAATCTTCTCATCTAACTCTAGAAAATGAATAATAAATAGAATTGCAATACATTTTGCAGAAGATTGATGAGATATATACAGTGCTATATATTGAATATACTGTCTATATATGGTATGCATAGAGGGGAAAAAAAATCCCTGTGAATGTTCGAACACGCGAGTGAGATCTGTCTGCTGAAGAAATGTTACTCATTGATAAGTTCGCCATCATGACTTTTATGTTAAAGTGGCTTTGTGCAGTTGTTTAGGAACGAGAGCAAAGTGGTACTGTCAATATTGACGTCCATGTCATGTAAAAGGAACCACTGGCACGTTACCATTATGTGAGGTGAAGCAAGGAAGCAACCACAAGAAGACTAAAAGTAGAGATAAGGTGAAATAAAGCCACACAACTCCACTGACCACTTAAGCACAACACACACACACACAAAAGACACAAAGAAACAAAAGTGGAGGGGCAGTGGAAAATGTGCCGTCATTTGGTATCATTTTCTGAATCCTGTCTGGCCAATTTTTTGAATGCGAGGCCAATGGAAACAAGTGCTACTCCGGACTCCCAGAGATCCCAACATTGCTACGCTTTTTCGAAATAAAACAGGCCGAAACTCAGACCAAGCAACCTACCATCTTCATGTAACGTTACACGTTCTCTTTATCAAGTGCATTCGCAGTAAGCGTGGGTGACTCATCGTTTTCACAGGGAGCATCCCCGCTACACGTCAGAGCTCTCCTCCCCTCACCATCACCCCTTCACCCCAGAAGAGGGTTTATATTCTAGTTCAATGAAATACGCCAACAGCCCTCAAGCCACACAAATGCTTCTTATTTTCACTGCAACCTCTCTATGTCTCTTTTATGAGGGTTTGCCAGAGCAGGACGGCTCTTTGGGTTTCGGAAAGAAAAGACCCGACAGCTGCCAAAAACGATCGGTGGTTGAGAAACAATGGCACGCCCTATGTGATTCTCACTGCTCCTCGAACCCCAGACGTCCTCCTTGCTGTAATCCTCGGTTCCTTTTATTTGTCAGATCATGGTTGCCTCCTCCAATTGGTTGTGTCAGTTTTGGCCGAGGAACAGTGAGACGACCTGACCAACATGGTCGCGCCTCTTGCCAAAAGGACCGAGAAGAAAGGAAGAGAGAACGAGAGAAATGCTTTAATTGCTGCAAGAATCTAGACAGTTTGGGAAAAATTTGTTTGAGAAATGTGTGGGTAATAAGACGGAGGCGAGGCAAAAAGTGGCAGTGTGATCCAGCGGACTCGAATTCACTGCGCTTCCACTCGCGACGTGTGTGGCAGTCGCTCTCAGCTGGGCTCGGGCCACGCTGTGACAGCGGCGGAGCACCGAGGGCAATTATTAAAGTGTGGGTGCGTGTGCTTGTCGCAGCCACGGGGGTGGTGGCGGTTATGTAGATGCAGGGGAAGGCCATGGGTAATTGATGTTGACAGATGTGGAAGGGGTCTGCACGTCCAAGATGCAAAGGCAAACGATTGAGGAAAGATGACTGAGCAGAGCCAGTTCCCATAGACAAGAAGTCAACACACCGCAGCCTGCTAATAATGCTCCGAAGTATGATTTATTTTATCTTTTATACATACAAATAAGCGTAATGTCACTCAATTAAATGCTTTACAAGGAGCTTTGAATCACTGTTAGATATCTGGAATGTTATTGATTCTTTTTCAGCAAGTGATCCTGGAAGAATTATTCATACAGTAGCCATTAAGTCAGTAATTTCTACGGACTACGTGCAGAAAGCTGCCTCAGCCCCGCTGCTTTGGGCTTACGATGAGAGCTGCGAAAGTGATTACCGCTGTGGTTTTTGTCTGCATTTCAAATGTCTGTAACAGTTTCACCAAGCGTCCGATTCTGACAGCAAATATTTGAATAAAGCGCAAAATTGTGTCATCAAATACCTACACACTCATTCACTCCGAAGAGGTTGGGAGCAGAGAGACATCCACGCCAATTTCAGTGAGTTTATTGGAAGGGACGCGTGGGGAGAACAAGATTAATGGCTTCAACTTTATCTTGGCAAATCAAATTCCAATAAAGCTCAAAGAAAAATTAAAATCTGGCCAGTGTGAGCACTAAACTATGACTTGATTGATGCGTGAGGGTAAAGTAGTTCCAAAAGCCCGCAGGTGATTCTTTTACAACCCTGATATCCAATTCAAACCCGAGGTTTTATTAGCGACCGATTGTTGATACAGGGACGCTCATTTCCTAAATGAAGTGCGGCTCACCTGGACGCGCCTGTCAGAGGGAAAGATTTATAATCTCCTGGTTTAACATTTTACAGTATAAACTACTGGACATTTAATTAACTTGTTTTTTTAAAAAGATAATTTGCAGGAAACGGGGCCAACAAGTTGGACTGTGGGTCATATTTTGAACCCCCTTGGTTTTGGCTGCATGTTATAATGAATTCAGCAGAGACAATATTGTCACTTGAGATTGAGTCATTCATATATGCAGGCTGCTTTTGAGGAAAATGAAACAATAATTTAGTCTTGGTTCATGCACCCTAAGTGTTAGCTGCAAGCATTCCCAAACAGACTTTTTTTCTTTCACAAGGGTCAAGCAGTTCAGTCTTCTGTTTGGGTTTTAATGTGTGGCTCAAAAACACCTGAATCAAAGACACTCAGTGTGGGGCTGGAACTTCCAATCGGCCTGACCAGTCATGACTTTGTTCCCGGAGTCACACTTTGCACATAGAGAGGCCCTGGATGTTTTGATAGTTTGATGACTCGAACCTTTCTGGGTAAAGAAACCATCTCATGTCATTGTGTATGATGCCTGACTTTAAGGGCAATTCTCCAGCGAAAGAGTTATGGCTGCTGTATAATATCTTTCTCTCTCTATCTTTATTGCTCACTGTGACTTTCTCATTTGCTTCCAGCTCTCCCTTTTCATTCCTGCTGTCCTCCTTTCATCAACGCCGTGCTACAGCTAATATTTGTATATCAGAGAGTCGTACAGTAGGTCGAGGCCGCGGTAGTTCCCCTTCATCTCCTTCACTGCATGATGCCCTGCTGGCTGTGGGGTTCAGGATGAGGGCAGCTTATGATCACCACAGTCTTAGAGGATTGCTGAGGCTGAGGGCAGGCCAGAGGGAGGCCTGATGGATGGAAACCATTATAGTTGTTTGGCCCCTTCTGGCCCGGGTCAAAGAGGGCCAACAGAGAACCAGAGAAGATAAATATGGAAGACCTGACAGGAAAACATGATTGTAACCTCTTTCACCCCACAGAGACCTTGGAACAATTTGTAAACTCAGTGCCTTTTTCTGTGTAATTCATGTCAATTTAAACAATGAAATGTTGATAAAGATAGCTAAGTACATATAAATACCAGAACACACATCCCTGTGTTTGTCTAGGAGAATGTCACACACATACTCCCGTGCCTATGCTGATGCCCATTTTTAACTTCATCGCTCTAGCTGCACTTTACCCATTAACACGAGTGCAGGGGCCCGGAGCAGGGCCAGGCGGGGTGTGCGAAGCTGGAGATGAAGTTGAAGCCAGTGTGGTGGCCTGTGGTCGGGTGCCAGTCAGGCCATCATCGGGAGAAGGCCATCCCCGCGAGAGAAGATATCACCATAGCCTGGTTGGCTGACAGCTTCAGGGCCCTTATTGAAAAATCAATGTCCATTTGTGCGTCCAGCTCACCTGGCCGTCTGCCAGCTCGGCTGAAGTCACCTAATGAAGCCTGATCCCGTTACCTGATTCCTGATTCACTGAGTCAAAGTGACTTTGCAGCTGAAGTCATCCACCCATCAGGGACCTCTGGGGCGGGTTCAACATGAAGCATGCAGCGTGTTGTTGTTTCTGTTGTTGTTTCACTTTGCATTCTTCTGCTGTTTTCAGTGTCTAGACGCATCCTGACATGCAGCTCTGTCGGCCTCTGGGATCATATGCAGTCACAGTGGAAGTCATTACTGGGGTTAATAAGAGTATTTATCACTGTTCATGTAAAGACGCATAAATAGTAGTAGTGCTTGTTTGCATTGATTGTTTGTCATTTGCTGAACCTTCACTTTGCATCTCTTCAATTTCAAATCTTAATCATGACAAGGAAACATCTATTTTTCTGATGCGTCTTTTCATGCCTGACTGTAGTTCATAAAAACAAAAAAAATACGGACAACTCCCATAAGTCAAAGCCCACCATTCAAGGTAGTTAAAACACAAACTTACAGAACATTGAGCTATATTGTCAATGCACAGGATTTTTAACTCTTACACCACACTTACACACAGGCCCAGATAAACATGACAGGGCTTTAATTAATTTACATTAACATTTTTCCAAACTGATAAGCATTTGGGGAATATTTGAGCATGGATGCCTGCATTTGTGTTGAAGTTTGAGTGACAGCAGTTGAATACAAATTGAAATTCCTAATTGTCTGTTTAATGTTGATAAAGAAGTGAGGAATCACACTCTTGCAATCCCTGTTGTTGTTCTAGCGTTGGAAAACTTGGGTAACCCCTTTGTCTAATAGCATACCGTAAATGACTCATACCAGGATGGATTGCTAAAACCAAAATGCAGCCTGTATCCTAGACTATACACTGTGCAGTAGATTGTAACTGTGGTCATCTTTTCAAGCTTTGTGGATAAACCACCGTAATATCACAGCTGAGACTGAGGCTTTTCTTCCAGTCACTCCACTCACAGTTTACCATTAGATGGATGGAGGGACTACACTATGGTATTGTGTATTGTGATTCATTTTTAGCCCATGCGAGGACTGTGGTCTAATTGTGTCCGGGAAACCTTTCCCGTGTGTAAACGCTCGGCCACTCTGACTGATCATTATGTTAAATGTCAGCTGGCTTTAAAGTTGTGGCTGAGGCAGCTGAGCAGCAAAGCCACCCTTCTTTGGTGGATTACTGCTCTCTGTGAAGTTTCATCTGTCCACGGATGAGCGGCCGAAAGCGGCAGCAGGCTGTAATCCTTCAGGCCACAACAGCACTGCCTGATCCAAGGTGGAATGAAACATCCAACTGTAAAACCCCAATCAGAATTAAAATCCCAGTAACTCTAGTGGACTGGGGCAGCAAGCTGATCCGCCGGCTGGTGATTACTACGGTACATGACGCAGATATACAATCCCCCTCCGTCCGGCGGGTTGCTGCCTTCTTTCCCTCCAGCCTCGGTGAGGAAAAGAGGTTTTTGATGATGAAATGTTTAGAAGAGTATTCGTGATGTACCTTCAGCAAAGGATGAGTCACATCGGGTGGTCGGGGAGGGATGAGGTCAGTGAGGGTGAGGAGGAAGCTGCAGGAGGAAGGAAAGGGAAGGAGGAAGAGGAGGACGGGAGGAAGGTGTTGGCTGAGGGCACCGCTCATGATAAGAGACACCGTGGTCCAGGAGGGAGGAGAGTGCTCTGCCTTTAAAGAGGCCGATGCTCTAAAAAAGTTGAGCTGGCATTCATTACCAGAATGACGTAGTCTGTCTGTACACCTTGTCTGTCCCCAGTCTGACCCTGAATTCACGCCGGCCCTCGCTTCCTCTTGTTGAAGGGGAAAACGAGGAGGAACAGATTTGCGTGGGCCTGTGCAGTAGACATCCTTCATCATACGTGCATCATAAGGTTCTCTCCAAAAGTCCTGTTCTGATGTTGGGAATGTCCCCCTCGGTCCTTCCAGCTCCCACCGTCCCCGTCCCCGCAGCCCCGACTCTCCTGTCCCCCCTTCCTCTTCGCCGTGGAGCTTCACGGAGGAGGCAGTGTGTAATGCAATTTGGTTGATTAAAAGAAAACATTAAAGCACTACCTTATTGAATTTGACGGCACGTACGGATCCGGATCTCACCGGCCACTCTGTTTTATTGGCCGGGATAAAGGGGATCACGTCATTCCCCATCACCCCCCCACCTCCGCACCACCCTTCCCACCCAGCGGCCCCGCCTTCCTTCATCCCTTCCAGCCCGGGACAAACCTTGGCAGGAGGACGTCCTGGCAGGACGGAGATTTGTTTAGACCCCCCTCTCCCTCTCTTTTCCGACTCCCCGCCCTTTCTCATTGCGCCTCTCTAACCTTGGCCACCACAACAGAGAGACAGAGAGAGAGAGGGGGGCTGAGTGACAGAGCGAGAGACACTACATGGGGAAGAAAAGAGAGTGAGAGAGAGAGAGAGACCCTTGGCATAAGTAAAGAGGACTCATTTTGTTTGTGTCAATAAACAGGCTGATAGGTCATTAATCTCGTGAGCGGATGGGTTAGAGGTAGTCACCTCCGTCACTGTCTGTCTAAGATGACTCATCCGTTGTTCCTCACAGGTTCCAAGTCTCGTAGTCTATAATTTAGACGCAGATGTGCCTTTTTGGGGGACATGGAGACAGAGATCTAGGGGGGTAGCCTTCAGTGAATATCAAACACCTGCCAATCTCCTCAGCGGAGGCCAAGTACTCTCTCAGCCCGCCATATTCAGTCCATTTATTAGAGTTATGGTGATGGGGCCGGTCTGCCCGGTCGTGTACGGCAGCAACAAAACAACTTCTGAATGGAAGTCCTGTGTTTAGATGACATCATCTGTGGCTGCTTCAATTACGCTGCAAGAAATGAATAACAGCACACAAGGGGTGACGTAATGCATCGGCGCTAGGTTGAGCCACTGAATTTAGACTTTTAATCCATATTGGCCTCAGTGCATTGTTGACTCCAAATATTTCATTACATCATCTGCAGCCTGTCTTTAGCGGCGCAGCAATAAGAGAAAGAAACTTTTTTGTCCGCAGAGGGAGTGACGGCTGGCTTATTGTGCAGAATTAAAGGTTGAATCAGTTCACATTGAATCAAGGTGATTGATATATCAGTCAGTAAAGGCTTCTGTATGTTTGAAACAAAGTGTTTGTTGGATTGTCAAACAGTGTCTGAAGGCCCAAAGGCAGCATCAATCCAACAATATGACTTCCAACGAGTCTGTTTCAAGCTTTTCATACGGTGACTGAATGAAACACTGAATGCCTGAGTGTGAACAGTAACTCCATTTGTAGGTTTCATCAGTTCTTAGCTCTCTCTGTGACAGCAGACTTTTGGTCCCACCTGTGAGGATGGTGGCTTGGAGCAGCAGCAAAGTGACTGGATGACCTTAGCATATCGCAGGGACTGGAGACAGGTACTTACTAAACCATATCCTCTTTGACCCCTGTGGGACATAAAGCTACAATGAGCTCCAGGCTTGTTTGGCACTTGTGTTTCAGTGACTAAAAAAATAGTTAGAGGATGGCACTGTTAGCACCACACCCAAACCCATAACCAGGGTGCTGTCCTTCATCAGGCCCCTAACCTGAGACTGCCTTGGTTGTGAATGAAAACACCCACCGGCACAACTCTCATTTTCTTTAAACACCGCAAGCTGTTCCACCACAACAAAGTTAAAAGAACACAAATTTGTGCGATCCAGTTTGTTTAAAGCATCCCTTGACTTGGTGCAGGGAGTGGAGGCAGGAGGAGCTGGCTGGTTTTTATTTACAGAAAAAACACAACTCCAAACATGAGCTCCTGGGCCACTTTAGCTGCTGAGAGCCAGTAAATACCTCTAAACCTTAAGCTGGCTGCTTGTTGAACCACGGTGTCTTATTTTATCTCTCAACGTGTTCAATGCAGAAGATACCGTGTGGGGCTTTTGGTGCTGTGCAGCAGTAATAGAAAGTAAGGTGACTCGTTTCTTCATCCATTGAGTGATTAGTAATGTAAGGCAGTGACTTTTGAATACTTGATTTCACATTTCAGGAAACTTTTCCAGAAAAAAGTGAGTCAAGCCATTAAACCAGCGGTACTGTTCATAAACTAAGGCCATGCTTATCAGAGCTCTATTTACATGTATGTAAAATTCATTGAGGCTGTAATTACTTCAGACGTTGAGGTATTCAGCGTGAAAACTCCCAGTGAGACTTTTTGTTTTCTGTGCAAGAAGACTAACAGCTGCTTCAGAGCAAACCCACATGTTTTGCATCATCATGAATATGGAGGGGAAACAGTAACAATTAGTAGAGCAGAAAAGCTTAATCAAAGCAAAATTGGGAAAAAAAATAGAAAAACACTGGCAGTACAAAGCTACCCCGACAGTTACATCCCTATCTAACAGATTCAATTGGCTTCATGACCGTCTTTAAGGTCGAGTAAACAGCTGAAGTACATCATTTCAATCCCTTGCTGTCACTCTTCCCACCTGATTCTCCTCTGCATCATTGTAAGGTAGAGTCAGGTGAATAGAGGAAAGGGAAACTTGAGAGGAAGGGAGAGGGGAGAAGAGTTCCAGAAAGAGGGGGGAGGAGGAAGAGGAGGAGGAAAGCAAATTTGAAGGTTCAGATGATGAGAATGCACTGCCCTGCATCGGTGCGCTGTGCCACTGGGAAACTTGAGATGTGAGCAGATACGATTGTATGCTAGAGTTTCCCGCAAAGAGCCCCCATCACGGCAGAACGTCGGGGGAGGAGGGGAGGGGGGGAGGGAGGGGGGGTCAGGGTGGAGGTATTATTGCGTTAAGACATCAGATCCAGGGCATCATCATCTGTATATCAGTTGCATAACACTTTCTGTGCCAAGGCAGAAAGGTATAGGAAAAAAAACTGTGAAATTGAAAAATGAGAGACAAGGACGGTGGAGGAAGGAGAGAGAGGGACGAGGCTGAGGAAGCGGGAACGAAAGAAGGGTCGGAGACAAAGGGTTTAGAAGAAGAGAAAGTCAGCGAGAAAATAGATCTTTGGTGGGAGAGGAGAGTTTTATAAGCTCTCATCAGCGCAGAGTCCTGGTGCTTTGAGGAGGCACCGGCCCAGATGAATTATTCAGATTCTGGCTGGTTGATCTCCTCTGGGACCTCTGCTCGATCTCCTCCAACGTTAGAGCACCACTTGACGGTAAATGCTCACTGGGACAAACAAGAGGTTCTTAAAAAATACCCATGCACTTAACTCTACACTACAACCCACTCGCCCCTCGTCCTGACCAAGATCAATACACGGCAGAGCCAGATGTTGCACAACGCCACACTGGGGAGGAAGGTTTCTAAGAGGAAACCTCCAGAGGAAGTTGTGTGCCTGCATTTATAAATGTACTCATGGGCATGCCAATAGATTGCAAGGGAGGGAGCACATTGACGGGAGAGAGCAAAGTGGCTTGCTTGAAATGTTCATGTCATTTTTTTTTTTCAACCATGTACATTTATACAGAACCACAGTGATTTACAGAGCTCAGCTCTGTAATATAGGGATTTCAGCCCATTCCCAGAGCATCAGACCGTCAATGCTGACAGGGCAAGAAGTGAGACGCTCTGGTTTCAGGCTGCCGGCTGCATTGTGAGGTCCAATGCTGCCATCTTCAGGTTATGTCCAGCTATTAAAATGACACGTTACCATGGAGCTGAGAAGGAAACCCAAGTATGGTGATTATTATCACTGCATATGTAACTGATATTCCTTTGAGGGCTCAGCAGTATGTAGATACTGGTGCAAATTAATAAAAACATTCATGAAGGTGAATGTTCTTTTTGCTGCAGCTTCCATTTGAATTCTCTCATCATAATCTACAACAAGCAAAATGAAGTTTATTGGTGAATTAATTCTGGTTTTTGGATCTGGTCTTAAGCAGCTGTTTCTCCATCATTTTCCGTCAGTGAAACAAATTAATCTATTCTTCTTTGCACTCAACAGGAGTCTCACAGGTTGGAAATGGTTTTTACCGTTCACAGGTCTATAAATAAAAATCTGTAAATCAGTTACAGCTCACACAGAAAACAAGAGTTCCCATCACTTTTGTTCTAAAGTCTGTTCACTGGCTTCCAGTTACATTGTTATATTTGCCTGTAAATTGACTTTTGGATTAGACCCTCTCTGCTTGCATATGATGCAAATATATGTCCTTGTAGCACTCTCAGATCCATCTCACTGTACCAAAAACAGACAAACGGCTACAGCGATGCTGGACCCAGACTAATCTCATCAGTGATGCTTTCTATGGTTTTCCTAGCCTAAAATGAAACAGCACATAAAGCAAAGACAACCAGCTTCACTGCCAGTCATTATGGCAGGTTATTATTAGGTGTGGCTCTAATGATGCAGCCGAAAGGGGGTTTCTCAAGAATAGCAGGTCAAATCTCGGTTAGAATTACAGCTGAAGTATTGCAGTTTTTTCTTTTCTTTTTTTTTTTTTTTTTGCATGAAAACAAAGGTCTCTCTCATCTGCATGTGTGTGCATGCAAATGTGTGTGTGGGGTTGTGGTGTGTGGTGTGGGGGCGTATGGAGGAATTTCCCATCTGCTGGTTGAACATAATGTGACATAATATGGTCTAACACATTCATTTCCTATGGGCGGTCATATTTGACCAGGAACACCGCAGATGAGTCAGCTCTGACTAAAAGCATTAAATACAAGGGAATATATGAAGCCTTTCTTCAGTCAGATTAAATATATCATATTCATGCCAGTAGTTGAGTAGTAGATAGTTGAAGATTAAAAAAAAATAAAAAACAAAAGGTTGAGTGAGTATTATGTTCTTTAAAATATACTTGTTATATATTTAGAACAAAAGTAAACATTTATATTTCTTCTACAATCCCTGACAAAAGTCTTGTCACATAAGGATATAGTAACTTAAAATGGCCCATAATTGATTTTCAATTAATCAATTGTTACAATAAATGGTGCATTTTAATGTCAAGTCCCTTCACATTAATAACTGGATTCAAAATTAAAATTAAACTATCAAAAAGTGTCCTGATGTTCACAGCCTGGTAAAGCCCATGACATCTGTTTTGTCTTTAAATGATCCAACCAATCACAGATTAGAACTTCACCTGTGACAAATGTGTTCATGACAAGCCCAGGTAAAGACCAGACCATACAAGACAATTGTCTGAGAGGTTTGTTGCTTCGACAGTCCAGGGCCAGCCCCTGTTTGAACTACAGCGGAGCTACATGAGAACTGGTCAACAGAAATCATGTATCAACAAGAACAGCATGTCGACTTCTCTCATGCAGTGGTCTCCTTGGAAGAATTAGTGCTCGGAAACCTGCATTAAACAGAAGACAACAAAAAATTGTGTTGCATTTGCCAAGGCCCACAGCTTGTAGAAAGGATGGAAAAGGAGTTTTTTTTGTTGTTTTTGATGAATCATACATCGAACTGCATCCCAATTGCCGCAGATACTGCAGAAGACCTGTTGGAACCCACACGGACCCAAGATTTGAGAAGAGATACATTTTTCGAATGCACCATGACTTCTGATGTTATTGTAGCATGTTTGTGTATCCCAAATAAAGTACATGTTTAATTCTTACATTATTTTTGCATGCGACAAGACCTCTGTCCAAGCCAAATCCAACCTTTCTGTCCTACTCACATTAAAAACAGCGATGAATGATAAAAATACATTATTTTGGTATAATAAGAATAATTTAAAGAGCCTTCCTTCCATATCATCCATTTCTGATTTTGATCAACTACATGTAAAGTTGTTATTTGTTGTTTCTACAACTTGGATAAAAGACAAAGACTTTTGTCAGGGACTGTATAGTAACATTTACAGTAAAGTTTTCACAGTAAGATTTTTATTCAATGGACTGAATGGTTTATTTTTATATTATAACATTGATTATTTGACTCTGCATACCTCCTCTACCATCATTTTTTGTGATATAGGTTTACCTCCTCTCTATTTCTTTGCAATGACCCCGTTTCTCCACGGTGATTGATGAAATGAATCTCATCTTGAGAAAAAGTATACGACTGCACTCTGTGTTGCAGTGTTTCAAAGAGCGCACATGTAACTACATATATGTGCAGGCGTGAGAGTGTATGTGTGTGTTCCTATGTATATATTCAGCCTGACATCTGCCCTCTCCACATCCTGCTGGGTCTCTCCGCTGGCCAGCATCATCTCTCAGCAGGGCAACGCTCGCTGGTAACACAACACTGGAGGCAAATGAAATGCAGCGCAGACAATCAGCTCTGCAGCGTCTGCTTTTGGTCTCGGCCTCAGACCCAACACCGCAGCCGACTGCGTCCAGAGCCTCTCTTCTATTTGCTGCTCAGCTCTCGTCTAAACAGATCCAAAGCTGATTTCTCCTCTTTTAGCTGAGGTCACACTCGAGGTGCTGGAAACCTCAAACGGACACATTGTAACAAGCAGATTGGACATGCATGCAGTTCAAAGTATATTTTTTTGGATGCAGAAATGCTCTGATTTGTTGAGGTAGACCGCAGTGGGTGGAGCCAACAAGCAGTTTATTTTTTCAAAGCACATGCTAGATAAATTTAAAAGGCAAAGAAATTGCTTTAGAATGTAAGTGAAACTTTATTGGTGATGGCATTTTTCTCATTCTGTTATGACTGTGGTATCTTGTAAAGGTCAGCACCGGACACGCCAACACGGCTAATTCAAAGTTAGTAGGTCAGCTTTTTGCTGTTTTTAGCCTTTCTAGTGGCGTGGCTCTAGGAATGGCAGTGTTGTTCTAGCAGACTGTCGGTTTGCCTTTTCCACCACTTTGGTCCAGTCAGAAATATCTCTGCAACTATAAGACTATATAAGATTTGTACAGACATTCATAGTTCCCACATGCTTATGCTTACAAACTTTGGTGATACATTGACAGTTACTCTAGTGCCACCATGAGCTTGGCATTTTGGATCTTTATTTAATTGTCTGTATTTGCTGGATGGTTTGTTATTTGATGCATATATCATTGGCTCTCAGAGGAACACCTAATGACTTTGGTGATCCACTGACTCTTCCTGTATTGCCATCAGCTGGACAGTGTAATAGATACTGTAAACTGACTTTAGTGATCATTTAACTTTTACTCTAGTGTCGCCATCGGGTCAGACTTTCACTTTATCCAGTATTGAGGTTTAGCCTCAGATGCAGCAAATGCTAACATACCAATATGAAAAACTAAGAAGAGTGAAGATGGCATGATCTATGATCTTTAGAGTTGTTAATATTTCACATTTATGTTTAATAAGATATTAAAATGCAGTTCCTGCAGTGATTGCTAGGTGTCACAATCACTACATGTAGATTGCTTTTACTACCAAAAAAATCTTTGCCAGTCAGACACAAGACATGACGGCAGCACTTAAGAAGGGTGAGTTGGACGGTGAGTGCAGGAGGTTGTGATTCTAAGTTTATTACAACCAACAACCCTTCAGCCATGACAGGTGAGTGGCATTAAACAGCATCGCCGGTGTGCAAGTTGGGCCATGACGCGGCTTTGTGCCGTATATCAGAATGCACAGAATGCAGCTGGGTGATGTGGTGAGGAGCATATTTTTGTCATCCAATCAAAAGTGATTAATCAAAAGGTGTTTCAGGCTTGCCACTCAGAAACTGATGTGGCACACAAGGACTTAATCCACTCAGTTTGATTTGCTGAGATCATTTTTTGACAGAAAAAGGTCACAGCGCTGTTGAACCAAACGACCCTGAGTTGCTGGCAGACCTTCCCCTCCCTCTGAACACACTGAAGAAAAGCTTGCTAGGAAAAGACGGCTTGTGCTGTAAATGTGTGTACACACTAAATCATTTGCTGTGAAGCTTTGACGTTTTTGGGGGGGACAAATAAGTGACGTTAATGCTGTGCACTTCTCAACACTGTGTCAACGGGCCAGAGCTGTTAGCGTGACAGCTGAGTCTTACTTTACTTTTGTCTTTGGCTCCACTGAGGTTTAACTTATTTCTTCGGACACACACAATGCACTTTATATCTACATATAAATGTGTCAGAGCGTTCAGTGTGACCTTCCTCTGTTCCCCTGTTGCTCAGATGTTGTAGGGGGAGATAAACAAGCTGTTTTCTTGGCTCACTGATGTCTTTCTAAAGGCCACACTCTTGGCCACTTAAAGTATTTACTGCAGCAAACTAGCAAGCAGTCATTATTTACTGTAATTAGAGGTAAATGCATAGGCATAATGGGGGAAACAAGCACACACGGGAGGCCATGCATGACGAATAACTGCATTAGCAATTTGATACAAATTAAATCAATGGAGCCCAGCAAGACTGTGTGATTTACAACAGAAGGAGCCAAACAGAGAGGTGATCAAGGGGTGAACCAAGCTTGTGATTTGTTTGTGCAATATGTCTGCATAACTCAAATCTGCTAAACTGAGGAGGCATTCAGCTCCCTGAAAACATCATGGTAATGTTCTTGTTAAAGCAGCCACTGAGTAACCACATCACTGGCAGGGGCACGGCCTCTGCCATGTCAAACAGCCCGTTTTAAAATTCACTGCGGTGGATGATCAGAGAGGCTGAGAGAGACAGAAGAGATGGAACCTGCGTTGCCTCTCTGCAGCAGTTGAGTGGTTTTACTGTAAGATTGATCCAGCGATCACCTCATTTCCTCTCCCATCTACCAGAGCGGCCAATGCGCCGATAGTTTATCCATCTGAGAAAGTGATTTTAAGGTGCCAAGTACAACACAGGAAATGGCTCCGCAGACGTTCCACTGTCTGGTTATGGCAGGCCTGATTGCCGGCACCGGCGAGGTTGACCAGTGAGCGAGTGACAAAGCGATTCCGAGGACGGTTTCAGTGTCAGCCATGCAGAACTCGGCTGACCAGGGACGTAAATCGATTGGACACGGAGCGGTAGTTGTGGTCCTCTCTTGTAAGAATAGGGTTTTGTTCGATCCCACCATGCAGAAGTGGGAAACTGCTGAACCGTTGCGAATTTCAAAATAGCTCGGCACAAGAGAAAGAAAAGGACAAGACACCACTGGTGAGGATGTGGCATCTGTTAACACACAGGCAGAGTAAACTTTGATTTCATAAACTTTAATGTCATGTATAAATGAAACCACGGGGAAGGGCTTGGATGGAACAAACATCCTGAACAAGGATGCTTTTGCAGGCTGAATGTAAATGCATCCTTAGCAATGAGCTTTGTGGACTACATTTACAATACAATGAGCTTTCCAAAAATCCAATATGCACATTGACTAAAAATATCCTGAGTAAGGCTGTAGAGGGAGAAACCCAGAATAAACTCATATCCCTTGGCTGTAGTCTTCCCCTCCAAAAGAATCAATGGAAGTGGAAATTTTTTTGGCCTCACTATCCACTGATGGATGGAGGGAAAGCTCACCACAGATATGAATATATCTAATATGTATGACAAAAGAGAGGCAGTTCTTTCAGCTCTGTTTAAAGCCTGAGTGCACACAGCAATATTTATATGTATGTTGGACACTATTAAAGAAGCAGTTTGACATTTTGGGAGACATGCTTATTTACTCTCTTGCTAAGAATTAGATGAGAAGATTAATCCCACTTTTGTATGCTAAAAACATTAGCATAATTAAGTTTGCACAGAAGAAAAGTGGAACATATAGTGAGAAGTTGTAGTTTTATGAGTGATGTGTGGAACTATTTCTTTGCGGAGTGCAGTGATGGTGACGAGTTTTGACATCTCCATTTGGTTTCCAGGCAACCAGGTGAGACTACAAGGAATCACTTTTTTCTTTAAAGCACATTATCAGTGTTAAGCTCAATGATCAGATGTTTCCTGATGGAATTATCCTTTAAAGGTTTTCTGTACATAGGCTTGTACCTCGTTATCTTCATCTTATATTGCTCCTGCCGCCTCGTAACTCTGTTATGGGCTTTAAAGGTGCTGCAGGGTGAATTTTGTTAACTTATTAACAGAGCCGTGCTAGTTCCCTCTGTATGTAGCTATTCCAAGCTAAGCTGATGGTACTAAACAGACATGACACTAGTGTGAATCTGCTCTTCTAACTTTTGGAAAGAAAGTGAATAAGCACATTTCCAAAAAATGCAAACTATTCCTTTTAGGCCTGCTCCATATACAGAACCTCCTTGTTATACAGCTTCCTCTTACTCTGCCTGTCTGCGTTCTCCAGAGACTTTTATTTCTTCCAGGGCAGCAAAGCCTATTTAGACCATCTTTGGACAGAAAATGTCTCTGCAGAAACTGTTTCAAATGAAATGTTAAGGTCAGCATCTCTTTTAACTAGGTGACACGTAACACCTATGCAGTGTCATATAAATGCACACAGGACTCATGCACACACAGAGCATTAGCATCAACAAGATGGAGGAGTGTAATAACACCTTTAGGAAATTAGCTGATGGCAGCAGCTCAGCTGCTCTTCGGCCTTACCTGAAGGGATCAACTTACAGAGGAGCCAACCAAATATCAATAAGGGTGATTTAGCTGTGCACTGCTCAAGGATAAAGAGCTTATGCATGAAACCTCTGGAAATACACTTGAGCTTGGCGTGTAAAATGCTGTCGCTTCAAGCAAATCCCTGATTAAATCCCCCAAACACGTTTAGTTGGCTGTATGAGGGGAAGCCTGGTGTTGGCTGTGAGGCACGGTGCCAACCGTGGAGGAGGACAGAAAGAAGAGGGAAGGATAAGGAAGGAAAAGGAGAGAGGGGGAGGAATAGTATATGTCTGAAAACCTACAGTGTGGTGCATTACATACAGCAGATGAGTCTGTTTGAAGTCTGCAATGTTAATGGCTTCCCTGAGGCATTTATGGTCCTCTGTGTTTTACAAGAGTGACATTCTCACGGATGATACCATCTCTGAATACAACTCTGACACTGAATGGAAAGCCCTGATGTGCTGCCTGTGTAATGAAGCTATTATATTGCTGGGTTGTGAGTTAAGTGCTCAATATTATCATACATAATTTTTGGCAATAGTGACATTGTTGTTGGCTGCCCTTCAGGTGTTGAGCAAGTTTAATTTTACTTGAATATTTTGGTGAGAGGGAAAGAAACGGCGAACGAAAGGAAACAGCGCTTGGGCGTCGCGCCTCGTCTCCACAGCCAACATCACCAGGAAAGCTCGCGGAGTGAAATATCACTTTAACATCTGTAATACTGGTGCTGGATTTACTGCTTCTGTGAAGAGAACAGGACAACATTGCCTCATATGGATCATTAATTTTTATTACCTTTCCTGGAAATCTCTTCATTTGGCATTTTATTGCCATTTCAGGAAGTAATGGCTGTTTTTCAGAGATGCACACACACTTGTCAGCTCTGCGGCCACAGACACAGAAAATGAAAAGCTGTAGTAACACAAACCTGCGGCAAGAGTGGACTTTTTCAAACGATAACGCTGGCTAAGTACCTCATTGCACTTCAGTCATCCAGTCTTTTCACCTGAAACACAGTGCTTCATCTGTCTCTGCACTGACTGGCACTTAAGAGCACACGTGACGGCGTACACAGAAGCAATGCAACTGAATGGAGGCGCAGCAACTGTGAGGCCTGGAGCTGTTTACCATAGAGTGATCAGCCCACGCATCTCATTAATAGAGGCTGACTCATGTCGTGTTGAATGTAAGCCTTGGAATAGGGTCACACGGCCCGGAAAACGAAAGGACACGAAACCAAGGTAACAGTGACACTGTGCAAGAATCCCAAGCACTTGTCTTGCAGACTGCAGAGTTTTGGCTGTGTATGTGAATATGTGCAAATATGTGGTTCATGCATGATTTATGAGCCTTACAAGGTAGCATACATGAAAATAAATGACTGCTTTTTTTCAAGAGAACTGTGTGGCATTCTTTATTCTTTTCTGCAGGCCTCCTCAGACAGTATTAATAACCATCAGGCAGCGAGGGAAAGTTGCTTTCACATGGATTTAGCTGAGACAGAAACTAAAACCTTGAAATGAAAAGGAAGCTGGTCTCTGACTTGCCTGGACACTGGGGCATTAAAATTTTTGGCGAGTCTGCATAAGATAAACCTCTTTCCCTAAGCTTTCTGCGTCAGCTGCAATGTGTTAGTCAGCAAATCACGACGATAACATCAAAAATAACCTTTTTAAAACGAATGATACCTCACTTTGGTGATGTAATTAGCTCTTTGAAGTCGCGAAGGCTTAAGGTTTTGGAAGTAGGGCAACTCTTTCATGTGTGATTAGGTGTTCTTAAGTCCATCCTCACGTAGAGAGAAAGAGAAAATGGAAGGAGACAGGTAAGGAAAGGCTTATCAACCTTTACATTGTCACAGGCACTTGTCTGTGGTCGTCCGGGACCCTTTTGCACACGTATCGTGGTGTGTATTTACAGCGTCGAGGAGAGAACTGAACAACTGCAGGAGAAAAGACGGTCTCCTGTGGCGGGGCGAGCTAGAAGGTGAGGGGTGAAGGAGGAGGAGAGGAGCTGAGAGGATCGAGCGAGAGCAGAGGAGGGAGCACAGCGTACGTCAGCGCTGTCGAATGCAGTCAAATTGCTCTCCACAATCAAACCGACGTGGGGCTTTGGCTCAGATCCACGAAAAGCTGGACGTGCTGGCTTACCTCAGCACTGCACCAGAGAGGGACTGTCACTGGATATTACTATGTGGACCACTGAGCTGATTCCCCCACATCACAGTGGACAGCGGCAGCCTCACATCCCTCCTTGCTCCCACTCTCCTGCCCTGGGGACACACACTTCCCTCCTGTGCACAATTTCGCTGCTGGAAACATTCGCATTAAATATGAATAGCCTTAATAATAAATGGAAGCTCTCAGAGATTGCATCCCGGGCACACACACACAAACAAAAAAAGTGATCCAGTGTCTGTGACACACAGCTCTCAACATTCTCCCCGGTCACTTTTATGGTTTAGTGCCATTTGAAATCCTTTGAGAACAATCTGACACCACATAGTGTTTTTTTCTGCCGACTGCTCACTTTGCATCTGAGTGCTTTTCTTTGTCCTTTCTGTTTGACATGTGGATATACAATGCAGTACTCAAGCTATTTCTACAGGATGCGACAAAACGTTGCAGACTTACACTTGAATACAGTTTCAGGCTACACTATGTTAGAGTGTGTGTGTGTGTGTGTGTGTGTGTGCATGGCATTAATTCCTCAGTTGTACACAAAAAAGGGTCTATATGCAGAGCAGCGTGTTAAGTCAAAGTCTCCTCCATGTCCTCCTCCAGGGACAGGTGTGCGGAGGAGTGGCTGGGACTGGACCTGGTTTTCAGGCTGATGGAGCCGTACTGCTTGGCGGAGCGCTTGGAGTAGGCGATGACCTTCCTCCGGTACATCTCGCCCTTCCACATGGAGATCATGAGCAGCGTGGAGAGCACCACGCCGCCCAGCGTGAGCAGGCACAGCCCCGCTATGACGCAGCGGTCCAGGTGGGCACCTATGCGCGCGCTCTCCGTCTCCAGCCGCTCCATCTCTCGGGCCGACACGCTGTCACGGTCCACCACCACGTCCCGCGGCACGGCGTAGGAGATGATGACCAGCGAGATCCCGGTCACCAGGAACGTGACCGCGCTGATGAAGCCATAATCCACGGAGGAGCCGGAGCCCTCCGCGAAGGACAGGTCGTCCTCCGACATGAAGGAGAAGTCCGGCAGCGCCTCGGAGCAGGGCTCTCCGTTACGCACGGCTCTGTGAGTACTTTTACAGCTGCTCTCCGGACTGGCCAGCCGCAGGTTGACGTTCTCGTCGACGTAGGTGAACGACGTCTCTAATTCCTCGTCGCAGCAGACCCTGACTTTCTCCTCTCCGGGGTGACCGGCTGTGACCTCTGCCGCCCTGCGCAGCGCCGTCCTCTGCGCCGCGGGACAGCGCTCATGGCAGCCGCGGGCCGAGTTACAGCCGGGCCCCTCCGGGACGGCTGCTCCTGTTGATCCGGCCGCTTTGAGGAGCTGCAGCCCGCCGGAGAGCCGCTCGAGGGCGCCGGGCTGGGCGGACTGTCTGCCTCCATCATCGGCGGGGAGCAGCTCCGGAGAAGCCATCCGCGTTTCACCACCCGCTGGTTCACTCTGAGCCTTCCTCCCACGATGCTTTCACTCCACAGCATCCCTAATGAGAGGGCACACACACACACACAGCAGCGTCAAGTTAAATGGTGCATCTTAATTAGATTAAGATGCATTAAGCGTGAACGCTCTCATCCACGGCGCGCAAATTAAAACAACTTTTGCGTGATTTGAAGGATGCACAGAAAAACAACAGCACTTTAAAGTTGCCTGCATGTTTGAGACAGATCCGTGCACTCACTTTGAAAGGCGCTTACAGTGGCCGCGATTAGCCAAATGCCTCAGTATCCAATTAGGGAATCAATCCACGTGTAAACCGAGATTAAGATAGATTTAACATCGGGTTTGAAAATGCGCGCGCGCACACGCACGCACGCACGCACGCACACACACACACACACACAGAGAATGGACGCGCGCAGGAAACTGCGCTCAAAGTAAATCACACACAAAACACAGCTTGTGCAGTTGGTCCACTTCCGTGAAAAAAAATCCAGTCTGAATGATTCCTCCCTGCAGCCGGGCTGAACACACACACACACACACACACACACACAGCGAAAAAATACAAACGTGTCGGAGGACTCCTGCACACTTTATCTGAATTCAGGAGACGTGAGGGTGGACCAGTCCCGGTTTGATCTGCCTCTAATCCCTCACACACACACACACACACACACACACACACACACACACACACACACACACAAACCCCTCCTCAGACTGCACACTGATGCAAAGACATGAACTCACCGCGCTACTTCAGCATCCCTTCCGCCCTCTCCTCCTCCTCCTCCTCCTCCTGATCCTGCTCCTCTTCTCCTTCCTCTTCCTGGACTCCACAGCAGAGATAAAACAATCATCCGTGCATACTCTGTGAACGGATGCTCTCCCTGCTCGGTGCTGTGGCTGCAGGCTGCACCGGGGAGAGGAGGAGAGGAGGAGGAGAGGAGGAGGAGGGGGGAGCTCTCCGTTAGTCCCTCCCACGCACCGAGCCTCTGCTGAAAGGAGCGCCGCTATCTGAGAGCCGATTGAGATCACCACCAGTCAGTCAACACACACACACAGCCACAGAGAGAGAGAGAGAGAGAGAGAGAGAGAGAGAGAGAGAGAGGCAGGATGGGGATTTGGGACCTAACGAGCATTTTTACTGGCATTGTCCTCCCTATAGGAAGCACTGTAGGATAATCTGAAGCCATAGAAATGTCAGTGCTCAGCTGTAAAAGCTCCCCTGGATGCTGAGAACAGGTTAGCAGGACAGAGGAGATAAAAGAAAAAACACACCACAAACACCTGAAGATTTGATATAAATCCCTGTAGGAGTATTTACGAGAGCTCAGGCACCGTATATAAAGTCTGCACAGTAAACACAGCAGACCCATCTGAAGCTCCTCCAGGGATCATGCAGGACTACCATACTGTTGCCAGCAGAGATAAACACTCACAATGCACACTTAAGCTGTATAAATTCAGCGTTTGACATCAGAAGTCAGAGCATTGACGTCTAAAGTGCAAGTGGAGATGTAATGTAATGTTTGCACACCCACACAATTATTGGTGATCGAGTACATGCAGGCAGTAATCCGGAGTGTTAATGCCTTCATGAAATCAGAACAATCTATCCAGCGGTGATATGCAAACAACATGGTTAAACGCGCATATCATGCACCATCTGTTCTCCTGGTGCTCTCTCAGAAGATTACTGGTCACTATGTCAAAGCCACCCTGATCCACGTTTAATCCAGAGATCTAGGAGGTCATCCGATCTGCGGCCCCCCTTGCATGTCTTTGGGAGGTTCGTCTCGTCCGTGAAACATCCTCTCCCGGGCCCAGTGTCAGGGCGACACCTTTAAACAATTAACGCAGCAAATGGCTCAGCTTTCCTGGAGGGCGACTAGATGTTAAGTGCAGGCCGCCATCAATCATTTAAGTGCCTAATCCGACTTTCGACTGAATATTCATTTGCTGACTGTTCCACCTTATTTAGCGTGGCCAGGCAGCGGCTATAAATATAGTCGCCACTTTTCCTGGAGTCCTGGTGGCTTTGGCTCATTTCCCAACAAGACTCCATTTAACAGATGAGTAAAGAGAAAGGGAGAGCGAGGGTGAGCAGGAGAGAGGGAGTCCGGAAGGGGGGTTGGGAATTCGTAATGCTTTATGGTGTGATCGGTCAGATTGTAGTCACCTTTAGCCGGCCTCATGGCGGGAGACAGAGAGGAGGCTAAAAATCTGACTGTGCGCTCGTCTGAGGGGTAACAACAGCCAACTATCAGATGCTATCTGTCTGCAACAGTGCACCACTTCTCCTGCTGGCAAGGACACCAGGCTTAGAAGAGGAGGGGCGGGAAGGAGAGTCGCTGCTTCCAAAGGCTGTAAATCCTCATAGTGTGTCTGCTGCCACAGACATGTACCCACGCACAGCATGAAGATTATGGAACATGGATGCTTCCTCCTTTAGACAGAGGCACGTATCAGAAGCTGATCACATGAGCGCAGCAGGAGGGAGGAGAAGAGCGCGTATGTGTGTGAATTATGAAGTGAATTAATGAATGAGGGAGTGAGTGAGTTCAGATGCTCGCGGAGCTGCTGGAGGTGGTCGGCGTCTCACAGCAGCAGGCAGCGTGGTGAAATAGGTGACAATGAATGAGCAGAATTGTGTGGATATCAGGTTACACGTGACAATGTTAGAAATGGGTAGGAGAGTTTTTCACGGCTGTGACATCTTCTGCATGGTGAGAAAAACCTAAAGAAGTGGCAGCAAAGCGTTGGCAAGGTGACGGCGACACCTCCATCAGTGGCAGTCGCAGCAATGTGAAATGGAACATTAACACTGTTGCAGCTGATTCGGCTAATGTCACAGGAGCTATGTTTGTTTGCATACCACAGTCTAAATGCTGATATGACTACAAGTCCCTGTTGTTTTTTAAGATTTAAGATTTAAGATTTAAGATAAACTTTATTAATCCCCGTAGGGAAATGAAGTTGCAGTAGCAGCATATTTCAAACACAACAAAATAAATAAATACAAAATATATACAGGGACAAAATAAATAAATACAAAATATATAATATATAATATATAATATATAATATATAATATTTGTGGTTAATAATACAATACAGCCTACATAACATGACATCTCACTTCAGGTTTAGTGGATAAGGTGTTATACTGCTGATGCATTTTGAACCGCCGCCCGACTAACCCCATAACTGAACCAACCAACAAAGCTTGTAATATACGACCCGTTTAGACTGCATAGTAAATATGACATATGCTCTACATATCTGACCTGACACCTAAAAGCAATGCTGGCAGTGACAAACGATGCAGCATAGATTCTTTTAAATGCATGAAAATGCATTATGCCTTACTTAGCACCAACAATGAAACATTATGATGAAGCATGCGTCGTTATAAAGGCATCAATATGTATTTCACTTTACTGAACACACACAATAACTTATGATTCTGAATGGACAACCGTAGCACACTGTGAGTCCTTCTTACAGACTACTGAGGTACATGTAGTAATAATATATCAAAAGCCCCCTCAATCAACCTTTGTTTGTAACTAGTCAAGAACATCCATAAGACACTTGAACTTAAAAGTTACTGTAAGTCGCATCTAATAATGTTTCAGTCAGAAAACCTTATGTGTGTAGTCATAAAGCATTAGGAATGTGTTTTAATTCACTATGTACAGATGTTGTCTTCGTAGAAAGAATTGCTCAAAAGAACAGTTTACATGAAATATAAGTAAATAGAAGAGGCTTAATTAAGGAAAGTGAGTTGAAAAGAAGGAAATAGGAGAGAGAGAGGGACCTGGAAATTGGACCAGCTCAAGTTTCAGGCTCAGTTCAGTCTCTACTAAATTCTAGCCACTGTCACTTTAAAATAGTTCCCATTATAATTCTCCTTGATTTGATTGGATGGTCCTGATATTTTGTAGCACCCAATGTACACATTACTCTTCACTGGCTCATACTTTATTAATGGTGCAGCTCACTTTAATGAACTAATCGTGAGTAAGAACTCTACACACAAACTTGTAGTGGACTGAGGAATAATCGGTGCAACCCAACCCAGGACCAGAGCTAAAAGAGACAAATGGGTTAACAAGACTGAATGTGGAGGTAGGAGAAGCTTTTGGGAGCTTTATTATACACTGAAAAAGGCTGTACATGTTGTAGGTCAAAGCAAACCATCAGCGCAGGATGTTTCTTTGCCAGCAGCAGCCGGAGAGCATCCTGAGGTCACAGACAGGGAAGTGTGCCACGACAGCAGGGTGCTGTGGATTATTAATAAGCAGGTGTACACAGTCCCCTGGACCTTTTGTTTGGGAAGTCTGGCACGCAAACCCTGCAGTAGCTCCTAAAAAGCCTTCCAGAGAGGGGGGTGCATGCAGACAGCAGGATGATAAGGGAATAGGGGGACATTTCTTTCTCCTTCTTCTTTTTGACAGTGTGTGTGGCGGTGTTGGTGGTGGCAGACTCTCTTATGAAATATTTAGCACTTGGACCTTCAAGTGAATTTACAGCGACTCTCCTAATTGAGGCGGTGTGGCTGGCCTCGGCACAGACACTTTAGGATAATGGAAGGATAATAAAGGCTTTCCCACCAGTGTGTGTGTGTGTGTGCGTGTGTGTGTGTGTGTGGGCAAAGATTTATGCTTCATGCAAAGATAAGACTTCACAAAAAGAAAAAAAAAAGAGGAAGCCTTTCTGTGATTAAGCGAGCAGACTCCAGTAATTAATTCCACCATTGCATCGACTCTTCTTCTCTTTATCGTCTCTTTATCATAATTAATGTGATGTTATCCCCTCACACCACAGCTGCTTTTGCATTATAATGCTCTCAATAGCCCTAGATGATAATTGTCTGTCCTTTCTTCTGCCTCTCTGTCTCCATCTGGAGCGCTGATTATCTCTTAGAGCTATTCTGATGTGCCCAGTCATGATGGTGCCCTAATTATAACACAGCAAACATTTTGCTTTAGCCGCCGGATCCCACTTGTTTTGACAAACACAGTCGAGTTCAGTTTAGCTCTCGTATCCTCGTGTGTGCTGGATGGTTGGAAAAAAAGCCAGCACCGATGTTTAGTATGGACGAGGCCAACGTTTTAGACAGAATGGGATGAGTTTCATTCATTAGGTGAATGAGAAAGTCTTGAGTTCAGGCCAAAGACCTTATTTATATTTGGTGAACACAGCGAGCCAAGCGCTGAGTAGTCTGCTGGCACCGCTGCTGTTGGTACAATTTTGCCCCTGAATCTCTGTTGGGATGTTTACCTTGAATTTTCAATTAGGAACAAAAGGACCCCTCTCTTGAAAGCTGCAGCGGATGAATAATGCATTATATTAACACAGAAGGAGTCAGTGTTGAGAATTTGTGAACGTGTCCACAGTTAAGATATTCGGGCATAACATTCCCTCATTCTGTCTGGTAGAAATGAACAGCAGCAGCAGCAGGAGCACTTCCTTTCCTGCTTCTGATGGCTGGCTCTCCATCGTGGTTTGTTTCATGTCCTGCAATGATTGTTCTGCGAAAGAGGAAAATCCGTGGAGGTGAAATATCAGCCCGGCACAACGTGTGAAATAATGCATTTCATAAATATAAATGAATTTGGAGGCAGAGGGAGCAGGGACTTTTTTCACAAATGTGGCGCAAAATGTTGCAGCATTTTTTGGCTTTATTATCGGTAACACTGTCTTTTCATAGCGTTAACTATAAAGAAATAACTGATGCTCGTGGGTGAAGAAAAGCACAGGAACACAAACTGACCACACAACACATGTGTAATGGAACAGATATCACTCTGCCAATATGAACAGATTATATTATATAGTTCCCTTCAATTATATGGTCTCCAAAGTATTAATTATATATGTGGTTATTATTTGAAATTACACAAAACAATGATCTGAAAGGGAATAGACACAAATGGTTCTGACAAAGCTGTATGGCATCAGTGTAGCCATCAGTGATTACACTTTTAAGAGCTTAAAATGGAGACTGCAGACCTGGTGCTAACATTCAGTGACACCCCCCCCTTGCCCCCTTCTTGTTGACTGTGTCAGTAGCACTGTTTGGCCATGGGGAGGCAGTGAAGACCCACTGTCAGTGATGTGGGAGGGCGAGCAGTCAGAATAAGGAGCAGGGGAGAAAATTCTGCACAGAGCAGCAGAGAGGAACATTTACTGATGTGTTGCGAATATTTCTGACACTTTGTGGGCTGTTTTATGCTTCTTTTCACTTTTGCTACATTTCTTTCAGAGGTAGATTATTGTGCTTTTCCTTCTCATTTAGGTGTCAGCTGTAGCTGTTTAAAATTACTGTTACTTGAATTGTCATGAATGAAACTGCCCATCAGTAAATAAAACAGTCTGAATAAGCTCCACCTCAACCAACTAAAACAGTAAAATACTGCTACTATTGATGAAATACATATAATAATATGTACTGTTTTGCCATCATTTATTCAGCTGAATAAATTAACACTTTTACTTTTGATACTTTTAGTACATTTTCCAGATAGTATTTCACTTAAAGGGACAGTTATAAATAGCTGATAAACAGCATCTTAGCCTTTTATAGGAGTTTATGTGCCAGACTAGGAATTGTTTTCTTTACACTTTTTTTGTACGGTTTTTGTACAGTTTGAACAAATTCAGCATAATGAGTTCATTACTGAGCTTTAGAGGAGCTGGTAGACAGATTTTGTTATCTTCTGGCTTCAGAAGCAGGCTGGCTGTTTCTCCCTGTTTCCGGTCTCAATCAATCTTCTCCCCTGACTGCTGTCAGAAAAGCAAAGAAGTGCTTTCTTTCCCAAAAAATATTTTATCATTACTTTTTGTATGATTCTGAATGCAGGACTTTTACACTGAAGGAATATTTTGTGTGTGTTATTTTGCCACCTTTAGTTAGAGCTGCCATAGCTGATTTTTTGGGCCACTTGGCAGCAGCGGAACGAGTCATGAGTACAATACATCATCACCTCTTAAGCTGAGGTGGCGAGCCAGTTGCTTATTCACTCATCCAGCAGATACAAAACACATCATTGCTCATTTGGAGCCGTGCTTTTGTGACCACCTGAATTCATTCTTGTAAAGATGTGAGTATGTCTTGCATTGCTGGCACTGATGTGAACTGGCAGTACAGATTTCAGGTCAGTGGGATGGAAACAGTAAAACAAACAAGACCGGCTGTCAGTCCATAAATTGTTTTTCAGATATGATCATAGAGTACAAGAAAAAATGAAGTCTGCACTCAGTGTTCCTGCTGGGTTCAGATGCCTAACCTGTAACATGAAGTATCTGTGAAAATGACTGTATCAGTAATGAAATCTAACAAGCATTACCATCATTTCAATGGAATCAATATTCACTTAAAATCACACGGAGGGCCCCACTGTGTGTACCTGCTGCATCTGATAGCAATTACAAAATTTCTCATCCTGTCCCCTAAATTGTATGATTTTATCTCTTAACACAACAACCCCCCCGCCCAACACACACACACACACACACACACACACACACACACACATACACACAAGCACAGCTGTGAAGACTGATGATCCGTCATGGCCTCCCACCTGGACCAAACACTCCATTCAGCCCTCTTCTTGTGGCCTAATAGACAGAGAGGGGATCAATACAGAAGGACAGTGAGTTAATACAACACGGTAAGTTATGTTTACACTGACATAAAATCCTTTCCAGCCATCGTGGGGTTAAGTAAGAAGAATGAACCTGCTGAACATTATGAGACTCAGGAGCACTTAAAACCATGATAATCCACCGCCAGCCTTTAAAAATGCCACCATTAACAGTCAGGTAATCTTACTTTTCATCCACACAGTCTGGGGGATAATCTGTTCACAGTAGCCTAAAGACTGTGCAGGGCTTTCTGCTGCAGACCGCCGATCTCTCGTTGCTAAACCAGCCTCCTGGGAAGGTTATATCGACAGTAATATAAACAGCTGCATCGCCTACTGTGCCGAGATCTGAGTAATTTTCATCCTCTGCCTTCCCCTGTTCTGAGCCCATGCAGCTTCCCCGGGAATAACAATCACATTAATCTGAGCGAGTGTTGAGTAACCGCCTGAAACCTCAGTCAGTTTGTTTATGTTTTTGGCTATGGGACCTGAAGCACCACGGGGGGGAGTGCTAATAATCAGGAAGAGTTAAATCAAGAGCATGTATGTCTCAGTTTGCCGTTCCACTGTGGATTTCCTGCAGATGGAGATGAGTGCAGACAGTAGAGGACTTTCTCTCCCGCTGAGAAGCAGCTCCACCACACGTCCGCCTCATCTCCTCTATCTAACATTACAGGTGTTTACCCCCAGGGAGGAGAACTGCCGGGGTGCCACCCATGGGTGTTGTGATAGCTACCGAGAACTCACCGCTCTGTTTCTACAGGGCGATGCTGTAATCTAACTGAACTGTGTGAACCATCATTTCCTCTTCCTGCCGATGAGGCGTGAGAAGTCGTCTGGATGAAGAGAGATGGAGCGATAGAGAGACACATACAACACACACTGGGGCAAGGAGAAGACAAAGAGAGGGGCAAAAAAGGGTGAAATTTCCCTGGTACATTGAACACATGGTTCACATGCATGTCAGCTAATTTAAATAATGGAGCTGTACTGGAGCACAGATTTACAGATGCAGTCCAGAACAAGCCAAACAAAAGCAGTGCTGCTCGTGGTCCTGTGTCATGCTGTGAGCATTTTGGAGCCACAACATGAAAATGGCACCTCATCACAATATTGCACCATAATGTGATATTACAGTGATTTTGCCCCTCTTTATGACATCTGTTTCTCCTTAAATCACTGTGATAGTCCTATAACAGGGTCACAGCGTGCCTGTAGGTCTGAATGAGAAGTCTAGAATGATCTTGTTGTGCTTTATGGGGATATTTTTAGCTCTCTTTATATCCTCAACTTCCTGTGGTATTTGGTAAGCCAGTGTCAGGGACCCACTTTTTAAAAAAAATCTCTCACTATATAATATAGTAATAATTCTATAGGTAGGTCTATAGGTCTATTCTAGGTACATGCACATGATGTACGCTATCTATGAACATAGTGAGATTACAGTATTATCAAGTATTATCAGGTAAGTGTACTCAAAATATGAAGAGTTAAAGAGCTCTGATCATGTTTGCCTTGATTAATGCTTAAGAAGCGTTTCGATGTTGTAGTTGGTAAAGGTGAAGATAATCGCTTAATCACGACTATTATTATAATTATTGCTATCAGATATGTGTAGTGGAGTAAAAAGTCAAATGTGTAGTATAGCTGAAGTGTAAAATAGCATAAAATGGAAATAGTACATGTAGCTCATAATTGTACATGCAGAGTAAATTCACTCTGTTACATTTCACCACCTGAGTTTACATTTACTCAGACAAAATGCTTGATATGTGAGGTGATATAACCAATACTTCTGTATTTGGGATTTTAAATGTGGCTAAAATGATGCAGCAATGACCAATGATGCAGTTTTGGGTCTGAAAGTTGAAGCAAGCTAAATTTTCGACTGTGAAGCTACATCAGAAGAAACAAGTAAGAAGACCAGATACCTGTAGATTAATTGTACTGTAGATTGATTGTGTAACATTTCAGCCATATCAGAATAATACATGCTACCTTTTTCTCTAAAGAAGTGAATAAAAAAATGAAATATTGAATTGTCTGTTACTGCAGTGTTTTAACCCTTTTTATGAAATTGTATTTATTACATTTACTTTTATATTTAATTGAATCCTGTCTATTTAGCAATTATTGTTAGAATATATCAATATCAATGAATAAATGGTTTATAACACACATAACAACACATAATATCGCTGTAATCAGATATAAGAAGATATTCAAGTGTTTGGTATCTAGCTATTCCTTCTTTCTAACTGCTGTTTATACTAAAACACACCTGTGAACAGTGAAGAAATGCTTTACTAGTCTTCATATCATATCATTATATAGCATTACAACACTACACTGTTTAAGCAGTCATAGTTTTTTTTTTTTTTTTAAAATGCATTCATATATTGCTCTGTATTGCTTTAAACTACATTATAGTGTGTTACACTTTGTTATTAAGTGATTACATGCTCCTCATAACTGCAGGAACAGGTTAAAATGAGGTTTATGTCTGAGGCAGTAACCAGCCCTGACTGAGTGGACTCCTTAAAACTTGTGCACAGTGTGTGTGTCAGTGAGCCTGTGACTTCACTGTGAGCGGTGTGAGTGTGTGTGTGTGTGTGTGTGTGTGTGTGAGAGAGAGAGAGAGGCTCAGGGGAGCAGAGAGGCTCCGCTGGGAGCTC
>JBAJHX010000036.1:20331662-20348300 GCA_037176925.1 Amniataba percoides
GTATATCTATCTCATCAACAAAAACCATGACGGTGAGTCACATTTGTGATTCAAGAATATCTCAGTGCGACAAATTTACAATAAGCCCTCTGAGTCAGTATAAAGAAATGACTGACCACAAGCCATAATGAGATGAAGCCAAAAGCAATATTTCACTCACTTGTATAATCAGTTTAATGGACCTGTGAAGTGAATTTGCATTTTAAATAAATGTCTCTTTAATGTTTGTCCACAGAGCATTCATTTGTTCACATCTGGAACTTGACCTGAATCAGTACTTTATATTTTATCAGGATAGTAGGTTCCTTTCTTTTTATGCAAATAAGGCAGGTCTGAAGGACACATACAGTGGTTAGTAGTCAGTGCAGGCAGAGCAGCTGGGCAGCAGGTGGAAATGACTGACAGCTTGGATTTCTTCTTTAGACACCTTTTTCATGTTCATTCTCGGTTAGATTGTCGTATTGTTTTATTTTCATGCTTTTTAGGAAAGCAACCCTTGCTGATATCGGTCAAAGGACAATAATCAGCTATGCATAGGAAGAGCTCTGATCCTAAAGAATGTCTCCATCTAGTTTTTCTTACCTAGTTTTAATAGTCAAAGGACTGTTTTCAATTTATAGACAGGAGTTACAGCTGCATAGAAATTGAGAAACCCCTATCAGGGCTGGTACACCTGCTATTGTCAAACAATGCATCAGCATGAGAGCAGGAAAAATGTCCTAACCTTTTTGAAAACCACTAACTTAAAAAGCACCTGAGGCTTATTACAGAAACCTCTTAGATTCAATAGTTCCTGTTGTGTTAAGAGAAACCTTCCCGGCTTGAGAGCAGAGAACAGAGCTCTGCATTAAGGTCAGCGATAAGAACATACTGTACTGAGAAAATGCTACATTTCACGTAGCTCGGCGGTTCAGACTGTGAGCGGGCAGCATCACTAACTTGACGTTGTTGGAATTTACAAGGTTGATTCTATAAGCTGAGCATCTTGTTTACCGTGACAAACAGAGGAGAAAGTTACCTCAGGGGGAGATGCCACTCTCTTTTAATACAGAGGCCAGCATGTAAAGGTGTGATCTGGCTTGACAGCTGGGATTGGAAAAAAGCCCCAAACTCTCAGGTCCGTGGCTCACTCTCCGCGCTCCACCTGAGTCTTCATGCCCAGAGCAGCTTTCACTTACCTCACCCATCCACTCCCCTCAGTGGCTCTAGTGGCGCCTGAGGGATGAGGTGAGTTATTTTTGGTTCTATTGGAGGGGCGAGACTGTCTGTATGCATTGATCCTCTGTCACCTCAGGAAGATGCTCAACCTTTTCCATCACTTATACCTATCATAAAAAAAAACACTCCTCACCTTATTATTTCATTGATTATATCTGACACACTATAGATCCCCTCTTTGAGAAGCCTGTCACTTGTGATTAGCAAAGCGATAAGCCCAAAGTTCCCCGGATCATACCGAAGATCTTATGAACAGTGTGAGCAGCCGAGCCCGAAGCCCTGGAGAAGGGCTACATTTGTGCTCACAGGTTTGACGCAAGTGGACAGCAAAGCTCCATGTCAAAATCTCTGTCCTTTAAGGCTCATTAAACCCTGCTGGTGCATGGCCACCTACAGGCAGACCGGCAGACAGGAGGGGAGGGAGACACCCAGGCAGGGAGGCTGGCAGGTAGGAGGACGAGTAAGCACGCATGCAAGCATGAGCGCGCTACAGCAGGCTCCTGACAGAGAACATTAACATAACCTTGTTCCTCACGCTGCCTACACGCCTGATTAATGAGGACAGGCCTGCTGGATGGCTGAGCGAGGTGGTGAGCGCAGACAGACGGGCATAGACAAAGAGAGGGGGAATAAAAGAGAGGCAGATATTAGGGACAGAAGAAGAGAGAGCGAGGCGGAGAGCGGACTTTGGAGATAGCAGACAGAAAATCAATTACCAGGCTTAGACACAGTCATCCGACTCTCAAAGCCTCCTCACTTCAGAAGTTTGAACACGCTCAGCTTTATTCTAGACGGCTTTTTGCCTCGGTGAAAACAGAGCAGCTCCACTTTCTATACGTGCCAGCCACCGTGATTACGAGTCCACATAATTACATGTCACCTTGTTACATGATTTACTTTCTCACAAAGCAATGTCTCGTTCAGATGAATGACCTACATGTAATTGTATCAGGTTAAAAAAGACACAGTGGAGCAAATCAATTTCTGTATGCAAAATGACATGTAGCCTCTCCGGCGCCTGTTGAGAGAGGAGGTGAGAGATTACATTCATTATTCATCACAGTTTCCATTCTTGAGTCCCGCTCGCACCAGAAAGTGGCACAGTGAAATAAATCTGCGCATGCCTGTGAAAATATTTGATTCTAGAAGCTCATGTAGTGACTACTCAATAGACTAGTTAACTACTGTTGCTGCCACCCAAAGGAGAGAGAAGCTAACCAGCCAGGAACATAAGAGCCACCACAGAGATGTTGGTGGGGGGGGGGAGGCTCTCCCACTGACAGTGATGGACAGGAAAAAAAAGGCACCAACGTGCAGAGGGTTGTGATGCATTCACGGTGAAACAGATCCAAACCCTGATCAAAATCAAATAGTTTTATTATGTGACTCAGATTAAAATATAAGTGTGTCACTATATAATAAAAACACAAAGAGACACTTTTTATTTATGTATTTGGAGGCAGGAAGATACCAACTAATTTTCTGGCATGAAGGACAACCTATAAGGCGCTGCATTGAGTTTCCTCCTCTGTAAGGGCACCCTAGGGGGCTCTTCATCAACCTGTATAACATGCAGTTTGGAGGGGTGTTACGCCGCCTTTTTAACTGGCTGAACAATCAATGGTCTAATTGTTTGATGGATTTGTCACACGTTTGTCACTTGCAATTTAAATAGTACTGGGGTGCAAATTGCCCATAAATCAATGTGAAGCTATCTCAGTGCCCTTGCACGAGCACATAAGCCACCAAGAGTGAACAATAGCAGATATGCTGCATTCAACCTGCAGATTTTATTATGACATGGAAGATGCAATGCAAGAGATCTTCTTGCAGCTGCCTCCTAAGTTTTTCTTGTGTTTATGACAGTGCAGAATAGGACATCTAACCACAATAGCGTTCATCATGTCGGATTCCCCTTTTCCCCTGTTAGTGCTGGCTAGAAAGCTTTCTAATCAAAAGTCAACAGCAAGTCAACTTTAATCAAAGCAATGACGTTTAAAAAAAAGTTTATGGATTTTAACGCCAAGAGTGAATGCTTTGATCATAGCAGTTTGATTTAAATGAGTTGATTTTGCCACACTGAATCATAGGTTGACCTCTATAGTAGCAGATTATACGGTGCTCTGTGGCATTGTGATTAAGGCTGAAAAGTCTGTAAGCCTAAAGAAAGACTCAAAAGACAACCAAATAGCAGCCCAGTGCGGTGCATTAAGTTCAAGACATCCTGAGCAGGGAAATCAGCATGAAAGACTCTCTGACTGAGCAGCACTTATTCAGCCTTTTGTAAAGATGTAACACAGTGCCAAGTCTGCCAAGGGGGCTCTCCAGCTGCGGACTATGGTGGTAAGTTTTGCAGGGGGAAATCTGGAGGGGGGCTGTCTGCTCAGCCTCAGTTAGGGCCAAACTGTATGGCGTGACAGGAGAAATGTCAGCCACTGCTGAACCCTGGTGAGCTTGGTGTCTTGCTGGCATGCGACAGCAAAATATAGATCTCTGCTCACTGCCATGAGGACAGCAGACAATGGTCAAGTGTTCCCACCCCCAAAAGCCTGGAGTACATAGAAAGACTCTGATCAATATGTGACCAGTCATAGAGAAAAGATTTTTTGTAGAAATATCAATATAATAGCTCACTTCAGTCAGCATCCGCAGGGCACTCCAAAGCACAGCTGAGAATGTGAATGAAAAAGCTTTTCACCGCTATTTGCCATGACTGTACAAAGCATCCATTACGTAGCATGCATGTGCATCTCCAAGATTTTCAAAAGAAATTTGACATTAACATTTCACATGACAGGTAGCACATACACAGCTACACGTAGTTCATCTGTTTGCTCTCTCCCTTTCACTAATGCGTACACATTAACAGGCGTTTGCCATTTTTGCTGCAAATGAGCTGTCAGCCTCTTTCACCCAAGCCTGAGAAGACGTGGGCTTATCACAATAGTGCATGACAGAATAAAATGTTAATGGAGGGCAGGCCACGCACAGGGAGGCTGTGGGAGCTCTGATCAGCCTCTTGACGCTCCCTCATCAGCCACAGCAGCTGTCACGGTTAAGACAACAGTGTCAACGGAATTGTGCCGGCTGACCTTATCGCTCCTCTGATGGCTGCACTTAAGGATTATGAAAATAAAGAGCTATAGAAATAACAGCAACAAGTCTTCTTTGTTTATGCACTAATGGGTTGACTCCAGGGACGGTAGATGAAGGCAAGAATTTATAAGATGTAATTCATCGTATATGTGTTTGTTATTTATCAGATTGTGTCAGATTGGATCTTGGAGGTTATCACTGCACAAAGGTTCATTTAAAGAACAGTTTTTGGAAATACACATTTACTTTCCTGTGTAAAGCAGTGGTTGTAAAACCAAAACACTCCTTCATGGCCAGACCTCCATCCAATTTACTTTAGCAATCAAACAAAACAGATAAGGTTGATATCAATTTGACCTGACGTCGGAAGTAAGTGAAATAAATTAGGACTGTGTGGCTTTAGATACTGAATGTAAAGTAAATAATGGATAAAAAAAACAACTTTGTTATTTAGTTCATTAGTTTATTATTGATTTTTCTCAAAAGTAAAATCATCCTCTGGACCAGTGAGGAGGGTTGAGATCTATCAGCATTTTTCAACAGTGACAAGTCCTCACACCTCTTGGCCTGACAGTCAATATCTCTGACTGGTGTGCACTTAGAAAATGTGTGATGAGTTGCCATGACAACCGCCAACTGTGAACTGTTATGTCACTGACCTTAGCGTCTGCACATCTCCATATTTAGCAGTAACTTCAATATTTATCTCTCATTGTCTCAATATGTTTATGTATGTTTGTAACATAAAATGGAGTTATTATGACTGTAGCTTTGTTCTTAATGTTGCCCAAGTGTTATTAAAAATGTACAGTGTTAATGAAAATCAATATATTTTGTGCTAACCTTGTCTTGACCTTGCAGCGCCTGCATTGGGAACTCTGACCTTGAGATGAGAATACAACCTCCAGAAACTACAGCCAGCTGCTGATTAAATGAATTTATTATGTCTGTCACAAAATCTGCTTACCAGCAGCTTTAAATCTCATTAATTAATGTTATATCATGTTGTTTATGCCACACAAAAACCAATGTGCAAAAATAACAAGTTTAATTCCACAAGATAGCCACTCCAGCTGTGTCCAGTCTTCAGATTCACTCACGCTAACCGGCTGCTGCTTCACTCTTACCAGACAGACATGAGAGTATCAGTTTCCCCATCTAACTCTCATCAGAAGAGCAAATAAGACTGATTCAAAAATGTACAACAGTACCTTCAAGTAAGGAAATTATACATCATGATGTGAAGTAATAATTCCAGTCAGCATTTGCAGCCTAAATGGAATTCATTGTATTTTTCAGTGTGGCCAAATTCAGTGTAGCCACTGATGGTCGTGGCATTGGGAGAGCGAAAGCAAGCAGATGTGTCGAGGACTAATCCAAAAAACATGCTGCTCCTTGAATTTGGAGGCTGGCAACTGCACTCCTCTGTGAAAAAGCATGGCACCATGATTGCGACGACAAGAGTCAAGAGTGGTTCAAGAATCGGTAGAGACACCTGCTGAAAGGCCCTCACACATGCACACGAGCCCGATCCAGCATCAGTGACAGGCAGGCTAATGACATTTATTTTCTGACAATACCTTTTTTTTCTCTTTCTTTTTTTTTCTGAAATCATGGCTGGAAACGGCTGTGGATGTAGAATAAGAGCAGCAGAGGAGGATCGAGGGAGTGTGTTGTCGGCAGCAGAGGGAAATGAGTATCTAGAGAGGGGAATGGGGGTGGATCTGCTCAAGTGGTGCGAAACAGCTGGCCGCGGTGAGCTCCGTCCTCCTCTCGGTATAAACAAGCCGGTTACATCCCAACCTGTGTGACATGCATGGCGGCCAACAAATCCCACGGCGGCTTTTGAAAATGTTAGCTTGTGTGTGAAGTTGTGGCGGACACGTTTCTGAACTGTGTGGGAGGGGAAGTGCTCTCTCAGCCGGCGTGCTGAGCGGCACACAAGGCTGCCGATGCTGGTGTGCACATCTGGATTGAACTGTCTGATGCTGGTTTAAGATCTGCATCGCTGTTCTAGTACTTTTTGAGGATGATAATCTTGGTTTAAGCATGCTATTCTGTAGAATTAACTCAGATATACTTTAATTCCCCCTTTGACAAAAGACATTAGACACAGGCAGACAGATGGAAAACCTGTTTGAATAGAAGACATGGAAACTATTGTAAATCCATGAGGAATGTCACACTGATACATTTTTAAACCAGATTCTCTAATCCCCTGCAGCTTTAACCTATTAGATTTCATCTCATTCTCACTCCTGGTGTTTAAAAGTGGCAGTGATAAATGAACAACATTAGAGTGCTGAAACACACCTCTTCCACTGACTATCACTGTGCTGCTTTTCCAGAGGACTTGAAGATTAGACAAAAATAGAGTAATCAAGTGAGGGCATAGGGAGTGAGATCATTGCGTCGGGGTTCATTTTCATGACAGCCATAGGTGCAGTTTCATGAACAGTGTGCCCCATTATCTCCTAAAGCATTATTCATCAGTAAATCAACTTCATAATACCCCCTGATGTGCTGTGAAGACTCCATGAATGAAATGTCACCATCAATATGCTTACAGACTAACATTAGATGGCACTATCAAGTCAGGGAATCATGTATTTAATGTGCAGGTAGCTGGCTGCTCAGATTCGGTTAGCATCATAAATTGATCTGCTGAAGCTTTGGTGACAGTTGAATGAATTTTCAAGAGGCAGAGATCGATATGAGACCTCCAGGTATGCAGCCAATCAGAGCCCTTGATGGAGGCAGAGCGGCATTAAATTATATCTTAATGGAGAATGGAAATTATTTTGCATTGCACCAACTGAGATTACTTCATGCATGCATACAAGCACACGTGCACAAACACAGTCCAAAATCAGCCCCTCTGTGAGAGCCCCAGATTAACTCCATCCACTGTAGATTCAAATCACGGCTTTCTCGACGCATCCCTCTCACCATGACACAGATGGGCTCCAGTCCCAACACAGACTGCTCTCTTTAACAATTTACCTGATTTACAGCCCCTTATAGCAGCTGCAATTCAGTCAGTGAATAAACAAGGAGCAGATGGCCACTTGGAGGCACAAGTGTCAATCAGCTGGGATGGAGGCAACAAGAGATAGTGAAGACTCCTGTGTGAGAACATGCAAATGTATGCATGAACATACACGTCTACACACACACACACTGTCAAATACACACTAAGAATCAGGTCTGCATGACTTTTTCAGTGAAACTGTCAAATGTAATGTCAACTTTGATGTGTTTGGGGCTCCTTGCACTGTTTCTAGTTTTATAGCAACCACTCATGACTGGATGTCATCCCCTCGTTGTCTAAGTATGATGCTGGAACATACACAGACACCAGAGTAACTACTATTTGTGTGCACAGCCTTTTTTCCCTTTTTTTTAGACCCATTATCCAGAAATACCAAGTTAAAGATGCCCTGTGGAGTTCTCTCATAAACAAACCAAAGCATTGTGTGTATCCTTGAGGTCTTGAGGCATTTGAATGCACTTCCTTTCTCATAAAACATTTGCCATTCTTTTCATCCACTTTAAATCCTGCATTGTTCACATCCATGTTTACTAGCTTGCAGTCCTTTTCTTCACTGGCTTTGTAAAAGAAGACATGTGTTTTGCATTGTTTGCTTCCCTCTGTGCATGCATGCACATCCTCCTGCACATGATACCAGCCAAACAGCATTAGTTCGATTCAGAATGCAGCTTACTTTCCCTGTAGTATTCTCACTGCATATTCGAAACTCTGCTGGGTTGAGGGGAAATGCAATTGCCCCCTAAAGCATTGATTTTGATTCACCCCATTTCATTTTTATTAACTTACAGGAGAGAAAAGCTGCCTCTTCTTTCTTATGTATGGATAGATATTTCACACAGTCCTTTTATGCAGAATCTCAGATAATGGAAAACCCCCATAGCACACATTTGCCATGGCTCGGGCTATTCCCAAATCAATTCACAAAGGCCACGCAGCAATCTGAATTATTCAAGGAAAACAAGCAATTCATACATTATTGAGATGCACTTGTTGTACTCATTGGCTCAAAAATATTTATACTTTTATTAAATGCATGCTGCTTGAAACACACACGGAGTCCCTCCGAGCACTAAAAGAGAGACACAAATAAGAACAAAGTGATCTTGTCTGCAGGGACTGCAGGGACTAAAATAAAAACTATAAAAAAGACAAAGCTATCTGCTCATTTTGCAACACTGAAATTAAAGTATTGTTTCTACCTGCCTGATGTTGCCCTCCGTCTCCTCTGTGTTATTTTCAGGTGTAAAAACAGTCACTGTGTGAGTGGGTGGGTGAGCAGGGGGGAATTGGTGAGCAATTAGGGTGCAAATAACAATAACCCCATTAACTCATTGAATTGTGGCCCAAAGAGGGCCCAACTGATGAATAAATATTCATTTTCTTTCCAATTTTTGTCACACAAATTTACAATTAATACTATTTAATATAATTCAAAAACTCAGCAAAAGTGAGTTTTCTATTTGCATTTTCATTTTTACATTTTTAAAGCTGGGATTATACAAGCATGTGCTGGTAAATGATTTGGACATCAGTTGGCAGGTGCCCTCTTCAGCTCTGTTTCTTGAATTTTCCAGCCTTCAGTTTTTCTCATCTTCCTTCTCTATCCTGTCCGTCTCTTTCCACCTCTCATGCATGCTTAGCCTACCCAGTGAATAAAAATTCACAAAATCTGACATTTTGTACATTGTTTGACACAGTAATACTGATGTAACAGGTTTACAGGTGTGTGTTTATCTTGTATTTTACAGTAGCCATGAATGAGGCTTAGCGAGACAATAAATAGAGACAATAAACCCGACCCTGAAAATGAGCCATCATGGAGGTTGAGCTGAATCCAGACCGGGCTGTGTACAGAGGTGAGACAAATGCTAATATCAGCGTGCTAACATGAAGAAAGTTCAGCTGAGGTGGATGGTGATACAAAACAAAAATGTAAAAATGTGGATATTTCAATCTAATGATATTAGCTCAAATAATGGAATCTTATGGGTAAATGGCTAGTTCAAGGGAGCCTTCAAGAGATCAAAACAATATCTAATGTCAAAGTTATCAGCTAATGAGGTGTATACTGTGGATGCTGAAGTTGACAACCAATGGTTCAAATTGATCACTTGAATACCAAACAAAGGATTTACAGATGCACAGGTCCCATTATGTCATTATTTATTTTGTTGTGCATTATTTTATTGTTCATTTTATTAAATGGACTGGAGTGGTTAAACCAAGGAAAAAGCTGTTTAAACCAGATCATTTAAACCTATCAAGGGGTGGCATTTAATGTTCAGCGTTGAACTTCACCTCTTTCCACAGTCAGGTGTCCTTGCCACAGCTGGTGATTCTAGGAAAATCCTGGCAGAAGGAGGAGAGGAATTCTTGAAACAAAGGTAAGAAAGAAAAATCTGGCCCAAGAGGAACCAGTGGCAGAGTTATTTCTACGATCTGTAATTCGGTGTGACAGAAAATGCATTGCCCTCATTACTGCCTACTGGACTCCCCCCAACACGCTCCTCTGAGATCAACCTTGGTAGGAAATGAGAATATTTATCATCTAAGTCATTTATGCTGCCGGCTGAGGATTCTCTAAGATTGACATAATTGATATGGGTTGAGTCTATCCAAAGAGTTGCCTACTTTAATCCACAAGTCATTAAGTTGGTAAATTACACATTTTAAAATGTCTATTTTGAATGTGATTCTTTACATCAGTGTCAGTTTGGCATAATACCTTGCTTTTTTGATTAGTTTATCATCTTATGCAGTCTAAACCTGTGCGTTGGATGTGTTGCCTCACACAGATTTACATACTCTCTGTTACTCATGTGAAAAAAGTGATGGTTATGGTTGTTTCAGTCTGTGGAGCCAGCTGGAGGGAGACACCAAAGACTTGTCTGATCTGCCAGAGAGCCGCAGACAGGTCCATCAGTCTGTCTGCCTCACCAATGGCTGCATCCCATCGAGTCGTGCGTCACATCGGCTGTGCGTACTGTAAAAAATGATGACACACAGGAATGCTGTGGCAGCACTTTGAGCCTGAGCAGCCGGACCGGAGAGCAAAGTAAGGAGTGATGACCAATAAACATCTTATCCAAAAGAAAGAGAAGCCGATAGTGTTTCACAGATTCCATTTCGTCGAGGTTACTGCCAGAACAAAAGGTCTCTTTCCTGACTCCGAACTGGAAAAGCAAAGGGACGAAGCACTGATATGGATTTAAAAGCACTTTAAAATGGGCTTTTTCCACATTTGTTTTAAAATGTTTGTTTCTATCATTTCCTGATCTCAGTTTTCCTGCAGATGTTCACTGCAGCTGCCAACGACTGAACGCAAGGCTTCACCATGAATTAGAGGGAAAGTGCACTGTTTGTCCAACACAGCTCAGACTGTTAAAATACAAACCATCCATAAAGCACAGCAGAAGGTAGCGCTTGCTGTTGTTTTGGGGGAAAATGGAAACTCTGAAGTAATGACGTCATTATTTAGCTTTCTTAACTGATTCTAACTTGGCTTTTGCTGTTTTGTTTGTAATTTCTTTTCACATAGTTTTAAATGCTGCACTTAAGAGAAAATGTTAAAAGCTGCTCCATTAGGGTAAAAGAACAATATAGCAGAGCAGTAATGAAGAGATGCGCTCTGTGTTCTTAAACTGAAGTAGCATCTCTCCCTAAAATTTCTATTAATTTCTCTGTATAGTGGCCCAGATTCGTGTTTTCTGCCTCTCGTTTTACTGTTCAGATTTTAGTGAAATATAAAGCAGCAGGGATTTTTTGGTGGAAACAAGTAAAATGAATCTTTAGAAATGTTGCTGTATGTAGACAGAATTAATGAGGAGTGGCAAAACATGCCGTATTTAATTTAGATGATAAGAAACTGGGAGCGGTGTTAGAAAATGAAATGAGCCATTGACAGCTCATATTTGTTTGTGACATTAAAACCCCCTCTTCAAATCTCATGGCTTAATAGGGCACTAAATGAAGATAAAAAGCTTGCTGTAAAAAGCAGGAGCTGGGGGAGGAGAATTAGAAACGTAGTGCATTACCCTTTTCAGGGATACTGAATAATGATGGATAGTCACTGACCCCTTTTCAGGGACTGTACAATGTGTTGTACTGTACAACATCCGGTGGTGCTCCATTCACCGTAATGCCGTCCACTCTGTAGTTACTGTGGCAACCTGAGTGATGGGTAGTTTCACGACTTTCAAATGAGTCAGTGTTGTTATGGATGGATGAAGGATGAAGTATCACGGCAAAAAGCAAAGTGAACTTTACTTGCTGTGTGTTTGTGCATGCATGGCAAACTCAGGTATTAAGGCTTGAGATGATGATGGAGAGGATGCGGAGGCTCTGATGATAAAAGCAGCCGGAAACCCTGCTGTGATTAAATGTAATTTTCATACAGTTAAAAAGCAATAACCTCTCATTCAGGAAATGATCACAGGCACCTTTTCACCCACTAACAAGAAAAACAAGCGTTTAAATGAAGAGCTACAAATGCAGATGCACAGATATACTGTGTGACTCTGTAATATGAGCCCATTTTAATCAGACAAGTGCAATGTCAACATGTTATAGGCTGTGCTGTTTACAAAAGTGGGTTGATTGAAAAAAAACAATTCCTGTGATGCTAAAAAGTACAAAGTATTGGATTAATGTTGGTGCCTGGATTATGCTCACAGATTATGTTTTTTTTAATGACAAAAGCACTTTATTTTAGTACCACAAAAGGTTCCATGTGTGGTTCAGATTGAGCAGTCTCACTGGTTAAGATTAGGGACAGATCATGGTATTAAACTATACAGTAAACACATGTGCTTCATATCACTGTGAACCACAAGATCTTTTCTCATCCTTAAAAGCACTCTGTGGAGTTTTTGGTTTTGCTTGTGAAACAGTCTCAGTTTAACAGTGATGCCTCCATATGACCTATATAAGCAAACAAGAACAACAGAGAGAAGAAGGCAGTTTCTTACAGGTTTTATTAATGCCTGCCAACCAAGTCAGACTTTTCTGCAAGATGAAATCAAACAGTGCCCGCTCTCCTCACAGAGGAGCAGTATCCTTTCAACAGGAAGTGAAGCGGAGAGAACATGTAACCTAATGTTAGGTGAAACACGACCACCTTTGTCCACAGGGACCACCAAAATCCACAACGAATGAAAAGTTCTTCCCCCAAGAGGTCTAAATGCCTAAATATTACAACAGAAAACTTTGTATGCTGTAATTAAATGTTGGTCAGATTTTGTATTGCAGTGCCAGTATAGAGATGTTGTGTTGATATTCTAATTCTGGCGTGTTTTTTTATATTTTTATCTTTTATGTTTTAAAGGTTATCTGGACAGTCCATAACGTTATGTCTTAGTGTATTTGTGTTATTTCTTGAATAAGGCCACTTTGGCAACTTGGCCTAAAAAAAGGCTTAAAGCTGGCTTAACTTTTGCCAGAATATGACTTCTTCCACCAGGCTGCTGGCTTCACTGTGGTGGTTATAAAATTATCTTAAAGCACTGTGGAGTTCTCTAGTATTATTTAGAGCCTAGAACCAATGAAACAATAAAACTACTGGTTTTCTGTGCCCTTAGAGCAGCGTCAGTTGAGGTGTCTCAACTGACGCCCCTTTCTGCGAGATGACATTATTAAAAACTACTTTGATGATCACCTCCCACCGATGATGGTTCAGGGAAAGAAATCATGTTTGAGTTCAGATCAATACTTCATTAAGGTTAGACAGCTGCTTATGAAATCTCCCCAATCAGGTTTCATTGCTCTACATTACTATCATGTCAGTTCCTCCTTTTCTTCCCAGCATCACATTTTCTGAACCTCTGTCCCCTCTGACACATGCAGAGCATTATGAATGTAGGCAGCACTCCTGGAGCTGCTGTAGCGTGTCACAAATGGTCTCCTCCCTCTTCCTCTCTTTGGCTCCCTCCAATGTCTTATTTCTATGATTTTATTGTTTTAAGTGTCGACCCATGAGCTAACCTGAGCTATCACCAAAGAAATGTGCAGGTTGGCCATAAAGCTTTAAAAAATAATAAGATAAACTCATGCTAGGGGCCAGCTTAAGAAGTATAAAGCAGAAATGATGGGTAACACCTCTTGGTGCTGGTAGAAATGCTGACAGATTAGTTTGTTACACTTTTTATTCGGTCAATAAGTTGTTGGTAGAAAAGGTGAAGAGTTAGGTTATTGTAGCAATTACAAGTGTGAGCAGATAAAAGTGAGATTAATGGTGTCTGTTTTTAATTTCTAAATTCAGAGTGTTCCACATGTTGGACTCTTGGACCTTTTTCAACACCAGGCTGGCTCCCACACTCGACCCATGACCACGTCGACCCAGAGTACAGCTCGAACACAGTATTTCATGGCCAAATGATTCGCAGCCCAATTCTGAAGCTCATCCATGTAGAAATTCGACCTATACCAAGAAGAACGAGGAAATTAGACAAGCCTGAGTGCTTTTCTTTCCCCATAGCTGTACTCTTTAAACTTTTTGAGGGCTGCGATCCAGTACAGCTGTCTGACATAGCTGTACTGTATCTATGGTGATGATGGTATGGTGAAAGCTCTTAGTGAAACGGGCTGCATGAATTAAAAACACAATTATCACTGAAATTTTCCTGCAGCTTTCATTAAAAAAAAAAAAAAGCGCTCTGTTTGCGCTCTCGTGTAATTAGCTACGTAGCCAATATGTTTCAAAAGCTTATGCAACAGGCGGTGATTGCGACTACAGCAAGAGATTGTGAAAGGAGAGTGAGGGCCTTTGGGTGGATGTGATGACTGATGGTGTCACTGGGAGACAAAAAAATATGATTAGGGCGAGATTACCCACAGTCGTTTAGCACATTAATGACATTTCTGTTTGCCTGACTGAATTTTTATATCCTCTCTGCACTCTGTCTCTGCTCATAGAAGTCATCTATCAGTGTCCAGGCGTCCCAGACTCCAGCGAGAGGCAGTTTTCAGAAATGTGTTGGGTTTTTTTTAACCGTCATATCAGATTTATCTATCTGCTGGCCGTCCGATGGGAACACACAAACTCATTACAAGCTTCTGGAGCAACATTGCTGTGTTTCCCAAAACTAAATAAGTTTTATAACAAAAGACTATGTGGACAGAAATGTTGATGAAATGTTAATATATAAACCTACTAATAATATTTAAATTGTTGTCTAAGTAGTGATATATGAAACATGTCCACTCTTTTTTTAAACTGTGATAAATCCCACTTTTCACACCAGGAACAGTGTCGTATCCTGTGAATCAGGACGGCAGGTGTGATAGACATTTAATAAAGCGATGTGGTTAACTGAGCCCATTCAGCACAAGGAAACTGTGCCAACTCACTCCAAAGTGGGAAAGCAAAGTAAGCGATCCTTATTTTTCATTCCCACACACATTAGCGGTGGTGAATCACTGAATCATTAGAATCTGGAGCTCATCAATGTGATGATGAATGCAGAGTTGTGACAGCGTATCCAGTCAGTAGCAAACAGCTCGGCCCCTTCATCACTGACACCATGATAACTGCTTCTGTCTCCCCGTAACAGCTATCACCACCAAACGCTCTGACAAATCATTGGCTGCAATTTATTTATTTATTTATTTATTTATTTTTTTGCCTGGGACGGTGTTTCCATTTGAGTGAGTGTGAAGCCATGTGTTTCCATAACTGTGTGTGCTGTGCTGTGAGCCAGGTGACAAATGTGTCTCTCCAAGTGGACCATTTATCAAGGCCGGCTGCCCTTCTAGTTAATGAAGTCAGGGAGCCTCAGAGCACACAGAGCACTCCTCTCCCACCAACATGGACAAACAGGAAAGCATGAGCGATCACACCGCTCTAACTGCTCACCCCCCCCCCCCACCTTCTCTCCTCCTCTCTGTCTCATTCTCCCTGCTTGTTCACCGACAACAAAAGAGACTCCTCCTCAGCGTTACACCATTTAGAGGTGAAGAAGCAGCTGCTGTACGGAGCCGGCAATTCGGCGGCATTCATTTTCGGCGGCTCATCTCAGGCCCGATTCTGCCGTTTGGCGATCTCGATAATGACGGGGAAATAAGTGCATCTTTGTGATGTGAGTCACACATGGACGAGAGGATTTGAGGAGCTTTGGTCTAAAAGGTGGATGCCAAAATTTGAGAATAAAAAATGAGCCACTCCAAAACCCTCGCATCGGGAAATGATTGCCAGTGAAAGAGATGAACACTGTGAGTCGCTGTTAGGTTATGAGTCACAAGGGAGATTGAGCTGTCGTCCACAATGATCACAGGAGTTTGACTGACCAAGCGTCTCTCATGATGCACATGTGTTCGCACAGTGCGTTCAGTTTTAGTCTCTGCATGGATCTGCAGGGTCATTTACGAACATCTTCACAGAACTGCAACTCTTCAGACTAGAGGTTATCACAAATCACTTCTCCCTGATTCAAATGTTTTTCAGTTCGGTTGAAAGATGGTCTATCTAGCTTGCTCACTTCCTCTCACAGCAAAGTGAATGCATTGTGTTTCAAATAGTTTTCAATAAGTTCTTCAGTAAGTGATCGTGTGAGTCAGACGTGTCTTCAGATGAGCTGTTCAAAACATTTCTGTTCACGCTGTATACACTTTGTTCATACAAAACTTGGTCTATGAAATCATTTTTCCACACTGTTACTTCCTTGTGGTGGACGTATTACTGCATTACCATTTGAAGGGTCTTCCTAAACAGGACGTGACGTGCTGTCAGTCACAGCTGCACAGATGTTTGTTGCTCGCAGTCATCAGTAAATGGATCTCCACCACAAAGTCAGTCAGTTCATATATGCACTGAATACTTCTGTGGCAGCTTTGGGCTTGTTGTAAGGTGCCTTTTACTGAGCTGCGCTGGGTAATGAAACATTAAAAGAGAAGGAAAAGTAATGTAATGCATTAGTCTCAGAAAACAAAGGTCAGACTGAGATTCAAAGTCATGTAGAAGGAGAACTCAAAAGTTGTGAAGTTCTCAGACAAAGGACGTGAAGACCTAAAGAGCCTCAATCTGTGTGAGTGCACAAGACAATTACGTCTTTTTTTCAGCTGCTTGAATTTGTGTTTGTCTCGGTCATGGTAACACACACACACACATGCCCACGCTTACGATCCTCTGGCTTATCAGACTGCCAAAGCATGAGCGATGATACCATTTAATGTTGCAGCTGGCTCACAACCCGGTTTGCTGATGACGACGACACAGGTGCTCATCCGTAGGGGAGAAAAGAGGACAAACAGGAGGAACGTACAGTTTGTATATAAGTTCA
>JBAJHX010000036.1:20354292-20384820 GCA_037176925.1 Amniataba percoides
GTGTGTGTGTGGAGGAGTTTGTTTCAAACATGGCCGCTGTCCGCTCGGCTCCGTCACTTTTTCTTGTGCGCCACACAGACTGACCGCCTGCTGCTCGGCCCGCAGCGCTGTGTTTTTCTCCTCTAAAGCGTGAGTACGTCCTGAAGCGTCTCCGTGTGTGCTCGTGTCGTGTGGCTCCTCTGTGCTGCGCTGTTTGCTGTTTGTGAGGAGCAGTCATCGTGTTTCCTCCCTGCAGGTGGAGGACGATGAGCAAAGAGTCCAGGATGAGAGCAACAATCAACCAGAAGCTGACAGAGATGGGCGAGCGAGAGAGGTGACCCGAAACACTGCACACAGCTTGTTTGATAAAAGTAGTTTAGTCATTTATTGGTATAATTGAGGGTGACTTTTTTGTTATTGATGTTTGTGATGAGGCCAAACATGAGGAGATAAGGTGACATTATATGAGTTTATTCATACAGCTGCTTCAGACAGTGAGGAAGTGACACAGTCAGTACTTGAGTAGTGTTCATATGTGGCTTTGACCATCTTCTTTATCCTGTGTTGTTTTTGTGATTTAGTTTTTTTTTTTCCATCACAGGATAATGTTGATCACTCACAGCAGCTAGATAGATAGATAGATAGATAGATAGAGAGAAAGATGAATTAATCCTAATCATGTCATGCTCCTCAGCCTAAATTTAATGTTTCTCCACTCATTTATTCAGGTTTTTCCTGTAATCTGTCATCCTGTCTGTATATATAGCATATTTCATGAATACTCCTCAAAGTTACAAAAAATAATGCTGTTCTATCACAGGTGAGTCTTCTGCCATGCAGAGTAGCATCACTGTATAGTCTGAAGAGTGCACAGTAATGTGACAGAGGCGGTGACACTTAATCGGGCCAGAATAAGCCATGTTCAAATAAAGTTGGCAGCATTGTTGAATGATTTGATTAGCATAAGGCTGAAAGTGTCTGTAAATGTACTCGTAAAGGGATATCTTGTGTTTGTATCTTATTGACAGACTGAAGGAGTTACTGAGGGCGAAGCTCACTGAGTGTGGATGGAAGGACCAGATGAAAGCTCACTGCAAAGGTACAGATAAGTTTCTCTTGTTCATCATTCAAAATACTGGTCTGTTTTACAGCGCTGTTTACAAATAATACTAATATAAATTAACCTTTTACAACATCACAATGTTACAGACTTAGTTAATAATTGTTTTACATTACAGGAGGTTCTAATAAGAGAGTAGAGTATGTGTGTTTTAAAAGTCACTGCAGGCATTTTGACCTGTCTTTGTGACACAGCGTTATTATGAACATTGACAGTGGCTCTGTTCTGTTCTGTAAGCCATGACAGTGAGCCAGCATGACCAACACCAGACGCCTGAAACTAAAGCAGCTAAATGGAACTCAGCCATCATCAATGATATTATTAACACTTCTGCTTTTTCTACAATAACTTGTCAAAAATGTTTTATGTGAAAAGAAACCTCCCGGGGCTTGAAATGTAGATTGAAATTCAGTCACTGACATATGATATATCATCCTCCTTTTGCTCTGCCATTAAAGCACAAATCAGCTCTACACTTGAAGTGAGAAAATAGATTTCTGTATGTATCTTCTTCTAAAGTTCAAAGATTTTGCTGTGGTACTCTTAATATACTGCACATGCTGCTTGGAGCAATACCTTATCAAATTATTTTTATGTATATATATTTCTTTTCTTTTGTAGAAGTGATCAAAGAAAAAGGATTGGAGCATGTCACTGTGGAGGACCTGGTGGTTGAGATCACTCCTAAAGGAAGAGGTATCTTAACCTGACTATGTGGGAGAACAGATGGTGTAACATGAAATATAAAACTAATATGATGTTATGCAGCTTTTGTGGCTGTGTTGTTTTCATATTTCCTGCTACCGAAACTGATTTCTAAAAATGCACCTTTGAAAACATCACACTCTCCCAAAAGACTTTATGTTGCCCTTAAAGACAGTATTGTTAAATACATGTTAAAAAATATGTGCATTGCATTTTGTTTAGTGTATAATGGCGTTAAACATGAAGACTTTGGTGTCGTTGCCTCGCAGACAGCAAGTCTTAAATTCAGCATTCATCATAGAGGACACGGAGAAACCAAAGTTGCTTCACCTCAGTTGGAGGTGGTGCACTTGCAATAAGTTATGTTTGCAGTGAGAGACTTTGCAGAGTAGTTTGCAGCACTGCACTGTGTCTGTGTGTGAGAATAAGTCACAGTCATGGATCTCTTCCTCTCTTGCAGCTTTGGTGCCAGACAGCGTCAAGAAAGAGCTTCTCCACAGAATAAGAGCCTTCTTAGCTCAGCATGCCACATGATTTAGATTTTTCACACTTTAACCATTTGCCTATGCCACCATAATATAAAATACTTCTAATGAACTGTTTTACTGGAATTTTAAAGATGTCTTTTCTTCATAATTTTGAATTGTCACCGACATGCTGACACACACTTGATTATTTAGTTGTGTGGTCTTTCTGATCTGTTCTGCAGTTATCACATGTTGGGAAATTAACTTACTTTGCACATTTAGTTGACTTCTATGTGAAATATGTTCTTTAAATAAAGTTTTTGATTTATTGGACATGAGTGGACAGCAGTCTTTTTCCAAACAACACATAGGAATTTTATTTCATTTTTAAGGCGTTAATGGGTGGACATATAGTTACTTACGATACTATTTTGTGCCATTATGGTGCAACCCATGAATAACCCAACCCAAAAATAGTATGGACTCTAAAATGTTTAAGTGCTCAGTATCATAGCTAAATCAGCAGCCATGTTGTCTGTATGTGCTCACATAAGGAAGAATTGATTCGATAATGAATGATGGTTATTTTAATCGGATGTTTTGATGATGTCCATTAATAATCCCTGATTCATCATCCAGTAAGTATTCATACTGCAGAGGTCTTAGAAAAGTCTTCATAGAGGGTGTGAAACAGTCAGTATCATTTTATGTGTTTAAAAATGACTTGTTTGCTTTTTGCTCTCTCTATTTTCTCTCCAGATACACTGTAAATTCTGGATTTCGGTATTAAACGACAGAAATAATACATCTTCCCAGACATGTAGTTAGATGGTCCAAGTCCTTAAATGAGGAGCCAACTGTAAGTGAAGTCATCAGCGCAGCAGGCAGCGTTACACCTGGTCCTTCAAAGATGGAATCAGAGCAAAAATGTGACAAATATAAGTGAAATAGCTGTCAGAGAAAAAAAAGACTGTTATTTACCACAGTGACCTGAATCACACCCAGCTGGTGCTGTGAATGAACACTGTCCTTTGATTTAATGGATTTAAATCCAAAGACCCAAGATCCTGTAATGACAAGCTCAGAGCTGCTTTTACATCCCAGAATAACACAGTGCTCCCTGCGGAGCAGGCGGAAAGATGGAGATCATGAAAAGATAAACAGGACTGACCCCCTTCGCAGGGAGAGGCGGATGCAACAGGGGACAAGCTGCCTTCCCTGAAACTGTCTGTCAGATTGTTTCAAGTTCCTCTGTGCGCAGCGTATTAAATGAACAAGTGCGCTCCAATGTTACGGCGAGAGAGTCACTTGGCTGAGTCCAAAACACATAAGTTATTCACACCATGACGAGCTTGAGAAAGCTAGGACAAGCTTCGCAATGTCCCAACTGTCTCTGCAAAACTCTTGTATGTTTTTGTTGTTTTGATGTTGTCGTGCAACTTCCTAACCTCCCCATAGAGCCAGTAAAACCAGGACTATTAGAGGAATGTTTGGACCTGAAGCAGTCTTTGTTTCACTTTTTTCCATCCACATGTTGAACCACATCATTTTGTTTTGGTAAAAGGTCTCTATAGTTACACACGCACAAAGCCTAATTGGTTATGGATTACATTCAGAGAGGCCGCGAACCCAAAACAACGCACCCCTCGGCACGAGCAGCACATTAGTGGGTAGTGAGTGAGTCTGTGCCGGTCACCCACCCAAGACAGAGAGTGTGTTTTCTTAGCCGAAGGACCTGCTGTGACATCAGCCCAGGTGACAACATGCTGATATACAGTGCTGTTGTGGAGGCCAAATGTAACGCACCCCTCCAGCCCAGCACACACGCTCCTTTAATGGCCTACATCAATCCCCATGTTATCAGCAGATCTCCCTGGGCCCCCACATATAAAGGGGGTTGTGCACGCTGCAGCGCTCTGCACACCAGCACTGGATAGAGTTACCAGTGATGCAATTTATTATCATACAGAATTTTATTTACTTTCTCACTCTCCATTCTCAGCTTTTCTCCATCACTCACGACCTACGCAGCTCTGCCGAGGAGCTGTACAGTAACCAGATGACTCTGCACATCATAAAAAAAAAACTAGAAAAGTCGAGTTGTCCAAATAAAAGGAAAATATGATTTAAAAAATCCCATTCTCCCATTCGTTGGCCCCGGGTTGTACATCTTGGACGTGGCAGGCAGAGATTTAAATGAGCCTAAAAGACCTGCTTTGGTGAGCGGCAGCAGCTGATAGCGAGGAAGCGTACACTTTGTAGCATCCTGCGAGGCAGCCTCTGAATGAACCACCATAAGTCACAGAACAACAAAGGGCAAGAGCCCCGTTATTCCACTAAAGTCAATATCAAGCTGCGCCCGAGCAGCACTTAATGACATTTAAAAGGAAAAGACAAACATGTTTTGTGTGTCTCCATGTGCCTTTTACATGCATGTAGGTAAGTGTGCGCAGATATGTTCACCACCCCTGGAATCGGATCATTGCAGCATGATAGCAGCTGTGTCAACAGGCGATGGAGCCAAAAGTGTGGTCCTGTACGCTCAGTCCCAAAGGTGCTCTGCGGCCCTCTCTCCAGTGAAATTGGCAACATCCAAAGACCATAAACACCTCGGTTACTGTACAAACAACTGAAGAAAAGGCAGCGCAGGGTGGAAACAGATGGCAGGGACTTGTTCATATTATAAACAAATGTTGGGAAACGATGATGTTATAGCACATTGCCTTATTTGGCACAACAGTGCACCTGCTTCAGGGGGTAATGGTTTACGAAGTGTCCATGAAATACTGTATCTCAGGCCCTGGTCATGTAGCATTGATAGATAAATCTCTCAGTGTTTACAACAGTACATGTGACATTTCTAATTTATAGGACACTGCTATGGGCTTTTGTGTGTCAAATAAATTTTCCTATCTTTTTTTGTTCATAATGGAAAGGGCAAAGACATTGCATAAGCAGACAAAGGGTCAAAGAGGGTGTTTCACAGCAAAAAAAGGGGCCATGTGCTCCTACAAATTCCCAAGACCCGATGTGCAGTTGGCCCTCTTTACTGTCAACATGTGTGAATGCCATGCTCGATAAATTTCTCTTTGAATTCCCTCACTAGAATTTATGAGACGTGCAACATGGGGCTGCAACTCTTTTGAAGCTTACACACTTGCAGCACTCGATGCCGTTTACATTCTCATTTTGAGGTGGGGCGGAGGGGGTGCAGAAATAGGGAGAAGTTGGCGTGTAGCATCCTGCAGTGTAAAGAGTTTTAAATGTATTTACGCTCTGTTGTGTCTCCTGGGAACTGTTTTCTACACACTAATGAGGCTGAGGAGCAAGTTTCATTCTGTTATTCCTGGCATTGATGCACCAGTCGCAGGCATACCACTCACACTCTCTGTTTTTTTCCCTCCCTTTCCCTCTCAGTAGCCCAGTGCAAATAACAAATAAGAGGAAATACATCATCCCCTTTTCTATCCGAGAGCCAAGCACCGGTCTGCCAAAGTTAACACAAAGCAATCTTAGGTAATGATCAGCAAATGTGTATAAAGTTTCATAGAGCATGACTTCACATAATTCTTGTTTAGATCATGCTGGCTGGCTCAATCTCAACTGCGCTGCAGCAGAAACCATGCATTCACACACACGCGCACACACACAGTTTTCTCTCCTGAAGCGTGTTTGTATCACGCTTAAAAAGCAGCACTTCTGTTTAGTAAGTGCTCGTAATTGATTTGATGCAGTGTAACATTGTGGCAAGGATTAGCTACCAGTCATAAATTGTGGAATTTTAACAGAGGCTTTATTGCATTACACACTCTCTGAAGCATTCATTCTGCAGAACTGTGTCAGATTTTCCATTCATTTGCACACGTCGGCGGCACTGATAGGAAAACACTTCATCGGGGCTCAATTGATGAAAATTAGTCGCTCGATGTCAAAAAACCTTCATTGAGCTGTTTTAGTGCTCTACCTACAGCACAGCCAGCCTGCAGATGGAGAGCCGGGGGGTCTCTATGCAACAACACAGAGGAAAGAAGCGAAACACAATCCAGACATTGTTTACCCTGTTTCTGATGTAAAGGCCACTTACTGTCGTGTCCAATGCCTAACCCTTAATTTGCTGCCCCAGCCTTTGAAGTGTGTGCATATTTCTGTTTCCTGACACTACCTTTCCCCTCTCTCTCCCCCTCTCCCTCTCTCTCTCTCGCTCTCTCTCTCTTCCTCTTTCCTCCAAGCCCCGGCAGTTGATATTGCAACTGGATAGGCCATGTTTCCATGTAGGGGCTCTTTTTTAGGCCTGCTCTGATGATAGAAAACACAAGTGGGGAAGGGGAAAAGGAGTGCTGGGCGCACAGATCCACAGAGAGGCCCCGGCCCCGGCCCCGGCCCAGACAACGCTGCAGGGGATTAGAGCACACCCTGGCAGCAGAATGGTTTCACTTAAGAATTTCAGTAATCACTTTTAGGAGTGTAATATATAGCTGACCTTCGGCAGCGCCACACGACCCCCCGCTCCCCCAACCATTTGATCAAAGGAAGCGGCAGTGGCTGTGCAAACAGGCACTATCAGTGGACTCCAATGGATTTACTGCCTGCTTCTTCTCTCTTGTCTCCCCTGAGTCGTGTGCTGATACACACAGAAACCCAGTTTCATCTTACAGAACCTATTTTTCTCCCGGCACTAATTTACGGGCCAGATCATGACTTTAGGGAACTTAAAGGAGTGAGGGAGGGAGGGACGGAGGGGAGGCTCGGGGGGCCTCAGGGAAGGGGAGAGAGTGGAGGTGGGAGCAGCTCGGGGGCCCTCATCCACTGCCTGCTGGCTGGGCCTAGCAGAGCGGCTCTCATCATCATGGGAAAAGCCCAGTAGGTGCTCTCTTCTCAGCTGGAGCAGCCAAACACCGTGGCCTGTGCTCCACAACAATAACAGCAACCAGAAAAGGACAGAGGGCCGGCCCAGTAGGGTTTATATCGTTCCCTAAATCACAGGAGGCTCTGACAAAGAATAGGGGAGAGAGGATGTGGGTATCATAGCAACTATTAATAACCCCATACATACTGGTGTGAGCACAGCCGAGGTGTCTCTCTAATGCTCGTCTTCAATACTTCCTCATTTTTAATGATAGCATATCTTATATACCTTAATATAGGAGCCCGTATTGCCAAAGTATGGCATTTTAATGGACTATTTTATTGCTGAAGCAACATTACATTTCTATCAATTATAAACAGGCAATTAGTGTAAACATTTCTCAATGAGAAGCAGACTATCGGAGAACAATGTCAACATGTTGACCTTTATGCTTTTATAGGGAAATATCTTTCAGCTGGTTAAATCCCCAGTAATTTGTAATTTGTGACTCACATGTCCTAGACTAATTTCATGCTCTTGTTAAAATGTTTCTTCCACTACCCGTTGTGCTCATGCTAACGTTGTTTTGTCTTGATTTTCAAATGAACACACACACACACGCTAAAGATTTATTTGTTGTGTTTTTATTTCAACGTGGATGCCAGTAAAAGAGGTTGTGGTTCGCTGAGCAGGAAGTTCCGTCTGTAACCAGCTGAGGGCGTCACAGAACAGATGACAGAAGAGAGTCTGTACAATGAGTATGAGGATTCGCTCAAGAGGTCACTCAAACTGTTGATTATCATTTCTCATTCCACAAATTTCCCACACAAAATTGTGTATCTGGGAACTCTGTTGCTTCAGCTATATCTTCTATAATCTTTGAAAAATCCAGACTGCTTGGCTGTATCAATATAATTTACCTTTAATTTACCAGGAGCATAAAAACATTTCATTCATAAGTGATTGGGTGCAGGTGATAGAAGAGACACAAGTTCTTCAGCGGGCATGTCAGGGAGTGTTTATGTGACTCAGTTGATGACAATGCGTGCCGTGTCATTAAATGACCGCAGGAAGTCCTGTGCTTTTATGAGCTTCTTAGACTTTAGGAGGGGGGTGGGAGAAAAATGTTTCCTGATTCAAGCACGTGAGAGCAACTCACCACATGTTCTGTCCGTCCCAGAAACAACTAGGAAGAACCCAAAAAAAAAATCCCTCCCACGCCAGGGCCCTAAAACACGGACTTTACCCTGCCTTTCATCTCCGAGGGCCACTGCAGATCAGGCTGATCAAGGGTGATCAGCTTCTTCAGGTACTAATATACACTCATCTGAATCCAAGGTCCTAGTTATGTAACACCTGTATGTGACAAAAAGTGATGAGGAGGAAGTGGAGGTGAGGAGCATTCTTCCTGAAATATTCCTGCATTCCCCTCATCAGCTGATAAGGCACCTTGTTTGGAGAGCAAACAGAAGGAAAAGTACCTGCTATAAAAGCCCTGTGGCCCTTGGACGTGTAAGTATTTTATGGTGTGACAGCGCTGTGAGTGGACTGATAAGTCTCATACCTGAGTGCTTGCCATGACATTACCGAAATACAGCTGGTCATTTTGATGCTAATTGGTGTTGAGTCAGTTACAGTAAGAAATAATAACCTCTCGCTCCGCTGGAAGGGACTGTGCTCAGACTGTGATAATGCAATTGCCTTGTTAGTTTTGAGTTGAGAGCCAGCTGCATTAACTTGTGTTCAACAGTTGCTTTTGGAAAAACAGTGAAAACTCTGTTGACCCCCGTGATTATTATTAATTTTGCAGAGGAGTGTGCAGCACGCTGGGTGGGCGAATAAGCTATCAGGCTTAGAGATGATTAACAACGTGTCTATTTTAATTAGCATCAAGCTTTCCTCTGTGCTTTATCATCTAGCACCATCTCTTTCACACACACCCTGTTTTGGTCGTCGGATAGTACAACAGATAGGTGCAGGCGAGCAGGTTGCGTGTGCATGGCATTGGCAGTGTGAATCAGCTGAGGCTCATGTGGCTGGCCTGGTCTTGCTCCCTGCGACCCAGCGGGGCTCAGCCACCAGATGCCTAGCACCCACTACACATTCCTGCTTTATTCCCAAGCTCGCCTCCCTCAGCTACACCGGTCAGGACCAAATGTATACCAGCTGCAACATCATTAAGTAAATGGGGTCCTTGCACAGATTTTTTTCTTTTCAAGATGCAGTATTGAAAAGTTGGCCAAATCAGTTGTGTGGAAAGCATGTGTGTGTGTGTACATGAAACATGAATGCACATGAACTTGAATGCAGACAGTGAAATACACACACACAGTGAGCTACATCCACAGAGCAGTTAGCTGCTGTGGAGATGTAAAGTGCTTGTTGGCTCTGGGGATGACTCATTCACCACTTTGGTCCAGACTAAAACATCTCAAAAACTATGAAAACGATTCTCGTGAAATGTTGAGATTCACGGCTCCCAGAGGATGAATCCCACTTACCTTGGTGATCCCCTGATTTTTCTTGTTCCTCCACCTTGAGGTTGACTTTTGTTATATATTTCTGAGCAACAATTTGGATGTAAACAGCAGTAAAGCACAGTTTTGGACTCAGATACTCTATGGGTGCCTCTCACCATCCGTAGCATTTTCATTTTTGTGTCTTTCTGGATCCTCCTCACATGTATAATCAGTCCCTTTTATCCCCCTGGTCTTACCCCCATGGATGCAACTGCCATTAAAATGTAGTACAGATATTCACAGTTAGCACAGCATGACTCATTATGCAGTAAAATGCCTTCAGCATTTACTGAATATACTGGCTCACATTTTGTATGGGCACTTATGTTTCCTGAACAACATATCCTCTTAACTTATACCTTTAATGATTCCTTGACTTTTTACCAAGAACCATCACCAGGTCACATTGTCATTCATGCAGGACTAAGGCCCTCAACTAAATACTTGCAAAACATAATCATCAGCTTCACCTCTACTTTGAATTCAGTGCTACTAAGCAAATGTTAGTGTGCCAACACACTATACTTAGATAATTAACATGGTAAATATTGTACTTTAGTGAACCTCAGCAAATCAGCTTTGTCACTGTGAGCATGTTAATATTCTAATGTTTGCAGGTATCTCACTGTTGTACATAATACAGCCCAAAGAGGTCAAAACTCCAACAACACTCATGCTGGAGTTTTTACTTCTTCAAATTTGGACATAGATGATGTATTTCCAGATATGCTGTCTCACAGTGTAGCATGGCTCGAGACTCTTTTCTCTTTATCAATTGTTGTTTTTCTCCTGTCTGCATTGCTGCATGACAAGCCAAATTGCTGCAAATAAAGCACACTGAACTGTATTATGGGTCCGCGAGGTGCTGCATAAATCAAATGTATTATTTTTTATCATCATCACACACATGTAGGCTACTCACTCTGAAGGCTTAACCTCTAGAGTAACACACACACACACACCAATATTTGCATACCAAGAAGCTGCACACCAAAGTGTCCACATCCACTACAAACCATCACAAGACACACAGCCAGACATACACACCCTTCCCTCCAGACTGCCGTCACAGCACTCCAAGCACAGCTGTCAAAACTCAGGGACTTCCAACACAACAATAGTTAGATGTCTTGGGATGGACAGAGAGAGGGGGAGAGAGGAAAAGATGTAGTGGATGCTGAACTGACAGTCCTAGACAACTCACATGCTTGAAACGGGGCCATTACAGGTTGGATAGACATTCCCTGCATGTAATTTTCCCCTTTCGCTCCTTTTTGACACTCACGTCATTCATCTCTTTCTCCGTCTAATGCTCTCTCTTTCCTCCCCCTCCCTTTACCTCTACCTCTCTTTTCGCTCGAGGCACGGTCCACTGTTGTCTCGCATCAACTCTCACAACAGCTCCGGGAAGACCTCCCTCAACCTCACGCCTCACATGCGAGTCCACACGTCTGAGAGAAGTAATAACACTGAAATCCTCCAAATCAGGTCATGTCAAATTAAGGGAGGTATTTCGGCTGCCCACCCAAGTCTCCGAAGGGGTCAACCGAGAGCTCACCCGAGGCCAGATTTGCATGTCAAAATACACTCTATGATTCAGACTACATCACAAAGCAGGACTACAGCTGAGTCTCTGAATGTCTCGTGGTCGTTACATGTTGTAGATTTGGCCTGCTGGTGTGAGTGTGGACACGGGTGAGAAATCCTGTTGGCACACAAAGGTTGGCAAATCAAAACCTTTGCCTTAATTGCAGCAAGCAAGCGCTCCTCGGTTGAACTGGCTGCAATAATATTTTTTCGCCATTTCCATCCCAAATCCCTGGTAAGAAGAAGAAATTTAGCTCGGAGAAGTTTATCTTTATTTCTACTGCTGACGCCACTTGTGGACCCGAAACCCTGCGCACACATTTGCACACTTACAGGCTGTATAATCGTCCCCTGAGCAGCCCTCCTATGCACCTTTTCTATTACTGGAAACGTTGCCTGTAGGAATCTATTCTTAGGAGATAAAAGAAATCACTTTTATCTCAGCTTCATCTCTGATAACACGGAGATGTGTTGAACACTGATAAGGTGTGGACTTTGCTTGGACCTACAAACAATCATTTGGCAACTCAACAAGCATTCCAGAGAAGTTCACAATGCCCAGTGATTTATTGCCAGGATGTGGCTGTATAGCGAGAGTGTGTAGGCTCCGGGGTGAAGTAGCTGGTGGCAAGGCAGGTCAGCAAGATAGCTGAGCTACGTAGCAGTCTGGGATTCATTCAGGAGAGCTCCCAAGGGGGCCGTTGACTGGAAGGAGGCGGTAAATCCCCATTTTGAGGACTTTGTTTTTGCTGATGTTGAGTAACATCTTGCAAGGGAATTTGAGCTAATCTGACTTCACACAGTTGGTCATTATAGAGTCTATTGTGTGAGGTTTGGAATTTGTGAGGAGGATGGATGGTTGCAATTACTATCTGTGAAGCACAGACAGACACACAGCTCATGCCGTTGCTTCATTTTTAAACTTAAAAACAAACACCTGAACTTGATGGTTTCTATGAAAAAGTACAGGTTTTGGCAACAATAAAGAGGAATGATTGATGATGGTCTTAGCGCTGACAAATCCCATGAGTGGGTCAAAGCTAACAATGATATCAAAAACAAAAACTGATATAGGTCAGAAACATGTCACTATAATGGTCGTGGGCACACATACAGCAGCTGTACATACTCACCAGTGTAACAAATGTATATTAATCCTCAACGTCCCCAAAAACTGCAGTATTTACTCTGTCGTATTAACATTGGGTACAAACCACAGTCCCTAAAAAATTACTTTTGGTTTTTCTTTCAAAATGAAACTATATTTGAGACTCTTCTTTTACAGATGTAGATCTTCAGTAACCAACAGAGCCAAATGTTGTTCATTTTCAACCTGACATGTATTGTATATTTTTGTATTATTGTAGGTTTATCAGTGTTTTTTCAGCTAAAGGCAAGGCTGAAAAAAGGGATAAAATCCTAGAAATAAAGAGCTGAGTGGAACTGGGAGATATTAACTTGTCAAAAACAACAATATAGTCATTCTTTTCATTTATCATTTAAAAATATTGATTATTGTACCTTTAAATTCTGGAGTTGGTTTCTCTTAATAAAACATGAAAACAAGTTGAAATCAATCAAAATTCAAACTTTTTCATCTTTGTTAAGAAAAAAATGGTTTACCTCTGTCTTCTGCTATAAAGCAAACCACAGTCTCTGGGTGGGTGTGCATCAGCAAGTTTGAATTCTTAAGCCTGTTATTGCTATTAAGAGTGACCACTTGCTGCTGATAAAACAGAAGATGCATCTGTGCTACAGCAACACCAACCTCCGTATCATCCTCCTGTCCTGCACATGTTCACCTCAGAGAACTAAAACAAACACACATCCTAAACTCATCTGCATGCTCCATCTGTGCTGATGTACACAGGTCCTCAGCAGTCGAATGAGATGCCAAGCACTTCTCAAGTGCAAGGAAATGGTGCGGTTTCACAATTCCTAGATTAGGACTGAAATCTGCAGTTCCCCCCACCACTTTAAGTGGCTGTGGTGCACACACAAACCCACTGAGACCATAGAAACATACACAGTGGTTTAGTGTTGGGCTCTGGCCAAGATAAATGACTGCTTCAGGTGAAAACAAACCGTGGCCCCAGCAGATTCTTTTTTTTTTTCCATTTGCAAGTTTTGGGGCGACTTCTCTTTGTGTGTCAACTGTTCTTACACATATGCTCCGTTTTGGCTCCTCCACCCTCTAACACTCCTCGGGCTTGTGAAGTATACACAATGAAGAATTAAGGTTGAAATGGTGCTCTGCAGCCACAAGTGCTTCACATGTGTTGACGACTAAAAGGTGGAGCGGCTGCACTCTAATCCATCACAGCAGATATTTGTAGCATAAAGTTTGGGAAAATAAAAGAAGAAGAAGAAAACTGGATCATGGAGCATGATCTTGAAAGAGGGGGGAAGAGATACAGCACCAGACAAATAAAACACACAAAGTGAACACCCTCAAGCTTATTCATTCACTCTACAGTTGACTGCAGTAAAAGCGCTGGCTATACCCGGAGCTGCAGTAAATCCTGCGTAGGGATTTTTACCTCTGCTGTGTCATCGGGTCATTTACCTGTGTGCAGTTTCATAATCATATATTTGTGTTTATGAGTCGGCAATGCATTATATGAGCTAGTATAACCGTGGTGCATAAGATAAGGGCTCATATACAGTAATTCCTGAGCTTTTACTACTCCAGAACAAGAGGACTGCATGTGTGTGAGTGCAGAAATCTTTACATGAAAACAACTATTCAATCACAAACATGAACCTTCACCACTTTTTGGACATTCACATCAGTGTATCTTTGAATGATCTCTCTAAAACAAGAGCTCAATCACAAAATAACAATATGAAAACATCCTTATTTCTCAGCACCTTCGAATGATTAACTGAGTCTCACCTGAAAGTTTGGGATGATCACCTGAGTCCCACCTTAGGGGAGTGGGAAAAGCCCATAGAGGCCCTGAATGGCTTCAATTAAGAGAACAATTGCTTTAGTCACACAATTATGAGCTCAGGGTGACTAAATGCAAAAGGCCCTGGAGGAGCGCAGCTAAAGATCTCAGGCATCCCATTCAATGTGGTCTGCCCACCCCCCGCTGCTCATTACTGGGACCACCAACTGGGAGCAACAGTACTGAAATGAGCAACAACAGCACAGTGCTGCAACGGCCATGAGTCATCCAGCTTCAGCTGACAACCAAAGGGACTGAAGGGTTACGAAAATGAGCAACAAAGGCTACTGAATGATGAGATCAGTCTGCAAAAATACTATTTAGTGTCATCATTGATTAGTTGTTGGGAGCGTCAAAGTGAGGAATCACATTTGAGTAAAAATTGCTCAGAATATTTTTAATAGCATCATCATAGTACACTGTATCTCATAGTGGGGAAAGGCTCAGAAGACTCAGATTCTTTACATAAGTAAAAATATTACAACGCTAGAAGTGTAAAAATGAAGAATAATCCTAATATATTGAAAACCTGAGCTGTGTCAGTCACTACACTAACATGCTCGCCATTACAATATTAACAATGCTGATGGTCAACATATAATGTTTATCATGTTTACCATCTTAGTATAAGATGGCTAAAATATGACACAACACACCGAGCAGCTGATGGAAATGTGATTGTTATTGTTTTTGCTTCACTCATCTCAGCACCTGAAATTGTTACAGCATAATTCATAACTAAAATAACTAATTTAATGTACTATAAATAGATTGGTCGACTTGTCCCTCCAGTTGTACAGTGCTGGTTTGTCTCCAAGTCCAGTATATAATGCAAATGATCAATTTGCATCACATCTGGGTGTTGACATGCTCCACATTATCTGCACACCATTGAAATGACCCAATGGGAATTTGTGCCATAGGATAATTTATGCATGTATTCTCATGTAAGCTGCAGGACAATGAAAGATAATCAATCTCATTAATTCAGGCCCTCTACTAGATGATTAAAACTCTACACTAGTACAGCTAAACACTTCTTATAGATCTATATGTACAACCATCTACTGCTCCACTTTAAATTTACATGAAACAAATGAACCGTCCTTAAATCCCAGAGAAGAATGATAATAGAATATCTGCCGTGGAGTTACTCAGCGTTATACTGAGCTCATGGAAAAGCCGTGGATGAATGGCCTAATAATCTTTTAAGATATTGGTATGTATACAGTTTGTGGAGAGATTAGCTGTTGAATTAATCATTTGATGTACTCATGTTTGTGAAATCCCTTTCACATGCCAGAGGGTTTCAGGACCGAGGCAGCTCGCTCTGACATTCCATAGGCCTCTCCTCCTCCTTCCTTTCCCTCCTGCGCCTGTTTGCTGAGTGCAATGTTGGGCGCCGTGAATGTACACAAATATAGATTTCATATATGCGGCCTCACAAGTCAACAGGTTCTAAATGGGTTGGTAAAATCGTCCGCCATCTTGGGCGCGCTGTCAGGGTTTGTAGTTCAGCAGAGCCGCAAACTTCCACTCAGCTCAGGCTTTGCTTTGGCAACAGGATTTCTCCTTGGAGAGGAATGAATGTGCAAATGTGTTACAGGTGGGATTCATTAAACTGAGACCTGGCACGTTGGTACTCGCTCTGCACAATTACCATGTTACAAAACCAGGGAGCGGAGAAATGCTAACACGCAGCCACACTGTAGATCAGCATAGGCTTCATGCACAAATAAAATGAAGATGGAAAAATGTGCATGCGCAAACACGGCGTGCACACTCGCACACATTCCGCATCCACAGCTGAGATTTAAAAGGCTAATTTCACTGCTCTCCGATGAGCTCTTCAAAACAAAATAACCCATTAATGGAGCCGTTTGTGCCCGTGTTATTTCACAGAGGATGAAGAAAGAAAAAGTTCAAATTTCACGAGATCTTTTTATCCCCATGCAGCCTCCACTTCCCTCACTTCCTTTCAGATAAGGCTTTTAGCTGTCAATACTCCATATTTTACGCATAAATAACATTCCTTTAATGCATTCTTCACTTACATAGTCTATAACTTTTCCAGCTTATTCTCATCACCTAAGCAGTGGTGTTAATTTCCATGAATAATGTATCTGGTGTGTTGTTTCAGTTCAGTGCGCTGTGGTCACATCACAGAGCATTCTTACAGATTATAACTTCCTCCACCCACCTTCTCCATGTTGCCCAGAGACCATTCAAAGAACTAAAGGCATTTATTGTGCAGTAATACTAAATATGTACGAGCTGAGTGGAAGCTGAAGGTGTTCAACAGATCCTAATTATCACTGACTACTACAATGCTTGGAATTCGTTTGCAGTGTTGGAAGCAATAAAGTCTTGGGTCATACTGCACTAATGGGAACTGGCTTGCATAGTTGTGTGCTTTTTGGTTTGATTTGAGGCGTATTTGAAATTTTCTCTTGTAAACTCTTGGAGTGGCAGCTGTTTTTTGTCTCACTGCGCATACACTTGTGCGTATGTATGCTCATGCAAAAACTTTAAGTTAACTCTAAATTTGGCTGCACAGGGAGCACATTGAAGAGAGTCACTTTTAAAGAGGAAATAACACATTCTTCTTAAGATACGTCACATAATAGACATGTTGATCATTGTGCTACTGTTGCATTATGTTTTAGCACCACCTTTATCTTGTATTGTCATTTGTAGCCACAGTATCAGCTGTTCAGCAAAAGGCTTGCTTTAAAAATATTAAATGAAAAAAGTTTCACTTCAGACAAGCCTACATGATAATTAAAGGATACAACAGTCATGTTCCTTCTAAACTGTAGTGGACTAAATTTGAGCGTGCAAGAAGAATTGGTGCTTCCTGCTCCAGACTGCTCGTGTTCACCCTGTCAGACTTTTATGGATGTTGTTGTGTTCTCAGAAATGACTTTGTGTGATGTTATCATAACTGATTGAGATGATAGCCAAAAGTAAATTGAAAACTGGAATACACCAGAACTATCTGAATACATGAGTAATGTGAAGTCAGTCAATATATAAAACGTCATTTGTCCTGATGTTCTTTTTTTAATTAGAGTGTTGATGTTTCTGTAATACACTTCCATTGGAGTCATACACACCGCTATACACACACATTTCACAGTAGGAATGCAGCTTTCTCTCCCATTGGACAGCCGTGCGTCAGTCACAACCGTCCACCCTTCACACCTGGTGATCAGGGCAGGGTGCGTTCAAGTGACCCGCTTCCCAGAGTGCACAGCCAGATAATTATTTCCAGTTGCAATTAGAATAACCACAAGATTTTTTTTCTCTGTGAGCAAAGGGGGATCAGCAAATATCCTTTCCCCTGGTTTCTGCTTGTCTGACACGCTTGTATAAATACCCTCCACCTGGTCATGGGAGTGTCTTTAGGGGAGCTATCAAAGCATTCATAAAAATCAAGATGTATGTGACATCCAGTGGATTTCCCCCCGCGCAGCACACGGCAGGCCAACTCGGGAGGGCCAGAGTCGGGGTAAAGTTTCCCCTCTTTCCCTCCCTGACTAGAGGCTGACGCCTGATTGACTGTGATGGGCTTTTTTACGCCCTGCACGTGTTGTTCCGCTGCTCGCCTCATCATCTGCGTTCTCAGCTTGGTGTTTCTCTGGCCTCTGCTGCTGCTGCTGACTTCTACCTCTAATGTGCTTTTGTCAATCAAAAACCTGAGGTAAAAACATTTGCCTGCTCATATACTTTAGCTTTGTTCTTAAATAACTCTCTGACCGCAGCGCTCCCCCACCTCCCATGCTTCGTTTACAGATTAGGGCCTGCATCGGCGTATGTGAAAACACATGAAGAGGCAATCGGATATTTGGAGCATGACTGTGAATGAATACATCTGCATGTGTACATCCGTCGGCATCGCTGAGCGCCTTGGCTTGCGTGTAAAACAGTTATAAAGTTGGGACTGATGACACGCACACTCATATCTGGTGATCAGAAACTCTGGGAAGGCGGCCATGATGGAGGTCTGCCTGACTCCTGTGTGTTCGGCCCTGTGAAGACTGATTGTTCTGTCTGAAAACAGTTATAGCAAACTGGGAACACTGACTGAAACGGAAACAGATTTGTGGGAGGGACGGTGCAAAGCAGGGACTCAGATCTGTTTGTGTGGTTTGAAAGGAAACACTGAAAAGCCTTTGCTGTTCTGTTAGATATATACAAGTGGTCTTTTGAGGAAATGTCTATTTTCATGAGTCGTGCCTGTGTGTAGCTTTGTGTCACTCTTGCTAATTTTCTTTGGGAAAGAACTTTTTCCACCTCATCCTAAAGTAGATCCATTCTCAATACTTGTTTGACTCTGTGTTGCAGAGACAGTCCCAAACCTGTAGGGGGCAGTGTTTGTTTTACTCAGCAGGGTCTGACTCTGGCCATAACTGGGCATATATGGTGCAGGTGAGAGCAAAGACTGCTGCGGCCAGCCTGCAGAGATGGCTGCATACTTTCCATTCTTTAATGAAGCCCTTCAATGACTCCTGCACCACGGCACTTAAAACACACACTCGCACACACTTTCCACTGGTGCACGGGCCCTGATAATAGACTCCACATAGGAAGCCTGTGAAGTATTTAGAAATGCCAAACGGCTGCGAGGGTGTAGACGTTTGAAGGACACTAATGTAGGAGCTGAGGCCTAATATAAACAGCATTATTCACATGAAAGCCCGGCCGCGGCCATTAGGGCTCTTCGGAGAGGTGGCACTTCTCCACCAGCACCCTAATGGCACACGTCGTTTAAACATGCAGATCTGTGTATACGCAGATTCTCTTGTAATCTGTCTTTCCTGAAACAATCAGCTGTGAAATGATTTGTCAGTCTTTATTTTACACGAACATTTCCACAATCTCTGGGATCTCATCAAATCATAACACAAGTCTTCATCCAAGCCTTCGGGGGATCTTTTTTTTTTCAGGGCTCAGAGCGTGTGCTTTCTGTATGCTACAAGTCGCCTGTTATCCCATAATGACAATCAATATTCTGCTGAGAAGCAACTATAGCAGCTGTTCAAATACATTCTCTCTTCTATTGTGAAATCCAGAATTTTTTTTTTTTTCATTTTGAGGCCTGTAACTTACAACCACCTGGAGAATATAGCTGGCCAGTGGATCGCTCTTTCACAAAATTATTAATCCTACAGAAACGCTGGCTTGCCGTCTTACTGGGAGAAGCTGTTGAACTCCAGCATCTTGTGCGGCAAATGCACCAGACCTGACCACTGTCAGCAGCAGTGTAACATGGCGATCCCACCGGCAGCAGATTGTAACATGAAGCAGAGCAAAACATCCTTGTAATCTTTGAGGAAGGTCCAATCGGAAGAAGTGGGGAGGAACATACAGTAAAGGGGAGGCAGTGAGGATGAATAACACATTTCTTTTTTGGCTGCAGCCACAATGGCCCACTCAATAGGAAATTAAACAAATGAAAGCATTTTCAAAGTCAGAGATGACAAAGATTAATTAGATCTGAATTGGTCTCGCCAGCCAGAAAAAGTAAGGCATCTTGCCTTTTAATGGTATGGTTTAGATCAGCGAGTAAAGGGCTGGCCAAGTCAGTTGGGTTTTTTTTTTTTTGCTGTTGTTTTGGGGCGTCTGCTCCACATCCATCTTGTTAACACATTGTCCATCTTGCCCTTTTGCTGATAGTGACTCAGTTTAACACCACTGCAATTATTTTAAGACTTGAACTGACAGAGAGAGAATGTAAATGATGGTTTTCAGTTGTTTATTTTATTTCATGGGTTGAGAATAGAAACAAAAAATTATCAACATTAGTGCAGGCCTGCACATGTTACAGTTCAAATGACCCCTTTGATGAATACACTCTTTCAGTAATAGTAAAAGCATGTGCCATTAACTATGGAATTATCAGTGTTGCTTTAATGCAGCAGTCATACATACTGTTCAAATGGCATGCATTCAAACTTCAGGAGAATCGGTTTTTAGATTCTGACAGTCAGTGTAAAATATTATTATTTAGTTTTTGTTCTGTCAACTTGCAATTAAAATGAGTCTGAAAATAAAGGAAACCCCCAGTAGGCATTTGTAAGTGAGTGACACAATTTTCTATGGGATTTAGATGAACCATTGAGTCGTTTTGGGTTAAATCCCGCAGTACCACCCTGTGACCCTTCCTCTGGCCAGGCCCATCAAAGATTAAAGGTGAACACAGGGGCAAATCAGTTATCAAGTCAGAAGCACTCATCGTCAACTTCCCACTGTGCCATTACTGCACAGGCGCACATACACACACACACGGCCGACCCTCATCCTTCCTGCAATGGAGGTCATGACCCCATGTACCAGTACCAAGAAAGGAATGAGGGTGAGGATGCACGGCCATAGCTGACCATTTTCAGTTCTGTCTACAAAAATGTTTTTAGGCTGGAGAAGATGTATGAAGTGGAAAATGATGATATGGGAACGAGGGATGTGGAGTCATGTTTACTGGATGTTGCTGGGATAGTTTTCACAATAGATGGTGCTCAGTCTGTATGTGGTCTACTGGTATATCTCCCTTTCAGCCCAGTGCTGTATATTTCCAATGTTTCCAATATTGACGTTTGAAATTTTGGCAAAGATGTCTATTGTCTTTCCAAGAGTTTAAACGAGAAGATCAATACCACACAAACAAATAAAAATGTGAAGTGATGGCTGCTGGTTAGCTTAGCTGAACACAAAGAGTGGAAACAAGTAGCCTGGTCCACTAAAGGACACTGCATCAAAAATAATATCCTGTTTGTTTCATCTGTACAAAAATGTTGTGGTTTTTAAAGGGCTTGTCTATTTCCTGACCAGGCGCAATCGCACCCTGCAGCATATTTCACTTGTCTGGAAACCTGAGAAAAAGATGTCAGAAAGTGTTTCTCCATGTTTTCAATGCTAAAATAACTAGCCACTGGCTTAATATTCACTGTACAGATATAAATGGGATTTTGATCTTTTCATCAAACTCTATTGAGGAGGAAAAATATTTTTATTTCCTAAAAGGTCAAACTATTCGTCTCCAAACAGTTGAAAAAACACCTTTTTTCAAACAAAAAGCTGTTTTTTTCACTAACTTTGAATGGGAAAAAACATTAATCTGCACACTTTGTACAATTCATGAAATCTTGTCTTTTGAATGTGTTTTGGTTGAGTTGTGGCTGGGTCACCGTCTTTCAACACTCCAAACACAGAGAAATCTGGAGACATGAGGCCCGCTGAAACTGTAGGAGGCTAAACATAGGTGGTTCATAATGGGGGACTGACGAGTGACAATATGTATAAGTCTAAATTAGTCTGAGAGAGAAATAAGGGGAGACAGAAACAGAAAAGAAAGTGTGTGTATGTGTGGCTGGCTGAGGGTGAAGGCTGGTGAATGTAAAAGTTGATCTGCTCTCTGAAAACAAGCTCTTTACATTTGGTCTTACAGTAGATTAACACTTACGATATAATAAAAAAGGTATTTACATATGCTGATGTTACTAAGAGACTGTTGTATTTTGTATTTGTTTTGTTCTTGTTGACGTGCTAAGTCTGAAATGTCATTTTCTGTATAGTCCACCTGATGGGCTGTAAGTTACAGTTCTCCTGATGCTAGTTTTCACAGCAGTTGAAATGACAGATTGCTTTTCCATTTCACAGTTCATTTTAAATTGCCTGTGAAGGCAGTTGGCTCAGCAGCTGAATAGTCTTCAGTTTCCTGATAAAGTACTGTAAGTCGTGTCACTTTACGGCATTAAACTGTTTGAGTTTGGGTATTTCTTGATAGACTTCTTTGCTGTTAGTGGATGAATTCTTTATTCATTTTTTGATGCAGTTCCAGAGGTATGTGGAGGTGGAAAGGTTGAGTAGAAGACAAGTTTCAGGACAAAGGCCAAACCTTTCTGTCTGTTACCTGAATCATTCCTGCTAATAGAAATAAAAGGTAAACTAATCATTTAAACTATGTATTAAACAGGTCTGCGTAATATGAAATATTCATATTCCCTGTCAGCATTTTAGTGCCTATCTGAGCACTAAAATGGAGCAGCTGGAGACCCAAAAAGAGCTGAAAGGAGAATAATTATTGAACTTCATTTGTTGGCTGGCTAAAAATTCAACTCCAAATTAAGGCTAATGTCCTGAATGTGTAAATAGGCAGCTGATTGATTGTATGTCAGCTTGTATGTCAGTCTGCTTTGATATGGCAAAATGGCAAAAAAGGCATTTAAAGGGACAGCTGATACATATTTGTTTCATCAAGTCAACATCAAGATGCGTTCAGATCTACAGCAAGCACTCTCTAAAGTCAGAGAAAAAGAAAAGCTTAATCATCCATTTTTGGAGCGCGGGGGATTATAAGTAGCCGCATAATTTGGCAGAATAAACATTTCCAGTTTTGGTGGTGCAACAACCGTACTAATTTTGAAACCGCCTCAATCAGCACAGCAATTACTATCTACAAAGAAGTTTAATGGTTCAGAATCCATCTTGTTCACTCCTAAAGTCATGATGGGCTTAGTGGATTTTAGCAGCGAGTAAGTGGCTCCTCAACTGGAAAAACATTGGCTTATAGTTGTAAAGACCTAATGAAGCATCAGCTCGCGCTGCCTCTCCCCCATCGCGCTCCCCTAGCCTCTCCCAGATGGAGGCACTTTGAGTGGGAGAGAACACGCGAGTCGGACTGATAGTCTGGCCGTCTAATCCGTTATCTGTCCCGCAACCTGCTGCTCCTCAGCGACTTGCGGCTTCCTCTGGGCGAGGCTTTGCGTTCGCTCCGCTGACAGCTATCTCCCAGAGCAGTTGTTGGTAAACAAGATTGAACTGCTTACCCCGACCACAGGTTTATTCTAACCCCTAATCCAGGCCGCAGAAGAGACCCCCCTCTTACCCTTTTGACCCTTCCCTCAGTCCGGACCCCCTCCTCCCCTCCTCCTCCTCCGTGGTGGTGGCGGTCGATGAGCCGGTGAGATAAGCCTGGGTGGAATTCCCGTCTGGGTGTTCTTGGGAGTGACCTGGGTGGCAGAGGAGCGTCAATGAAAATCACTCGGCACTCTGCTCAATAAGGAACCGGTCTGAGCCGTGGCTGCATTTCACATCACTCTCATTTCTGCTTCTATTTTGTCTGGCTCTTTCTTTTTCCCTTTTGGTTGAAGGTTTTACAGTGGCAAAGGGAAAAGGTGAACGAGGAGACAGCGCTGACTTACTTGGGAGCCTGTGTGAACTTTTGACAACCTCTAACCTGGTGTACAGCAGCCTTAAAAAGTCTTGTTGTGCACGAATCAAGGAATGAGCTTAGCGCTGGAAAAGAGCTTGATAATGGCACAAAGAATGTGATCTAATACAAATCCGATTTTGTAGAATTATGAAAAAGAATCATATTCAGGTCAGATTTACTGTATCGCAAGACAAAGTGCTATTTTGTTACAAAACAACTTAAATTTTATGACTAGAGCCATTAATTCTTGTCAACGTTTTACAAGAATTATAGACTTCTCAGAGTAAACAAGCCTCTCAGAAGAGATGTACAACAAGTCGGCCATATTTAACCATGTGTCTAGCACTTCCTTAGAGACCGTGGGTCCACGGTGGAGGGGCCAGTTGTCTGGGAAAGAATGCTAGGGGTCTAGAGTGGCCCGGGTTAGGCAACGGCCTGGCCATTGTGCCCCAGGAGAAGGTAATTAGGAAGTGAAACCTTGACCAGTTGACAGCAGGCTTTGTTCAGGGGCGAGTGGGCCAAGAGAAATGCTTTTGAAAGCTTTTTCACTTTCTTTGCTGAGGCGACCTCAACCCCTTCCTCCAGAAACACGCTGGGGGACATCATATAAGTTTCTGAGGAAAAATGCATGGGAGGGGGGTTAAGTGGTATTTATTGAAAGAGAAGAAATCTATAAGCAGTGCGTTGTTTGACAAGAGTACCAAACTAAATATACAGTGTACAGTATCTGTTTTGCGAAAATGTCATGTCTAATCCACGTCGAACTAGAAGTATTTATATCTTCACATACGGTACCACAGAAAAATATATTAAATTCTACAAATTCTGGTGATTATGCTAATAATACCCACATCCTGGGCAGAAATTCACAATCCAGCACAGCCACCTCTTCTTATGTGCTGCAGCTGCAGTGGGAGCAGCCAGCCAGCTCATAATCAACTCTGCTGTCTACTTTTCTTGTCCTGTACGTTTGCTCTCCACCATTAAACTTGTGCATGAGCCAAATGACCAGCATCACTGCGGTGAGGGCATCCAACACCGGGAGCCCACGCCTGTCCTGTCCCTGTCGACCCCGGCGCTCTGCTCTCAGCTCCTAATGTGGCAGGAAAAGTGTGAACATGGCTTTGGCAAACTGCACCTCGCTTCGCCATCATCACCACAGGCCAGTAAGGGGAAATTTGCACACTCCTTGGACAGCTGGTCTACGGGCTCCTGCAAAGGATTAACTCCTTGTACTTCTAAATCCAGCCAAAGGTTTTAAAGTAATAATCCCTGACATATTTTCACATTAAAAATCTGCTTTCTCCTGTTATATGCATTATAGCTGCTTCATTAGATTTGAGCATGGAGGTTCATTCTTGACCATTTAGGACACATATGTAACAATAATCTAAGTTCAAAGGTCCTGAAACTCTTAGGTAAGTGTACTCATTTTAGATTCTTTTGTTATTTACCAGTTATATGATCTCTGGGGTGTGCGATGCAGAAACATGTTTTTTGTTTTAAAAAAAAAAAAAGAGCGCATCCTTGTGAACCTGAATGACACCGAAAATTTGCTCTTTTCAAAAGTTCTTTTACAAAAGGATACATAACAGAATAATCTTAGCTCAAAGGTTTGCTTACTACAGCTGGTTAAGAGACCTTTGTCCTTTGTTATTTTGACATCTTTAAAGTTTTAACATGGTGTTTGCATTGGTGAGCAGTTTGTTTGTTGGATTATATTTGGGATGTGCCATGATGAAGCATATGTCATATTCTGACATATTTCCCAGGCTTCCCAAAAACAGCTCTTCTCATCTGTATTTCTCTGCAAACTGACTGACTGAAACGCCCTGCACAAAAAATAAACAGAAGCACAATGGAAAGAACATACTGAACAATGTGGAATAATCGCGTCCTTAACCTGAAAAGCCTCTGACCACAACAAACAGATTCCTCTATGCTTGGGTTTGACGATTAGCCTCGAAGCCACTCTATAAAACACCAAAAAGAAGACGAGAGGAATCTACACGTCCTTTGTTATCCTCTTTGTTCTCTGCCTTATTATGGGAAGCCATTTAGCAGCGAGCCTCAGTAGACGGCGGTTTCATCCGACTCAGTCTCAAGGACTTGTTTGGTTTCCTTTCACATTGGTTTAAACCGAGTAAATTATATGTGTAGATGTTTTCTGAGTGAGTAAACCAGCATTAATGAACGTCAGGCAATCAAACAGAGCCTTGAGTTGCATGCTATGATGTTGTGACCCTTGTGATCCCGACAGCTTAGAGAGTCAAAGGCAGGAATTAATGCAAGCTTGTTGTTTGCTTGTTAGCGAACGTGTCCGAGTCAACAACATGATTTACGGGTTAAAAAGGCCCAAAATGTTCTGGCCTGTACTTAAAAATGAATAATACGGGAAGGATAAACGTGGCCTTTTGAATTAAGGGATCAACTGTACCGACAGTGGCTCTTCAAACACATCTCAGTGTCGTGTTTTGGAAAAAAATACATCACCTACTTGAGGTGGTTATTCTTAACATCACTCAGGTTTTATGAACTTGTTAGGGGAAATCTGTAGCTTTATGGGTGGTTTTTTGCACCGCCTTCGTACATTTACAGTGCTTACGTCTCTAAGCGCAGGTGTCACAAACAGACTTTTCCAAGTAAATGAAGTCAACTGATTGCTCTTGACTTTCTCCTGGAGACTCTGGAGCTTGGGACAGGGATCAGTCCTCCGTGACTGCGGTGATTAAAGTTTTTATGTAGTTGACAGAGGAGTTAGAAAATGCCAAGGGACATTTAGATTAATGATGGCATCCTCGAGGCCAGTATTATGTCACTCTGAATGAGGACTGAAGAGACAGAGGGATGACATTTTTACAGGCCTGGTACTTATAAACACATTTGTGTGTATTTGCAAGGCAATATGTGCCAAAAAGAACCAGACGCACACGCGCACGCACACACACACACACACACTTTACACACACTTTACACACACACATGCATGCACTTCTCTTCAGCACTTCACCATAACACGCTCACTCTGTGGCTGCGGTTGTATCCTGTAAGTGTGTGTATATGTGTGTGGTGAGTGCCATAGTTGGCTGGTGGGCCAGTGTTTGATGATGAAGTCATCAGTTTAAGTAAACTCCAGATGGCCAGGCAGAAAGTAAAACAAGTGCCATCTGCTTAGATTCAACTGCTGCTCGACTTCTCCCCTCTCCGTCTCCCCGCTTCCCCTCCTCTCTCAGTTGGCACGGCTAAAGACCAGAGTACTCAGAACATTAATGCCATTAGTGAAATGTTTCAGAAGAGGCAGCCAAGCACAATGCATTACACTAGCACTACATTACCACCAAGGGCCACGCTCACTGCTGGTTTGCTCGGTCACAAGGTAACACATAAGATGGAAATCAACTGAGGTACTGACTGTGTTGATAGTAAATGTATGCGTGTGTCACCCCATGTGATAAAACAATCATAAAAAATACTCTCATACCACTTACGTGATTATAAAATAGAATAGATAGATATTTTTTCCTCAGATACAAAAACACTGTTACTGTTATTGTTATCCTGTAAGTGCATGTCAGTTTGGACAAAGTAGCGTCACTATGTTTTGCTCTAAAGATGTGTTGAATGACCACTGCAGCTGAACACTGTGTGATGCACAAATCAGTCCTTTTCTTTTAGATATGAGTGAATCACAAGTCAAAAATGTTCAAAGTTGTATATTCAATGTTTTGTTGGCAGATTGGGGTAAAATTGTCTACAAGCCCTGATTTGATTGTGTTGCTGTGATGAAGTGGTGAATTCAGTGTTGCCTGATTTGTTCACTTCCAGTGAGTCTTCCTCATAAGACTCTTGACAGAAACACATCAATTTACCAGGTAAAGAACTATTCTTCCTATATATATTTCATGCTCCACAATTTGGTTTTTGTTTTACTATTTTAAATACACTACTTACCCTACAGCAGGTCACTCAGCAGCAGGAAAATACACCCTAAAAAACAAAATTTCAGTACACACAATCCTATTCATTTTACCGTATTTTCCACACTATGAGATGCACCGGATTACGCACAGTACGTATCAGTCCACGAGGCTCCTGACTACGGTGGCTGTAATGCTCCAACAATCCATCAAGCAGCGCAGCTTCGTAGCTTACCAAAGTCTTGAGCGCCATGTACCACATGAAATCGGTTTGAGGTCAGTAAGCACAACCAGAATTCATACATAAGGGGCATCGCATTATAAAGCGCACTGTCGATTTTAGAGAAAATTTAAGGATTTTAAGTGTGCCTATAGTCAGAAAAATACGGTACATACTTTTAAGCTGCTGAGGCAATTAATGTTTACATATGAGCTAATTTGTTTGTTGATGGGAAATTAGTGACTTATAAATACTTGAATTAAATATATTCTTGTTGCAAATAAATTCTCTATATTTCAGAGGACCTGCACTAATCCCATAGAAATCTATGAAATAGCGTCATTACTGGACATGCACTCAAACTGCATGCAAACTAATTGTACCGTTTGATTGTCTCACTCTTGGTAAGCAGTAAAAAAAATGTTGACTTAAAATATGAATACGTGTTTTCATTGCTTCACTCGATAATTGTTCCTGGTATCCTATAAGTCGGTCTGAAAAACTTTTGCAGACAATTATACAAAAAAGGTGGGAAAATTCAGCTGGATTTACTTTTGTGGCTTATGGCTGGCTGCATGTTATTGCTCCATGTGATGAATAAGCCAAGGCAGGTCTCGTTTCCCTCCTCCCACTGATGCAGAACTTTCAGCGATGCCCTTCATCTGGCATAAAAACACTGGACTCTACACATTGGTTAAGCTGTGTCCCAGAAGAAAAACAGGACCAATCTCCTTCACCACTGTGTGTTGTAATTAAGCCCACAGCTGGCAGTTCCCATTACGCCATCAGAGCGAGCAGGCAGACCTGGTCTGTGGCACTACAAGCCCTCCTCCTCACTTCTCCGTCCGCCGCCTTTTTCCTCTGCGCAGCACCTGTACATTGTAAAGAAGCTCAAACAGCCCTGCAGCTAACAGACTGATGGCTGTGAGAGTGTTTGTTGTGAAACACTTTGGTGCAACACATCATCTCCCCCCGCCTCAGTGTACATTTTCACATTCCGCCTCGCTGACTGCCCGGGCCAGGTGGGGAAAATGTCCACACGTGGTTTTAGGTTCAGTAAAATTCACACCAGCCTTTTATATCTAACAGGAAACTACATGGAAATGTGGCATAATGGAGAACAGGCAAGTGGTGTGACAATTGCTGTGGGGGCGACAAAGCTGAGGGGCGATGGCGCACCGAGCGAGGGTTTCATCACATCTGCCCCTCCTCCCCTCCCTCTCACTTCACGGGACAAAAACGTTATGTTCGAGCAAGAATTTTAATGTTGTGCCGCTCCGAGTTTGCCCACACCACACCAAACGCAGGCCCGTCCCTGTAGGCTCGCTCTCTCCTGGCCAAGATCAGCTGTCTGACCGCAGAGCAGCCTGCTGTAAACACTAGCCAGATTACCACACAGACAACACACACACACACACAGCTCTGCAAGAGGGATCACGCTGACAAACTTACAAGCAACCATTGTCAACAAAATAATTTGCTTCCAGCTGCATAGCATATTGATTTAGATGGAGGCACTTAGAAAGATTACAACTGGATCAAATAAAAACAGAACATTAGCATCCAAATCCATTTCATACTGTGGGAAGTCTTACGTAACATTCAGGAGAAAAAAAAACAAAACAAAGTGCAAATCCGGTAATGATGTGCACATGATTGGCAATAGCTGACTATTAAATTTCTCCTCCCCACCTCCCCTCGAAACCACTGCAGGTGCTGCAAAAACCCGATCAGAGGCAAAAGTGGGAACTGGAACTGAGCGGCGCATACCGGACCAGGGTCACAGTTGTTATTGTTCCAAGTGGCGCTGTCAAACATAAAAATGACCATGAATTCTGTTGCTCTGTCTCCCTTTGTTGATGCGTGTTTATGTAGGAGTTTCTGTCAAAACATGGAAAAAAAAGATAAATGTGGCTAATTAAAAGAACATTTCTTTGGTAGTTGCTGTAATAGATACCTCATTGTGGGGTCCGGGGGCAAAGCTCCCCTTGAACCAATCACGGCCGCTGCTCACATTGAATTTGACTCTCGCAGAAGTGGTTGATTTTTAGAAATCTTGGATTTCGCTTACCACTGCCACACACACACACACACACACACAAAGATACACATGTACACACAACTTTCATTAAAAAAGTCCTTGGTGTGTCACATCAGATTTGCACAAAGGTGAGAATGAGGTTCACACTCTAAACTAAAAAGCTGAACTGATGGAAAGACTGAGTCCCCGTGACTCATGGCTCTGAAATAAATTGGACCGAGACACTGCAGCATGAGCACACCTGCTGCACCTTCATGCTGCCCACAGAATGTCCTCTGTGTGTGTGTGTGTGTGTGTGTGTGAGAGAGAGAGAGAGAGACTCCTGCTCTGCCGTGTCAAAATGCAACATGTTCCAGCTGACTGCAATTAAACGGTAAACTGGAAATACTTACCATTGATTTAGTTGTACATAAATTGGTCGAAATGTGTTCCAGGGAGGAGCTGGTTACCTCACCGCTCACCACCCAGAGCGGACACACATTTATCTAACTGGGGGTTTATCAATTAAACCCCCCCTTCCCCGCTCCGTTCCTCTCCTCACCTGCTTTTAGCGTGTTTTCAGGGCAACACGGAGAGCGTCTGGAGAAACAGCACAAGCAAATCGCTGGCATCACAATCAATCAGGGAGCAGAGCCGTGAGGCGCTGGAGTAAAATGAATGAAGCCAAGCAAAGAGAGATTCAGGGGGAAAAAAAGCACAATTTCATAAGTTGTTTTTTTTTCTCTGCTTTATTATTTGACTCTGTTAAACATCATAAATCCTCTGGATGGGAGATAGACTGGAGAGCCTTAGTGAGAGATTTATATCCCTTGCCTTTTTCTAATCCAATATCCCCTCCTCTCCTAGCCATTCCCAAAATGGTTTGGCTGTGAGGACTCTGTAGAGGCTCTGCTGAGGGGAGGCACACACACACACACACACACACACACACACACACACACACACACACACACACACACACA
>JBAJHX010000036.1:20384920-20395556 GCA_037176925.1 Amniataba percoides
GCTCTGCTGAGGGGAGGCACACACACACACACACACACACACACACACACACACACACACACACACACACACACACATGTTCACACACCCTGAGTGACCAGAGCAACAAGAGGAATGTAGCGAGTTGCGCCACATCCCAGCTGGACTGACAGTGAGCGCTAGCGGTGTCCTCCTTTCCACCGAGGAGGATGAAAGGACATCAACTCGTCTAAGACACAGAAGGAACGCCTGGAATTAAGAAAAGGGGAAGCTCTCCAACAGGGGCTTGCCTGGGAGACGACCTGGGTTCACTGCTAAAGCAAAGAAGAAGAAGAAGAAGATGGAAAAAAAGAGAGAGAGAGAGAGAAAGAGAAGACTTCAAAAACACTCTCCACACCACACCTGTGATCAATTATGATCTGCAAAATTAGAGAGTTACTAACAAAACCCCGGCCTGTAATAATTCATAATTATCAAAAGAGCAGCGAGGAGGGAGCTTAGCGGGTTCACACAGGCTTTAGAACGAGCTGGGAGGAGGGGGGAGGGTGCTGTGAGTTCGCGTACGACGTCCTCGGTGCAACATCCCACTTTGGGTCCAAGGCTTCGCTCAGCCGGAGGTCAGATGAATCTAATTGTGCTTTAATCACACACTCACATCTATTGTCAGAGAAAATATTTGCCTTGCGATGAGAGCTGCGTTATCGTGAAACATCGATGTTAATCTCCCCCCTCCGAAGCCTCCCTTCAGTCTTCCAACTTCTAAAACAAAACTGCATTGTAAAATAAATAGCGCCGCAATAAACACCTACTCCACCACTGTTTGCCCGCTTGTTTGCGTAGCTGTTAGCGATTGCTCTCTGATATAACACATTTGTAGGTTAATGACATCTATTACCCATTGATCTGAAACAAATTAGGAAGATATTTCTGTCCAAGAGTTTTCCTACGCCTCGTCCCTGCATGAACCAAGGACATTTTTTTTGCCTGGAGAAGTCAAATGAATATGAGACAAAGGCCACAAAGGACACAGCAAAGAGGACGACACAATAAAAATCCACAAATCGCTATAAAATGGGATCTTTTATCTTTACCACTGGCCTTTATGGTCACAGAAATAGCTCTTATCTTAATGAGGGATTAAGAGTGATAAATGTTCACAACCCTAAAGACAAAACTGTTGCAAAGTCTATAACTATAAGAGTGTAGATACAGCGCACAGAGCTGCGAGGCAGGACAGACTGTCAGCGTGAACTGTGACGCTCTAATAATAAAAACTATCTCTGCTTGTTGCCGCTGCTGCTAAACCTGTCGGAGGATCGCAGCAGTAATAATCAGATGTGGTCTCACACCAGTGGACACTTCTTGGACTGGAAGGAGGAGGAGGAGGAGGAGGAGGAGGAGGGTGCAAAATGAAACTCCTTTCCAAACAATCCCTGTGCCAGAGAATATCCCAGAGAATACACTCTCCCTGAAAGAAAATAAATGGAATCTCCTGTTTGGGTTAGATCGCTGAGAAAAAATAAAGACAATTTGCTGAAACTGCTCAATATGTAGTGTGTTAGCACCGGAGTTAATTGGAGGAAAAATGTGAAACGTGAGCCAAAATGGACAAGGATAATTGCTGCTCACTTTGAGCTGGTGGTTCACAGCATTATCGTAAAAAAGAAGGTCCTCTGAATTCAGCAGAGGATTGCTGTTTACGTGCGATATCTTATCAGCGTGATCGAGATGAAGGAGTTGCGACTTAGATCCCCGTAGCAGATTGTATCTTTTTACACAAGGTAAAGTCAGAAATTAGCAGCAAAGTCACATATCGTCCCACGTTGGGCTTCTGGGAAACGGAGGCAAGCATCTCATTTATTCCCATTCAGCCCTAAGTTTTCTCAGCTGCAGGGATCTGCACTTGTCTCTCACATTACAGCGACATTATACACTATAATAGATCATACTTTAATGCTGAAGTTTGATTTTCAGTATTGCTTAACTCTGTGAAAACACCTGTGTGGGCTAATAAATGGCCAAACATTTACATTGGAAACATAAAGCTGTGCTATCCGGCTCGTCGTCATGATAGCTGACGTTCCCAAATACCACTGAGGTAGGAGCTTTTGCATGAGGTTACAGTCACGACCAAACCAACTTGCACTTTCCCAGACGCTGCAGCTGAAACTGGGAGAGGTGGAGCTTCGGGAGCAGTGAATTTAGATTGTTTTAGAGAATAAAAGTGTACTTTGTGTCGCTCAGGGTCCTTGGGGCCACATCAAAGCCTCCTACACGGCTCCCCAGACAAGAGCCACTGCTGTAAAATACACACCATTTTCTAATATTGTGATCAACCTTATTATCACACATTCCTCGGCCGGGCCCTGTATGGTGCGTTGCCCTGCGAAGGATGTGGCTGCTGACTGAGGGAGTTAAATTATGCAAAGAGGGTCAGGTTGCTCAAACAGTTCGCCTGCAGGGCTGCCAGGGTGAGGTCCGACCGCAGTGGACCCGGTTAGCAGGAGGCCCAATCTGTCTCCCCAAAACCTTCAGAGCTAGCATGCATCTCATTAAGCTAACAGCTTGCCGTCAGCACGGAGACAGGAAGTCAAGACTGTTGTGTCATGATGAATGCTCTCGTAAGCACCGCATGTCATGGATGGAGGTTAAACTGTATTTACTGGAGGGGGGGAGTGTGTGGGTGCGTGTGGGTGGGGGGTTGTTGGAATATCCAAAATATTTTCTCTTGTTTTCCATACTTTTACTGCCCATGAATGACTGAAAGACATTAAATTCTTCTTCAGTTCTTAAGACTGGAAAAAACTTTTTGATAAACAAACTTGTTACTCCTAAACTAAAGTCAACTTTTTTCTTTTGACATCTTCTTTTAATTCTGGATCTTATAACATCTCAATCTCTTCGTTCAGCATTGTTGTCATTTACTTGTGGCACTCCACAACATCATACCCAGGCATAAATTGAGATTCATGTGACATTTTCAAATGGTGTTTGTATGCTCAGATTATTCTCATTCATCACTGTGTTGCATGTCGTGAACTGTGATTAGATACAACAAAACACTTATTGTGAAATGTTCTTTTCAAGATCAGGATGGAGAAAATGGTTGTGCAAACAGTTTTGTGACAGACCACAGAGTTGTGCCTGATAGTGCAGATTTATAAACGAGAGACTCTGTAATTATTTTAGAGCCAAAAAGCCGATTTGCAGATTGACTTAACCAGCGCTAACCGGCCTGGAAGTCTTTACTCTGTGGCAGCAGTGTTTTATTGGGGGTTGGGGCAGAAACCACTTGCCTGTCACACTGATACATTTGTTATTGCTCTAATTTGCAAACAATACCCTGAGCACTTCATATATAACCATTTTCTGGGATAATTTGATTGCTCAGATGCTTGTCTGGGTCCTCTGTGTCAAAGGTTTTTGCCCCAGTGTGCAATGTACACTATTGCAGTAAAGAAAATAAACCTCATAAAAACTGGGGTCTGTGCCAGCAAGTACCCAGATGGTTCATTTAAGAACCATGAAAACAACATTATGTGTTTCTTATTGTGTATGTTTCATAAAACTGCTAATGTTACCCCCTAATTCTCTCCATGCATGTTGCATACTTACACATACACACATTAACCCCCCCAACACACACACAGGTACATTTCAGCATCGTATATAACCAGGTGCATTTGCACATACATCTGTGTGTTTGTTTAATCACATTTAAATTCATGCACTTACCTTCCATGTGGGCAAGTCATGTTAGAGAAAAAATATCAGACCAGATGTGATCACATTTCTAATTCAGGCTGTGGGTGTTTGTCAGGAGTAGGTCTTTCTTGCTTTGTCTGTTCACATACGTCACTGAATTTAGAAGCAAAAACCTGACTAAATAAAAAAGTAACAGAATAAAAGGTAACAGTTGTCATATGAGGTGGATTTTTCATAAGTTAACTAAATGATCTTATACCAACATACAATATTTACAATAAATAAATATAGCCCTGCGACTGACTGGTGACCAGTCCAGGGTGTAACCCCGCCTTCGCTCTAAGAGAGCTGGGATAGGCTCCAGCACACCCGTGACCCTGAGTGCAGGATACAGCGGCTTAGAAAATGGATGGATGGATAAATAAATATAATTCAAATATTAAATTATGTAATAATTTAATTGTGGGTGTTTTTACTTCTTCTAATTCTTATTGCACTGAATGTATGTATGTACTTTCTTACCAGGTGGTGGCGATAATTTACTATGACATTTTTTGCCAAATGCTATTCCACTTAAGTAAGGGAAAGAAGAAGAAAAATCTGACTGCACGTAAATCAACGTAAAACATTTTGGCCCTCGAGCCATCACTTTGCCAAGCTTATAAGTTTATAAGGTTATGGCAGGATGCCTGCACCTGGGATGTCTTCCTGTGTGCTGTAGGTAGGTCTCCCTGTTGATGTAGCTGATTTTACTGGAAAGCAATATCAAAATAGCAGTTTATTATTTATTTTACACAATCACTTTCAAATGGAGGAAAGCGACCATCCTAATAAATTCCACAATGACAGGGTACTCCCACAACAATGGTCCCTCCCTCTTTCACCATCCCAAACCAAACCAACCCCCCAGCTCTGCTCCTCTGGCATCATTCCCGACCCCTGCCAGTCTCTGGGAAACTCCCAGCGTGCTCTCTGTTCCACCAGGAACCGCAGGAAATGAGTCTCGGGGAGCGCTGAAGTTTAATAAAAAATAAATGAATGGGGTGTCCCAGGGACAGAGTGAATGAAGACTGGGAAAGAGAAGGAGAGAGAGGCTGGAGCTGGTGCCCTGAAGTGGAGGGCAGGCAAGAGAGGAGACGGGAGGGAAAAACAAGGCACAAAATTTGAACCCATTACCTCGTGTGTTTCTGTACAGTGATGAATCAGGGAAACCAAAACCAGCTGCAACGAGGGGTCCTCGTGAACAAGAATGGCAACGTGGATCAACTGGCGGATCATTTAAAACCATCTAACCCTCTCTTTACCCTTTCTTACAATGACCAGTGGGCACAGAGCCTACAAACACAATTTGCTCGTGCACGTGTGTGTGTGTGCACAGAGATAGCCACATAGATCCCTTTCTTCCCTCTCCTGACACAATAACTCTCATGCTCTGAATGGAGGGACAAACATTCCAGACATGCCACATGTCGGGGCTGCTGGCGAATCATTAAACTGTGGAAGAGAAACTGCAGGATACCCTCTTTTTCTCCCATGTCTTCACTAATTACCCTTATACCTTTAATTGATGTTAAACATGAAACAGGTATTAACTTAAAGGGAAGGAGGAAAATGGAAATCTGCGAGGCATTTGGAAGTAAGTGGATGCACTTTATGCTCCGACGAGGATATGTGATAACTCTATAAATTAGGAAGGAAATTATCTCCCTTTGGCGGCTGACTACTCCCAGGATTACAGCTTGGGCCTGCAAGCCAAGAGGGGAAAAAAACGTCTAGGAAAAGACATGACACAGGAGCGGCACATTAAAAACACAAGCTAGAATAAGAAAGATTTGCTCAACAAATCCAACTCCAAACTGGTCTCTGAGAGAAAAAAGGGAGCTCATTCTGAACTGCTGGTTGTTGGATGTCTCCTCAGAGCTCGCATACCCTCAGGGCCCCGGTTCCCTTTGAAAGCGTGGCCATCTAAGTGCCTGAAGTGTAACACCAAGCAGTCTATTGAGAGGCAGGTGATGTGCAGAACAAAGGGAGGATTCAGCACCTCAGTGACACAGTGGGAAAGAGATGAGTGATTATTAGCCCCACCGAGGGCCTTGACAGACCATTTAAAGGCAGCTTCCTTTGATTGTGACAGTGTAATTGTTTCACAGATACAATCACGTTGAGCACTTACCTGGGGCAGGGGAAACTGGACTTTCATTAAAGTGCGGGATTGTCTCCGGGCCGCTCTGTAATTGTGCCTGTTGTCTTGTTTTGTGATGTTGTCGGGCTCTGTCCCCCTGCTGCTCTGAGGTAATCCAGAGGTGTGTGTGCGTGAATGTGTGTGTGTGTGAATGTGTGGGATTTGACTGTAGGCTATTTGGAATCTGAAGCAGCCTCAGATGCCACACATAGTGTTTAAGTCAAAGTAAAAGTGTTTGAGATGTAATTAAACAATTGCATTCCCCTCTTGCAGATTTCATAGGGACAGAAACATAAAATAAAATTGTAAAATTGATAAAATTGTAAAAAACTAGACTATTAAAAATCTCTCATTCGGGCGGCTAAGTCAACTTGTCCCAAACGACAAGACATGAGAACAAATCAATCTCGAGTGTAAACGAAGCTAAATAAACGGTGCAGGAGGGTGAGAAGTCTCCTCACTTACTCTCAGTCTCCTCAGAAAAGCGAACTAGGCCCTGTGTTTGTTTTTGATTCAGCAGGCTGAGATGACACAGTCTGTTGGGTACTCTATTGGCCATGTGGTCTGGGTCCATTGAGCGTGGCTGTGTGTCCAAGGGCCGAGCTGATTAGATAATAAACCGCAGGATGAAGGGAGAGAGGACGGAGCAGTAGGGCAGACCTCTTTGCGAGAGATTGTTTTTTGGCTTTTGGTGCCGTATCATCCTGTCGGGATGCTAAAGAACTCTATCTCTGATAAAAAACAGCACTGCACAAACATTTTAAAAAACCTTTAAAGTGTTGACATCCAGCCTGCACTGCCAACTGCTCATCTATAAGTGACTATGTTTTTCTCAAGAATGGAATGAACTACTTTAAGGGATTTATCTGCTTCGTAAACACAGGATGTTTACCCGTTTGTTTAAGGAATTACACAAGTTGAGAGCCGGCCGCAGATTGCAGATTTTGCAACTTGATAAGTAAAACATACAAATCAGCGGGGCTTTGATATTCCTGTGGATGTTTGATTCGGGAAGATTAGTTCTGGGGTAACAGCAGAACCCCAGCACGCTGCCAACCATGATTTGGCAAGAAGAAATACACAAACACACAGCTGAGAGCTCAACACAAGAGCTCCCCCTCGGTTGTTTATTCCCTCATGTCGAAATGCGGTGTGAAGTATTTTTCATTAAAGAAAAATAAATTAGCGTTATTATTGTTTGAATCAGTCATGCTTCCCACAGCGCATGTAACATAATCCCACTCCCCTTCCTCTCGGTTTTCAGTTCACCGCTCAATTTAAGTGATGTATTTTTGTTGTCAAATGACAAATGTGCGCTAACTAGGAGCTTGTGTGTCTGTGTGTGCGTGCCGTGCGACTGCCACTGACCCCTGTCCTCCATGTTCATGCTCAAAGTACCCATGGCTAATTTGAAACCTGTTGATAGGTATGGTGCAGATCAAGTGCAATCTGGGGCAGCGCAAAAAAGTCTGTGATGGGACGTGAGCAGAGGGGAAAAAGTCGCTCTGGGTGGCACAAAGTGAAACAAAGTCAGAACAAGGATAGAGAAACAAAAGGGATTCAAGGATATTTTAAAACTTTTTTGTAACTTTCTTTCCATCTCAATACTACTCTAATACTCCATCTTTGCCAGCCACAGCTATATTCACCTGTAGAGCTACACACAGTGAAAAAAAGTTGCATATTATAGCTCTGGAGCTGGCGTATGAGGAGGCAAAGTGACAGTCGACACCAATATTGCGTCCCTTAGTGGTTTGGCGTGTGTCCATGAGTCCCTGTGCTGTGCGTTCTACATAAGAGGCCCGCTCCTCGAGCCAAATCTCATTCCAAAAAGGCTTGGGGGAGTGGAGTTAACGGGGCCCCCAGGAGCAGAACCGTAATGGGGATCCTGACGGGCCCCGATCTCTGTGGAAAGATCAGTTCCACCGTTTAATGAGGCTTCGGGCCCCTCCGCGCCGCCAACCTACCTCTCTTCGCCGTTTCTCACGTCCGTCAGATCAGATTCACTTCCTTCGCACCGTAAATCTGGAGAGCAGCGGCCCTGATCGACGTTAATTACCTGCACTCCTCCACAAGGAAGTTCACTCACTCGTCGGATGACTGGATGGGCCGTTAATGCGCGCCAAGCTGCTGCGCATGTGTGCGTGCGTGCGTGTGTGTAAAAGGGGAAATTGAGTTACGATAACAGGAGATGAGCAAATTGAATTCTCACACCATACATCCACGCAGTGGGACAGCCCATACCTCCCTCCCTCCTCATCGCCCACTCCCCGACCCCCCCCTCCCGCTCTCCTGCCGCTGCAGAGTCCCCTGCTCTGTGTTTATAATTGCCTGAGCCCCCAGAATTTAAAATAATAAGATCAGGTTTCCAGGCAGGTAAGTGCATCCAGACTTGTTATCTGTGATATCACCGGTGCTTTAGCCCTCTTCCTCCCGCTCCCTCGTTCTCTCCCTTATCCCCTCACTTTCTCCCTCTTTCCCTCTCCATCTCTCTCTCTTTCTAGAGTATCTCCTGCTTTTCTAAAACTGTACAGTGAAACAGAATACTTTGCATTATATACTTTGTGAAAAGCGGTTTCTGCCGCATCTTGTCATCGTTTGGGTGACCGGCTGCTGTTTGAAGTGCTCTCGAGTTCAGGGCTCGGCGTATAACAGTGACGGCTCGGCTGCACAACAGCGTATTATTTACCCAGATGGGGTTAATTGCTGAATAAAAGAATGGTTCTTTTCAGTTGACCATTGTAAAGCTTTGCCCACCCCTCTACCAAGCCTTCCTACACACACACTCACACACACACACACACACACAACCACACACACACACACACACAACTGCATGGCTGTAGAAATATGAGCACACATACAGGGAGCACACACACAAGGACATATACACATTCACATAGACACTTATACCCACACTAACGTGTGCACAGCCATAGAAATATTACAAGAATTCAACTAGGCAGCACACACAGTGGCAAACACACAAATGCAAATACATAAACATCTGAGTAAAACTAAAAAATAAAACTTGAACATCTGTAGCACTGGAAATGCTCGAGGTTATTCTAAGGAAATAACAATATGTGTGTCCAATGTGTGTGTGGTGGAGGTAAAGGGGATGGGGTAGTGGGAAGGGGGGGCGATAATCCGCCAGCTTTCCCCATCAGATCAGTACCAAAGGAGGTGGCATCATCCCACAAAAATGCAAGCCTCTGATCACATGCAGTACAGTTACTTATCTAAATGAAACTCACATTGGCTGCGTAATCAGATGACATATGATGGCATGAAGTAAGTATGAGAGGGGGGAAAGAAAGGGAGAGAAAAAAAGAGTTAATGCACGGAAGGGGGTGGGTGTGGGGGGGTGGGAGAAAATGAGAGAATGTGAGAAAGAAAGAGGAGGAGAGGTTAAATAGCTCCCACACTTCAGGGCAGGATGGCAGGTTGGACAGGGCTTGACAAGTCCCAGAACAGTAGCCTCTCATGATCCCCATTAGCAGCAGCCTGACAGTATTTCTCCTTTGAAGAATAGAAAGTCAACACTCCATTTGTGGAGATAAGGTGCAGGTGAAGGAGTGAGCATGGGGGCCAGAAAAATGGTTTGGGCCATACTGGCTAAGAAAAAAAAAAAAGGTTAAATCATTTGAACTGCCGCATTGAAACAACGTGGACATGGCTGCGGCTCCGTCCACCATCCCTCTAAAACCAGAACTGTTCAACGCTTCACTTTCCACAGAGGTTACCTGCTGCTGGTCTGTTTCTGTAAACATCGCTCTGACGGACATGCACATGCAGTGACGTCACGCACCTGAACAAAGCTTGGGAGTGAAGGCCATCAGAGTTCCCACTCCGTGTCTGGGTGACCTGCATGTCTTTTAAAAAGCCCACACTCCTCAGCCCCCCTTTTCAAAACCCCGGTGTCCCATCTTAGCCCGGCTCTTCAAACAGGCCTGCATTGATTAACTTGGGGGGCTTTCTCTACCATCCACCTATTAATTATATGGCCTTCATTAACACTGGGCTGATGAATGGCCTCTGCTGGAAAGGCGAGTTAAGAGGAGGTGTTAACACAGCACCTGCCTGCACTCATGTGGCCACTTATTAACCAACAATGACCTTCCACATCATAAACCCACTGGCCGGCTATTTGCTGTCTAATAAACGGAGCCCCTCTACCTCGCCCCCACCACCCCCTCTCTCCACTCGGTCCCCTTCACTTGAGCCCCTCAGAGTTTATTGTTCTGGAGGAAAAAAAATAGATGCCTGTAAACTTCGGACACCTGGAATCAACTAAAATACAGATCCATGGGACCAAAAAGGAGTTAAGTGGCAGAGGTGGTGAATGGATTGATGAAGAGCCTCTCCACAGGCCCTCTGAAGAGAAGATAGAGGCGGCTATAGGTAAGTGTCAAAGCCTCTCTCTCTTGACATTGCAGCTAATGGTAGAAGCAAGGCGGCACTCCAATGCTAATCTGTCATAATGGCAGGTCAACATATATGTGGGTCCATACTGAGTAGACATAAACCCTTTTCAGACACAAAATATGTCATTCATCATGTCATTCACACTCACAAATGCTTGTTCCAGCCTTATCCAGGCATAACAGGTTCGACGTGAGAAGGTGCAATGCTTGCGGGATATTTGGTGCTCGGTGCACGTGATGCAGCAGCTAAAGAAAACACCAAAAACACACACACAGAATTCATGATAGGACACCAAAGCTGCTCTCTCACAGGCTGCATCAGTGGTCATTTCATAAACTTATT
>JBAJHX010000036.1:20397653-20413424 GCA_037176925.1 Amniataba percoides
AGATCGGAGCAAGTTTCTTTTGGCAAGAGGACAAAAGTGCACAAGTGATTCTGAGAGCCATAAAAAACACTTTCATGAGTCTCCTGAAAAGGAGGCAGGCGACGTGTGATACCAAGAACAGTGAATGGGAGACTTATTTTCATGATGAGCAGGGACCCTCCCAAACCCCCACCTCTACCTATGCTTAGGTTTTGGCTCGATGTCCGAGCTGGCAGGTGAAAGGGTGAGGCCTGTACGCTGAATTATAACTGAGGAGACGAGTTCTTTCACGGCTGCCAGGCCAGCGAGCCCTTCCAGCTAAATAAAAGCTGTTTAATGCATTCCATAAATCTAATCAAACAAGTCCCTCTCTCTCATTACTCCATCTGATTCGGTGGTGCTCCCTCATGCCATGCACGCCAGGCCGTGCCAGGACAGCTGAAAAATCAGAGCCCAAAATCCAAAAACAATGAGGAGGACTTTTTAAAAACCAGACGTGGACACGGTGCATGTTTTGCTTTTTTGCCCAGAGGAGCTTCGAAGAATTATGTTCTCTGTTATCCTTCAGTTGATCCCTTGATTATAGTCATACAGGTTATGCTGAAATTCTTAAGCAAGCTGGGAAAGGGGCTTTGAGCATGCAAAACATACTGCTTTATGGGAATGAATCAACCATGTGACAGCTTTTAAATTCCTCAGAGTCTCCCAAACAAATGTTACTCCTGCTGGTCGGAAAGGAAGTCTTTGCCGCATCCAAAAGTAAATCAAATGCATATTTATGTCTCTATTTTGTGTGTCTCGCACTCTTTTTTTCTTTTTTTTTTCACCCCCCCCCTTCCTTCTGTGAAGCAGGGCCTGCACGGAGAACTTTCCCTGCTTCAGCGGACTGGGCCGTAGGGATATTAGTCGAGACAGGCAATAGTGTTGATTACTCATTGGCCATTAGATTGCTTTCACTGCAGTGGCTAAGCCTCCTGCATCATGAGATCGCTTGGCTGAGTGCAAGATTAGAGAGCGTGCTTTGCTCAAATCCCCCTTGCTCACCCCCACCCACTGACCCGCCACCCCTTCACCCCTCCAAGCCACCCTTCCCTTTCCTTTCCCCACCTCGAAAAAAAAGTTCATCTGGCTCCCCTCAGGTCAGCGAGGCAGTGCAGCGGCAAGACAGGTTGACTAGCTGTGCAGTCCTTATTACCTCATTTCCTGTGACCACAGTTTTACCCCCTTTTCTTTTTCGAGTGCAGGAACATGTTTTATGATGGCAATACATAGTTAATGGTCCCTATGACTTAATTGTTTTTAGGGTCAATTTGGAGTGACAAATTCAACTGAACCCAATTGTTTTGTTGGCTCCTTGGAACACGCTTGGCAAGCGAGGAGGGAGCAGGCTCTGTTTATGCTTTTAGCGAGTCCTGTCATACTCACCATCACACGCATACAGAACACAGGGAAAACTCGCCGTATGCATAAAACACATGGATAAACATACTGCCACACATATTTGTACTTATGACACCCATGTGGACAGAATGAAGGATGGTAAGAACTCCGTGTTAAATAAAAGTCCTGTGACCTGTTTCAACCTGAGTTTTATCCCTCAGTTTCTAATGTTGGCTTCTTGAGCTCTGACTGGATTCAGAAAAAACAACAAAAGATTTCCTTCTTAAAACAGAACAAGAGGCAGGAGGGGGAGAGGGAATCACATGCGGCACTACACGTCCAAAAGTTCCCTCGGAGTCGCTTGGCAAAGTGAACCCAAAATCTACTACGAGGGTTTATGGCTTTGAGCCTCCTCTTCAAAATAAGCTTGGACTTGAAAGGTGGCAAAGCAAAGGCAGGGAGAGGCATAGCAGTGCAGCTTAAAGCTCATTACCCTCTCTCCCCGGCACCTCGCTGAGTTGAAAAGGCTTGGCTGCCTCTCGTAGACACATCCACCAGCTCCTAATCAGGTCAACAGCGGAATTAACCAATCTTTTAGATTTGGTCACTGATGCTTGCAGGTTGTAAAAATACTTGCTTTTGAGTGTCATTGTGGTTTACCGTGATATAGTTCTTGTCTGTCATTTAGAACAAAGAGGGATACTTTGAGAGAGTTAGAGGACGAGGCTGAACTTTGGGGAGGACAAGGGCAGATGAAAGAACATATGAATGTGACAGAGAGCTCTGTAGTGGTGGAAGTGAGCACGTTTACCAAAGGACTGTACATGATCACAATTTTGAGGCATTGCTATGTGACTCAAGTGTTTTTTATTTGAAGCTACATTATACCATCTTCTACATTTTGGAGGCCAGTATTCTACTTTTATTCACTATGTTTACATTTATGTAACTACTAGTTACATACTACTACTATGTAACTACTTTGTGAGCTATAATTTTACATCATGTGAGCATCTTCCATGAAGTATATAAGATATTATATAATGGATAAGAAAAAAGCTTAATCTCAAACAGCTTCAACACTGAAACACTGCTTTAATGCTAATGCATCAGTCATAGGCCAGAAATGTGATACACACTTAAGTAAACTGTGAAAAGAGCCAGTCTGCATAATGGGAAGTTGCGATGCCAATACTTTGTTTATTTAAAGGTGCTAAGATCCATATTTTTATATTAACAATGGATCAAATGATTTGTGTGATTGTAGTGGGAAGCTGATCGCTTTCAGTGATTCAGGAAGAAGGTCACTCAAAGCAGCAATACTACAATGTAAATATATATTCAAAGTGTTACTTAAAGAACAAACACAAAAGCATTAGCACCAAATGTACATCAAGTAACAAAATTAAAAGGACTCATTGTCCACCCCATGGTCTATCTTATTATACTGTACAGAATATTACTGGTTTGTAATTATTGACACATTAATTTCTTTAACGTATTGGGATTCATTAGTTAGACTGTAAGAATAAAATAGTCCTGAAGACACGGAGCATTTGGAGCTCTTTGCAGTACCTGCTGTATTATGTGGCAGACACGCACACACATTGGAGCAGCTGGTGTGTCTCGCTGACACAGACAGTCATACAGCACATTGTCCTGGCTGAGAGGTACATCAATCTCTCTCGTGCAGCGCGGCGCTAAAATCGGGCCATAAAACTGCTAAAACACAGAGTGGCATGTGTGTCTTTTCCCCGGAGGAATTTTTACTGAGCTTTCCTCCTCAAAGACCGCGGCCTGCCTTCAGCCTCTTTCACTTGCCACCTCCTTAACACACACGTTTCCCGAGCAGCGCACACACCTGCAGACACACGTCACCTGTCAGAGTGTAATGTGCTGAGTTCCACGGGAGGTTTTATCAAGCCTTTTTGCAATGTGACAAAATGGCACCAGACAATATTGAGGTTGAAATATGAGGTCACAGAGCTCTGACAGTTTCCACATAAAAGGTTATTGATCTCTCTTAAGGGACTGATGTAAATCTGAGCGCCCCCCCCACACCCTCGCCCTTGGTGCTGTTTCACCCCTGCAGTCATGTGGCCTCGGGGAGTCAGGGGGGAGATCATGGAGGAGGTTGAGAGGTGAGGTGGGGGATGTTGCAGCAGTGGCAGAGACCTGGGGTGAGCGCTGCTGAACTGTGGGAATGTGGGACATGCGCTCTGACGTCTCTGTGTGGATTACGGCTCACGAGCCATCACTCCCTGTTGGCCCGGCTCTACATCATCGTCCACCTGGAGGTGGATCAGGTGGCAGGTCTGGCCTGGTCTGGTCTGGGCCTTCACCACCACCAGAGTAGGGAGGCAGAGAGAGGAAGCAGGAAGCTTCTGGAGAGAGAGAACACGGGCCTACATGTGCAAGCTCAGTCCAGAAAGATGAGGTGACAGAGAAGGTGCAGGAGCAGTGAGCAAAGACTGGATGATCTTTACAAGATTTATGAGCCCTTCCTTGAGGCCCAGGGGTCAAAAGTAGAAATCATAAATATGTCTTCCTTTCTTTTATTCAGACTTTTGAACGTTGTGTTTTTGATTCTGTGATCAAAATATTGGGTTAAAACAAGACTAAGGAGGATATTTACTGAGTCAGGTGTAAAATGTGTGTGTTTTCTGCTGCTAAAAATAGAAGGTATTGAAACAGCAAACATTAATTCAGTCTGCCTGAGGAGGGAAATATTGGCATGATGTCAACAAAATAGTTAGCAGTTGTAATGCCTTGGTAGCCCAGGTGCTAAAGAGCATACAACATGTCCACAACATCCATGGTTTGACTCTTCACTGATGGACCTGTAGTGCATGTTACATCTGTCTCTTTCCCCGTGTCCTTATTCAAAAAGGAAAACTGAATAAACCAAAACAATGTTGCAGATTTATGTTTCTAAACGTTTAAACTCATTTGATGAGATTATTTCTGCAAACAGATCAAAACAGGACAATGAGGCTTCAATCACAATGGACTGAGGTGGAGCAGCTGCAAGCCACTAAAGGTCTGCATCTGCAGGAAGTAAAAGTGAATTCATGTTCATGTGAATTCATGAATTCATGTGAATAATGACAGGTTGTTGCATCGCTGCTCTTTTGTGTTGTGGTTGTGAGCAAGAGCTCTGCTAACGTAACTCCGTAATTACACTTTTAATTTCTCTCTCTCTGTCCCTCTCAACATTTCCCATAGAATAGAATTAGAATTCAACTATATTGTCATTGCAATGTCACAAGTACAGAACAACGAAATGCAGTTTGCATCCATCCAGAGTGCTTTAGCAAAAATAAATATGTATATTACAAATGTACAAGATGATTATAAGTATAAGCAGTATATACACTTATTGCAAGATACGAGGCTGTAGAACTATAATGATTGTATATGATATGATTATCTATACAGTATTTACAGTATTGTAATTGTGATCAAGTGAGATAAGAGATGTATATATATAAATAGATTATACATATATAAATATTTACAATAGTGCATCCTGTGTGCAGTAAAACAGTGTTGTATATTTAACACCTAATCAGACATTTTAATAAAATGCAGCTCTCTGCACCAGTTCATAGTTTAATAACCTAATCAGAGTTAGTTCCACCAGTCGTTTATCTCAATATGGCAAACTGTGAATATTCCCATAATTATCTGAATTTTCTTATGAAATTAGAAATGAATTTAACATTTGCGCTGAATTTAGATGGAAACTATGGAAACTTGCCTTCTCTGTATGAATTTCCATTCCTTTGTCTGATTCGATATAACATATAACCATATCTGTACATATAGTATGAGACTAACACATGTAAATCTCCCCTTCAGAGCAGATAATCAACCTGCATGTTGTTTTAATGTCATGGAGCTGTGCTGCTGATTATTCTTGCAGCTGAGGCGTTTAGATGAGCTGTACCAGACACTGTCTTACACCATACACTCTCTGAGAGGACAAACAGGACATCACAGGTGAGAATAAAGCTCCCGAGCGTGTGAAGCCCAGCCATTACATGACGTACGATTCATCATCCGCTAACTCCACTCAGTCTGAAGCCATTAATAAAAGACAGTCTGGACTCTGACACCATGACTCACCCCATCTTTGTCTCATCATACACGGGGCAGAAGGACTCAGAGATTGATGGGTAAAACAAGTCCTAAATGGAGACTGTGTGTAACATGCATGTGTGTGTAACCGAGAGAAAGAGAGATATCATAGCTCAGAGATAAAAAGGATTTGCTCTCCTTCCAGAGAATAGCCTTCACCCAGTGAGTTCATTCCTCAAATTCCAGTGAGAAGCAGGAGCGAGTCTCACCAGTGGCTCATTTGGTGTGATTGACATTATTTGCTACCATTAGCCACTAGTATGCGGTTGCCCTCTGACCCTGCAGCAACCATGTTGTTTGAAACAACTTCAAGCAGTACGGTTTCATCTGCACAGGAAAAAAAGGCTGTGGAACCCGTCTTTCCAGGGCCTCTTGGATCAATCAACAATTAGAGGTGAGATAATGGCGGCCGTATCTCCAGGGTCAGCGATCGCAGGCCCTCCTCCCCGCCCCGTCACCACAGCCATAGTAACCGCCGCAAAGGCAGCGGCTGCAGTCACCGTGAGCTGTTTGTTTCTTTAACCACGGTGGTTTGACGTTAAGAAAAGCAGAAACGCTCTCCTTTCCTCTGAGCGACAGACAGCGGCCTCTGCCAAAAAGTTCCTGCCTTCGCCTCATCAGGCTGACGTAAGTGTGAATCAGGCAGCGCAACACAGAGGCGAGGCTTCAAACATGAGCTGTGCACGGTAACATTTTGATTGACAATTCTGATCCAGGAGTTGAAAGCTTGTTTACCATCTACTGTGCACGGGCCGGGCAGCGCTGAGACATTTATGCTCAATAAAAGAAGTTACAGTAAGGTGGCGGCATTACAGTGGAGTGAAGGATACCCCAATTACCGTGACGGATTTAGTGTTTGACACAGAGTTTAGTTTCAGAGAAGACTTACTTTATGTTTTAAAATGTGTGATATTTTGCAAGAAGAGTAAAATCCATGAAACGGGTTTTGACTAACGGTGCAGAATTTCTTCCAACAATAATTCTCTGTTTTGAGTGAGCAGGTCTATGCTCTGCCTCCCTGCTGTAACAAAATGCCGTTACAGAAACATGGTCACAGTGCGGCTAGTGTATGTCCACGTTAAAGGGGGTGAGTGGTGTAAAAATGAAGAACACCTGAGGTATATTAAGTTTGCAACAGGCTGAACTGTGACCCTCCAGCATTGAGCAGCTGGTGTGAAACAAGGGTTAACAACATCTACACCCCCACTTGCTTCGCTTGTGCCCCCCGCCCCAAAAAAGCCCCGATCTTCAGCCCCCTCCCCAGAAAAGGGCTGCAGAGGTGGTGCGGCCTACATGAGGCGAGGAGAGGGGAGCTAAGAGGGGGGCAAAGAGGACCAGGGGAGGTCCCCGTTTTAAAGCAAACAATAGCTGCATGTTCAGCGCGACAATGTAATGAGTGTAAATGTAATTAGAGGCGACTTCGCTTCTCACAGTACACGAGCACGCTAACTCGGGGAGAAGCCGTCCAGGTGAATGCCTCTAAGACGACTCTCCGTGACATGTGATATCGATTTGCTCTTGTCTGTCAGTAAAGTGAGTCATTGTTTAACTTCCTCTCCAACACCCAAACGCCGTCTCTCCACGGGATGAGGAATGTTTGGATGTTGAAGGATGAGAGTTCTACTGTTGGTAATAATCCTCCTCGCTGTGTTGGGCCGCACAAACATGCTGGATTTATACATGGATCATGCTGACGACAGCTCAGGGCCACACTGAAAGTGAACATATGATGCTATTGCTCGCGTCAAAAAATTCAAACTATTCTCCAGTATATTTTTAAATGTCTGGAGCAATTATAACATTACAGGTTCATTGTTACTTAACACTTAAACACCACTACATTTCCTCGGGAAAAAGTGTACTTCTTACTCCACTACATACTGCACAGCTTTAGTTATGAATGATGATTAATGATTTAGAGACTTACCAGTGTTGGAGGAGTTGAACATTAGCCCAAACTTCAACAGTTCAATGTCACTTACATATTAATGCATCTGTAATAATTGTCTGACAATATAATATACTATAATAAAATCCCCACTGAGACCAGTTTTCTTCTGACACTTTAAATACACTTAGCCTCTACATTTGTTCTCTTGCTTTACTGTTCATACAATTTTGAATGCAAAACTTTTTTTGCAATTTAAAATAAAGTAAATTTGGTTCTGAGCACTTCTTACACACTGGAGTACAATATTTTGGTTGTAAAGTGGTCATAAGCTACAGTGTTCACATATCTCTCTGATACTGTGTTTATGTACTGTATAAACCCAGGTAGCATCTGATCTCAAGCACAGAAATGGTGACATTAACAAGATAATGGTTAACTTAACAGTAGTGTCACACTGAGCAAATCAGTAACAAACAGGGCATCTTTGTGACATTTCTGATAACTGTTTTTGAGAAATTCACTGTTAAATGAACAACTTAAACAAATATTTTGGGTAAAAAATTGAATACAAATGTTGTGTTTGTGCATGTCATCAGTGTTGGTCTGAGACATTGCATGTAAACATTTCTCTTGCACCCTTGCACGCATAAAAGTGGATGTCAAATTGTGAAATGCAGTAACAACACTGCTCACTGGACTAATCACTGCCATCTTAAAAATGCCAGCACACAGATAGAAGATACATCAACCACAGATGACTCATTCGGGTTTCGTTGAGAGATAATGTGTGACCGACAAATGAACAAACTAACAAAGACAGACAGTGCTCACTTCGATTTCATCAAACAGCAAACACCCGCTTCAATGAGTAACTACTCTCCTTTCACACTCCACTATCAAAAACAAACCAAAGTGAAGCCTGAGGCTGTTGTTTATGTCATGCTCAACACGTTCCCTCCCTCAGGCTTCTCCACATTGTCCTGGGCAGCTTAAGCACTGCAATTTAGGATGCGTCTTTGTGCACCATGGGCTTACGGTAGCCTGATAATTGTTTAAATGTGTTTTTTCTCCAGAGAGCTCTTTGCCTTCTGGTGTGTGTGTGTTTCTGTGTACCAAGAGGAGGTTAATAAAATAACATTTCCTTACTTGAGGGAACATTCCCTGTTTAAGGAAGTGATAATAAGTGCTTTTAAACCCGTGGAGTATTTCCCAAGTGATACCAGGCAATCGCTCAGCATTCGGTAGAGCTTGCACAATAGCGTAACCCTTTGTGGGTGCTTTGTGTTTGACGAGAGAATCTTTGACACAACAAACACGAGTGATTTGTGATTTTAAGAAGATGCAGCTGATTCTCCTGAAGTACGTTATGCATCAGCCTGACACAGAGCAGTTACGGGTCTTACAGCTGACATGAGGACTTGTACACAGTAGTGCGTAGTTGCTGTGAACACACGTGTCCTGCCTCAGACCTGTTTGTCTCCTCTCTCTGCGGTGCCAGATGCTGCACTGATGTGTTCTTCCATATGGAACCACTCGGCTAAGCAAACAGAGAGTAGGCTGGATCACCACAGTGGGAAGGGAACCGTCCCTCTGAGTAATAATAATGAAAAGTAGGCTAACCATACGTCAACTATCCCACATTTAGAGCAGACTCCATCCCTCAAAGCCTCCCTCCCTCCTCACACAGGCCACTCTCCTGCTCCTTACCTGCCATAATCCATAACAGGTTCACAACAAGTGCACTTAGCGACTAACACTGGTATGAGATATCTGAAGGCTTTTATTTGTGAATTATTGCTGCTGTTTTGTACCAATATTGCAAAAGAATATTTTTGTAATGTTTTAGAGCATTATTTATTTTCTGCCTAAGCCTAAAAACTGAAAATAAAAGAAAAATGAATTAAATTATTGTGAAATAACAAGAATGTCACATTTAATTGTGGAAGTTTAAGGGCTGCCATATAGAGCCAGTATAACATCGACCTACATAGCATAGAGTAAAACAAACATCTGAGCAGGCTGGACAGTTCATAACATAGCAGCAGATCACAGATGTATTTGACCCAAAACAATTCACTGCTTTGTAGACAAGATGTAGTATTTCTTTAAGGAAGTATTTTACAAACAGAGAACCTGTGCAGAGATCTGAGAACTGGACAGATGTGATCACTCTCCTGGTCTTAGTGAGGACTCTGTAAGCAGCGTCCTGAATCAGCAGCAGCTGTCTGACCGACTTTTAGGACAGACCAATAACTTATCTCTATTGACTGTAATGAAAAACGCAATTTAAAAGAGAAAACCACTGCTAACTTCAGTAGTTACGGAAATGAAAAGACCTGCAACATTCTTTCATAGTAAGTAGATAGTAATGTATCCAGTAGCTAATGTATGATACAAGGCATTTGTCCCTTACATCATTAATAACTATCATATATCAGCTATGAGATGAGGATGTCTGCAGACCATAAATCAGACATTGCTGGAATAGGTCCATAAAGATTATTCTGACAGCTGCTATTGGCTGCTGGTTGTCATGGTCAGCAGCCAGGCTAATGATGCTGTGAGGCAGAGCTGCGCTGCTTTGACATCAATATGCTAACAGGTTGAGGATGCATTATCTTGAAGTCATGAAATTCTTATGGAACAATATCCACTCAGTGTTTTGTTGATTAAGTCATATAAGCAAGTGAATAAATGAATAAGTACCCCGCTGACAGCATGACAAAAAAAGGAAGTTACAAAAAACAAGGATTCACCAGGACCAGGATTCAACATTTTACTTAAAATAACTTTAAACATTAACCTGTTGGTGATGCTAGAGGAAAAGCTGGGGGATCACCAATATCCTGTTATTATAAAGTATAGCTTGTTTTATGCTTTTAAAACTGGATGATGTTTTCTGATTGGGACAGTCTCATTTTTGAATGATGTGAGTTCTTGCATAAGCCTAAAGGTTGTTGACTTTTATCACCTCGCAAAAGAACATTTCATCTACAAATGACCCTTAAAATCCTCAGAATTAGAGCTTTTTATGTCTACATACACACACACACACACACACACACACACACACACACACACACACACACTGTATCACAATGTCTGAAATGTCTATATTACAAATGATGATACAGTAAAACAAATTCAATTCCCTGTGGCAGCAGCTCTTTGATCAGAGGATTGGCTTCTTTCAGCCCCTTATGACACATACTCCTTGTGTGTGTGTGTGTGTGTGTGTGTGTGTGTGTGTGTGTGTGTGTGTGTGTCAGTCTGCCCTCGGTTTCCCAGGGGTGAAAATGAGACACATTCATATCAAGACACATACACACACCACAGCAGTCCTCGCAAATGGTCCCCCAATCCGCCTATATTACAAAATATGATTTATAGCCCCTAAATACAGCCATGAGGTGCTTTAATAAGACAGGGAGCTTATAAAGAGGGACGTGATTAAGAGCAGATCCCTGATCCTCCTGGGTCAACGAGGAGCACATAATATGGTTTTGGGTCGGGGGCCGGTGTGACGGGACAGATGCACAGAGGTCCTGAAGGTGAGGCCGTGAGATCTTATGGGCTGTCGGACACAATCCAGCAAATGCTCTGGCTTTCTGAGCTCTGCAATGATCCTCCTCTGTGGGAGAAGATATTACAAAATAGAGAAGGAATTCTCCCTTTTTTACCTCTGTTGTACAATTATCGTGGTAGTATTTATCTCCTGGTGTAATGAGCGGAGACGTAGAATAATGCACAGGGTCATGGATTTCAACTAGACCACTGAGAAATAACTAAAGCCTCTCTGCACAGCCCCTCCTGACTGAGCTCTTTAGTAAATGAGGTTGCTTTACTCTTGAACAATTACAAATACACCATGTGATGTGATCCAGGCTGCACAAGCACTAATTGTAGCATTTTAGTCAAAGGGTGGGGTCTCTGGGATCCTCTGTGAGGCTGGAAACATGCTCACGTATGCGTCTGTCCCACCCTCCACTCTGTACCTACAGGGAACAGGGCCGAGCTCTGGCTTCAGTCACGGAGCTGGACCTAAACTAAGGTCAGTGTCCAACCGGTGTCGGCTGTGTTGAATGTGGACGGACAAAAATACAAAGGTTGGAAGTGTTTGATCTGAACCAGTCATGCCCAAGCTAAGGAACAGCCTATAGGAAGGGATGGTGAGCAGCAGGCTGGGATTGGCTCAGCTGCAACATGTCCAGAAGGACTCGTTCTTCACTTCCACACACAGCTAAACAAGCTTATATTTAGCCTATATTTAGATTCATGTTAAGATTTCACATTTCACTCTGTGTGCTTAGTTGTCATGTAAGAATGGCCCTATTGGCTTTCTCCCTGTCTCTGGTACTGTCATGATGGTAGACTATGAACCAAGAGGGGGATTCTGGTTACAACCTACCATGTACAATAGGGGCCACAGAGGTCTGGTAAGGTCACATCTTTCTAACTCCACACAATTTTCTTTTATTTTCAAACCTGTGGTTTTCAACTCCCAGCTGACTTGAGTGACATCACCTGAGTCAATTTATGAGATTTTGCAAAGCCACCAAAACCTTTATACTACTGCACATATAGTGCACACCAAAACATCTCTGATCATCTATTTGAAGAAACATTTCAGAATTCAGATGACCAGAAAAGTACAAAAATATTCTATAAAAATATTGTTCCTTTATCACCACCAGTGTCCAGGTTTTTTACATAATGTTACATGAGTGAGTCACTCAGCTATAACGCATGGTATCTTTGTCATACTTTAAGTAATAAGTTAATTTGCTATTGAGGGCCAGCAGTCTGCAGGTTGTCATTACCACCCAATCACCTCAGTGGGTCAGTTTCTCACTTCTACTTGAAAAAGTGAGATAATAATAATAGTAATGATAATATAATAGCCAGTGGAGTCTTTGGTTGGATAATTAGCCTTCAATCAGTACATTAGTCCTTGTCTCTGTTACAGATCATGTGAACCTGAAAGGCAACAGCTTCTGTTTACTGTCTATTTATGAAATCTGTACCTAAACTAAAAATTGTGAAAAGAAAAACTTCAACTGATGAGATGAAAATGTAAAGAAAATTTGGAAAATTATTTCCAGGGAACTGACTGCTCTTTCACCCTGGATGCTCTGTCCTAGTTCAGCTGAATCTCAGACTGTCCCTGCAGCTCAGCTGTGGAGCTGGGGAAGCCATTAGCATCAGCAAGACTTTAACAGAGACGTCCCTGCAGCTCCGAGGGCCGCTGCAGTCCAGACTCCGATTTGGAGTCGACCGAGGCGTGTGGCAAGCAGGCAAGGTCTCATCATCACCACCACTCCCTCTCTCTCTCTCTCTCTCTCTCTCTCTCTCTCGCTCTCGCTCTCTCTGTGTGGTCCAAAGTGTTGACCATCTGGGAGAGATGGAAGAGGAGGACAGAGTCCCAATCCAACTAACTCTGTCAGCGAGGCAGTGCATTCCCCCCTCTATGCATCCGTGCGAAAGACGGAGTAAAGGAGAGAGAGAGAGAGAGAGAGAGAGAGAGAGAGAGAGAGGTGTGAGAGAGAGAGAAACAGACAGAGAGAAAAAGAGACCCTGTCCTCGCTAAGACGAGTGTCTGCTTACTGCTAACCTCCCCAGGTCCTGCATTGCCTCATCCTATATGAGCTCAAAATGGGCTGGGACCCATGTGTCAGGGGTCGCACTGTGGGGACTAGGCTTGGCCTGAAAGCCTGGGAAACGTGTAGATATTTGGCTATATACATTATAGCTGCCAAGAGCAAATACTGCAGGCATGCATGCTTGTGCACAAACATGGAAAGAGACATACTGTACACTACATTTAAAACACATGGCTAAGTAAGTGGGTGTAAAACTGTGAAAAAAGGGAGGAGGAACCTGCTGTAGGTAAACAGGTCGGAAGCATTGTGATTGTGCAGAGGGGAAAATCCCCCTGTAGGATCCCATCCCCCTGTTGTTCTTCCACCACACACACCTCACAAATCATAGCAGCTTCTCACCAAAGTCCACATTCCTCAAGATTCAACTTCATGGGAAACATATGGCTGACGTGAATCACATTATTCCTGATTAAGTGAGTATTGGAGGAAAGCATCCATAATAAACATTTTGGGTATTAAACAAGCTTTCATTAGATTGCTGTGGTGCATATAGTGCAGTGAAAATAATGCCCTGCCACAGGTAATGTACTCAAACAGGATTTTACATTTCCTGGCGTGGCATCAGTACAGTCTTCCACAGACAGTGAGATAAATGGAAACATAGCTCTAATTAGCTTTTTGTCTTTTTTTGCTAATACTTTCCCAGAGAAAGTTACAGCATCAAAGAGTGGGAGAATGACTCTCTTTCTCTTTCTCTGCTTTTTTAAAAATAAAGATAAAAAAGTGAAATGAATTTTAAGCTTGATGACAGAGTCTGAATTGAACAGTGAACAATGAGAGACCACCAAAAAGGTGAAGACTTGATACTGTAAGTTCAACACAGTCTAAAACGGGGCAAAGTAACTACCTGATGTGGGGCTAAAATGTTGCATTCAACCAAACTATTAAGCTGGTTAGAAAAAGCACATACAGAGCTCATTTTAAGGAACATATACTGTCATGAACACATCTTAACTGGTATTGATGGACAGCTATATAAAGTCATAGTCTTAGTACTTAGTACTAAAAATCTAACTTATAATTATTGTCTCTGATTTTGAAAGAATGTATGACATAGGTACAGACTGACAGAATCAAAGTTTGCTGCTGTTTAATTATATTTCTAAACTATTGAATGCCACAGATCACAATATAACATTTAAACACAAACTGGCCTTGTTGCTGGTTTAGAAACGACAAACCAGATTTTTAATGTATTGCACTACATGGTTTTCACATAGATTTGTTCAATCTTAGGTCCTCTCTTTTCATAATGTATACTAGAAAAAAATAAATATTCAGCAATAATTCTTTATTCCTCTATGCACACAGATGATGTTGTAATATTCACAAATACAGACACAACCGAGATAGCTAGCTTTATAACATGGATTATTTTATCGTTATACAGTACCAATAAATGTAATGATACCGCACTTAATTCTTTTTCATGTCACTCTTACATTTTCTATAGTATGTCTTGATACACACATTTTCAGCTAATGGAAAAAATTTCAGTGAGTGAAAGAACAAGTCTCTTTCTCTGCTCTGATTTTCTTTTTCAGAATTCTTCATAAATTTAGTTCTTCAACTATGAGTTTATAAAACAAAGACATAATTAGTCAAGTGAGAAAGCCATTAGGTAATTTAGACTTAAATTAATTTGTTTTTGTTTTTCTTCTCTTATTTTTGTTTCATATACCCATAGTTATTTAAATTTCACTTGATTTATCTGTTCGTATTTCTGTTATTGTGCTCCAGCAAAACTTGAACTTCTCCTCTGGGCATCAATAAAGGTTTATCCTTTGTCATCCTACATTTATTTCATTGCGCATACCATGTTGGGCTATTAACTGTCACTGTCAGCTTTAAAAACGACTCAGTTATTAGAGGTGGGTATTTATATGATTTGGATAACTTTGGTGTACAATTAAATAAAAAACTAAAAAGTGAAAGTCAACTTTTTAATTTTTTCCTCAAAGATAAGAATGTAAGATCACAATAACCAAACATGAGTAAAGTAAATGTGAGAAAGATGAGTTGTAGTTTTTGATTGATTTTTTTTTTTTAAATGAGTATTCATATAAAAATACTTCTGATAAAAAAGATCACTCCTTACACAGATTTTGTGATAATACTCTGTACCTGAACACATTACTAACTAAATACTTGTAATTCACTGGTAAATCCTCCCTGTGGTGTTTACCAGAGTTAAAAGGTGAGTCGTTACGCTTTGACTTGTCAGATATGAATCAGTGTCGGCAGATGAGGGTACATCCCGTCTGTTTGGCCTGTGGGGACGTGGCTGAAGGCTTGCAGAGTCATTACATGCAGAAGAGAGTGGCGTGTAAGTGATGGCATGTCATTTGGCCATTGAACGCACTCTACCCTCCAATTCCCGCCATCCCACAATCAGCTGAGAACACAGATGAAAGAGGCGAGACAGTGACAACACGGCAGAGAGGGAAAAATGTATAGAAAGAAAACACAGACAGGAAAAAAAGAACCTGCCGGAGCAAACATCGTCGGAGGATAATTAGAGGGCAGGATCTTGTCATGCCATGCAGTCGCTCAATTCCTGTGATATTACTGAGAAGCCCAAGTTATCCTGCTCTATAATCTAAAGCTCGGCCAGAGGACACTGCAGAGGAAGAACGAGGTGTCAGAGACAGACGGATGCAGCGGGAGAGTTCAAAATGTCACCAGTAATTCATGGGAATTTCAGGAAGTGTTTTTCTCATA
>JBAJHX010000036.1:20446420-20461060 GCA_037176925.1 Amniataba percoides
TAACATAACCTTAACATTACGTAACAAAGAAATTTAACATAACATAACAAACATAACATAACATAATATAACTTAGTACTATCTTATCTCCTGTACATGTCTTCCTTTGTTGCCAGCATTCATAACTCACCAGGTCAGAGACATCAGGGTCCACTGCAGAATTTACAGTAACTGTCGTAGCCAATGAAAGAAACATCACGCAAGAAACTGTTATCTCCACGTTACCTGAAAGCATCCCCAGGGCTGTGTGCGATCCTTTGCTATATGTTCATATTATTTTGTCCACTCTGCTTGCCTGAATAGTCCTTTTGTCTGTTTTTTACTTTAGAGAAATCTCAGAGACAACATGTTAGATATTCAGTATACATTGAAACAAAGCACAAGTATTTTTCTAAAAAAAAAATGTGGATGTCAGATGAGTCTGGAGGGTTGCATGTTTAAAGTCTGGATTATTCATTATAAATAATATTACCAGCAGGGACTGTGCGGCACACCACAGTACAGTGTACTGCAGTGGTCCAGTGCTGATTCAGGTCATAATGATGGAGACTTTGATGTCCATCCATCTGTGGCATCATCAGTCTGCTCCAGCAGAGGGCCTCCGTGATCAGGAGACAGACTGCTGCTCATAGGTCACATTGCTAACACTTGATCCAGCAGCACCCAGAGCTCCTCCACCATCCAGTGTGGCACATGTGTGATGGTGAGAACCTGCCCCCCTCCCCAACCCCCCCATGACACAACTACACTAAGGTCAGGTCCACAGCTGATTCCACAGAGACACATGATGACACTGTGTGAGCAGTGTGAGCTGCACAGTGACTGTCAGGGTTCTGCACTCATTCCTTTACATGACCTAATGGAGCAGGTGTTCATGGGAGCAGTGTGGTGATTTCACATCCCATAATATGCGTAGAAATGGAGATAGAAGTGAGGCAGGAGCGGGCCTGATTTCAGCACCATGGAGAGCAAACTCTCTGTTACACTGAAGGAAGGAAGCAGACTGTGTTTGGCTTCACGCACTTCATGCAGACCTCCTGTATGTGTGTGTGTGTGTGTGTGTGTGTGTGTGTGTGTGTGTGTTGAACATGTGTTAGGCCTTCACGTCCCGTCGAGCACAGTATTTGGCGTCTTTCTCATGTGAGTCAGTCCACGAGGACACATTCTGAATATTTTAAAGCTATAATGAATTCTTCACACACTCATGTACCATCAGAAGGCGCGTGTGTGAATAATGTCTCGAGGCATGTTAGGACGGCATTTACATGTACATCACCTACGTCAGCACACACAACACACACACACTGCCCGCCTGCGGCTCTCGGCTGTGTGTGTGTGTGTGTGTGAGGAGTCAGTGGTTATGTAACTCACTCGGGATGACAGTCATATTGCGCGTGCACAGTCGGTGGTCTCGCCTCTCGTCCAATCGCGCGCGTCGTCAGTCTGCTCTCCTCCTCCTCCTCCTCCTCACAGCCGAGCCTGGCACCGCCGGAGCGCACCGCCGCCCTTTGTGCTCCACCGACTGACGCGCAGCCTTCACAGAGGGACCACCGCCGCACACCCAGGTGAGGCTCCTCATCTGTCCCCTCAGATCAGACCCCCGTTTATCTCCTCTTCTGCTGGAGCCCCCACATCCTAGATCCGGGATGGAGCAGGCGCTGAGGAGGAGCTGTTTACAAGTTCAGGCTGCTGCGTCTTTTCTCACAACATCCACATGTCTGTTTTTTTTTTTTTGGGTGGCACATGGGTGAAGCGTGGACACACTGGAGGTCCGAGGCTGGCTGTTTGTGTTTGTCCTGCTTTCTTCCAGTGTCCCACTTGTTTTTATTCTAGAGGCATCTCTGAGAAAAACATCCCCAGCAGCTGTGGGGGCGCCAGATGAAAGAAGACAAAATATAGTGATGAAATGTAAAAGAAGCTGTTTGAAGGTGGTGCGTGCGGGGGGAGATGTTCGTTTAGTCAGGGGACATCAGGACAGAGAGTCTCCTGATCAGGCTTTACAAACAGTGGTGATGGATGAGATGTGAAGATGTGCAAAACAAAGGGAGGCATGTAAACAACGTGTGACCACATGGGAGGATTTTCAGGAGTCCCTTCTTTAGATCAGTGCTTCTGTCTGCTGATATTCTTAAAAAGGACTACAATTAGTTAATGATAAGAAGTTGTATTTTTGTACTGTATTCTCGTCATGTTTTTAGCACATTACAGAATGATTCTGTCTTCATAGCCCTCAACTGTGATTTTCTGTGTGGCACAAATCTAATAATAATTTTAGTGTTGGTTTCAGTTTGGGTGATGCATCCTGGGGCTATTACTGAAAGTGAAAGTAATTACTTAGTAGTGACATCATGTCCATAATGATGCAGTGTGAGTCTGGGTGGGTGAGCTCAGTGTTACTCAGAGGGGAATGAAATCTCGATGGCATCACGAGAAAACATGGAGCGTTTGGACACACACTTTTGTATAACTGTATGACGATGAAGAGTTCATCAGCGTCGTCACTGATATTGCACAAGTTAACGCTTAATTAACAATCACTTGAACACTACGAACTGAGTGCTTTGTGGCGTTCATATCCAATTCGAGTAAACAACTTCACAATCGTACAAGTGCATGATCAACGTTAGAAAGCACAGGCTGGGATGGATTAAGGGAGTTTATAATTCACGCCCACTCCATGCTGTTTTAAAAGTCGACCATCTGGATAAAGGCAATAGCTTCAGTGGAGGCTTAAAGACATGTTTACCAGTCACGTACACATTATTTCAGCATCCCACTGATAGCTTCTGTCCCTCTGCTCAGGACTATATGGAGGCACTTTTGTGTTTGAACGGGTTTATGCAGGGACTCTGTGTCGCTTACGCAGCTAGTGTGGTTGTTCGTCATGCTTAAGAGAGCTGAAAATCCTGTGTTTGCAACTTAGATAATGCTTAGCCTGTCTCTCAGTACGAAGCCAATCAACACTGTCTGGAGTCAAGCAGAGGAGCAGAGTGGAGGTCCAAATGCATAATCCTACTTAACAGGGGCTCATTCAGGCTAGGACCAAGTGCAGACACAATGGAAACATGGAAACTGTTAATGCAGATAAGATGAAAAAAAAAACAAATGGCAGTAACTACAGGTAGCAGAGCCTGCATGGACAGGTGTCTGCATCAAACACCTCTCAGGATTTCAGGTTACAAGCTACTGAGTGGTTTTTAGCATGGGACGATGATGTTGCACTGGCAAAAATAACATGAGATAATTCTAAAACATTGTTTGAATCGTTACCTGCAGGACGCTGATCTGACTCTTTATTCTGCACATTCTGATCTTACTGCTCTCCTGCATTTGTGTCATGTAGCTGCATGTAACTGCTTAAACTAGAAATGTCAAATATTAAGTTAGAGATCCTCACACCGCTCGCTCCTCTCAACCACACCCTGTTTACTGATGTATTCCTCCCTTTTGATTTTGCCTCAGTTCTTATGTCTTTTGTGGTACTCTATATTTAACATTCATCATCATAGTTTTATGGCTTAAACGCAATTATATTCATCATTAGTTTGTTTTCTTTATATATATATATAATATATATATATATATATATATATATATATATATACACACACACACACACACACACACATAGCATTCATCAGAATCAGAATTCATCAGAAAATCTGTTTAAAAACACAAATTGTTCCATATTGTTCCATATAGATTTCAAGATATACTAGAATCATTTGCTAAAACCAGCTGAAGTGTAAGTCAGTAGCACTGAAGTATATACAGAAGCTCCTGAGCTCACTCACGCTGCTTCAAGGACAGAATGTTCATTCAGTCTGAGAAAAACACTGTTTGCAGCTGAATGGTGAACACCCCCGCACCACCTCGGCACACTCTAGATATTTTCTCAGTGAAGGGCAGCGTCTCAGGATGAGCAGCAGAAGTCTACACATTGTGCAGATTTACACATAATTGGTCCCGTCTTGCCGGAGTCGCTCGTGCAGCGTTTTCCCTCGGTTGCTAAGTGTGTTGCTAGGGCACGGCTCTGGTTGCTCTGCCCTGCTTGTTGCCGATAATCTGATTCTGCTGTGCCACAGTGCCAGGCAGCTGCACATCTCTACAGGATGACGATACTGTGGATGCCTGAAAATGAAAAGTGAAACTGTGGGCAAGGTGGTGTGGGCCACCCAGAACTCAAATCTATTTCTGAGTCTGATAAAAAGGAGGTGGAGTTTGATTCCCATGGCTCCTTGCTCTATTTTCGCAATCCTCTTTGGGCCTCTGTGGTTTGAATAAAGAGGATTTTGCCTGAGTTTGGCCGCTCACGCAGGGAACGTGGCTTATATTAGGTCATCAAGAGCTGATATCACTCTGTTATCGATGGAGGCTTGTTTGACATCTCTGAATCCAAATTTTACAAAAGGCACCATCTGGATGTGGCGGGGCAATACAGGTCCAGATTCACTGATGTGACAGCAGCACACAGGCCTTGGGGTCTGTTACATCATTCCCTTTGCCAAGAAAAAAAGGAAAAATCATGTATGCTCTTATGCAACTGACCCCGTTATGCAGAGTCGCTGAGGAAATCAACAGGCGTTGGGGACGTGAAGTGATTGCATAAAGTTTATTCAAGCATGAGAGGAATTCTGCATTATTTAGCTTTAAAGCATCAATAAAACATGTCTTCCTCCGTGTTCAAATGGTTGAACACACAAAACAAAAAGTTTAGCGTTACACAACAACAGCTCATTCCTGCTTTGGCCTCCACTTTTTCACAGAATATAATATCACTCCATCATCTATTATACCTCAGTGATAGAAGCACTTTGTAGCTTTTGGCAGGCAGCCACACAGTTTTGGCAAAGAGGGCTGATAAGGAGAGTGAGTGTAGATTTTACTTAGCAGAGAGACATACTGAAGTTGGACACCTTTCATCCATTACCGTGCTTCATCTGACTGTCTCACTTGGAGACTTTGATGGAAAGCCAGAATATGACAAGATTTAAAAAACAGTCTTTGTTCTTTATAGCTGTATCAGTCAGGACTCTGATCCATCTACTTATTCAAACCCACAAGCAGATGAGTTACTGAATTATTGTAAATCTGTTTGTCTCTATACAGTTGATGTTTTAATTTCTTTTACTGTTTTCAGTCATGCCAGCAGCATGGATCTGTGGTAATGTCAGCCCACCACTTTGGTCCAGACTGAAAGAAACAATAATGATTGCCATGACATTTTGGACAAACACTCATGGTTCCCAAAGATGAATCCTACTGACTATGGTGATCCCCTGATCTTTCCTCAATGGATTGGATGGATTGTCATGAAACATGTGAGGTCCCCTGACCTCATCTAACACCATCAGGAGGTCAAGGTTCAGTTGTTTAGTTATATTTCTCAACATCTTTTTCATGGATTGCTGTGAAAATGTGTGCAGACATTCATGGTTAGCAGATGATTTATCCTCACCACTGAAGGGGTCTATGATGAGATTAGCATTACTGTTTTTTACTGAAATATCTGGACAAAGTCAACATTTCTTTCATTTATGACTAAATATCTGCAAAACTCATGGTTGATGGTTTGTAAATGTTAGTATGCTAACATGCTAAGCTAAGACATTAAACAGATACAGTTGAACATCAGTATGCACTGTGAGCATAAGTTAGCATTTAACTCAAAGAGCCACTTTGCTTAAGCCGCTACAGTTGCCATGGACTCTTAATCTTGTTATTTGAAACTTTAATCTTTGTATTTGTTTTTGCTCTTAAATGAATTTGATTATTAAAGATATAAACTTAGAGATTTCCATTTAAATAAATGTCTGTTGAGTCCCTATCTATCACTGAATGAGCCAACACAAAGGTGATTGAGCATAAAACCCACCAATGAAAGCTTGCAGTATTTCAGTGTTATGACTCAAGTGTTTTGGTGGCGATATTCATTTTTAATAAGACTTTCTACTCAAAAGATTCGCTCTTCAACTCACCTGTCAACTCATCTCCTTGTGTTGTGAGTAAATGGTTACCATAGCAAGAAAAGGTCGATGACAACAGAACCTGAAGTGAGGTTCAAAAACAGACATGCAATGACAGATTGTCACCACTGGTGCTGCAAAATACAAAAAAAAGGAAAATCTCTGACATTAGGATTTTAAAGGACCTCACACATTCTGAATTTATTTTTAGGGGTGACGCATTGAATTTGTTTCATAAGGTCGTGTGTGTGTCTTGGCAGCGGCTGGCTCTGGGCTCCTTGTGCCATCTGTACCAGGCAGGATGTGTGTGTGTCTGTGTGTCTGTGTGTGTGTGTGTTTGTGTGTGTGTTTGGTGGGTGGGAATTAGTGGCGTAACCAAGTTCAGACAGAGGGCCCTTATTTGATAAGGTTTGGAGCGCCATGTCAAAACGCTGCCACATATACAGTCCACAGAAAAAAATGACTCACCTGATTTTTCTCCTCTTTTTCACCCACCAGAGGAAAACACTCCGTGAAGCACAATGGGACCATTCCAAGAATACGAGGTGAGTTTCATCACTGCCATCAGTCACTGGTGATAGGCTGCTGCATGCTGTATGAGTTTTTAAAAGTTATTAAGAAAAGAATAAGATGAGTAAAATGTGACCTGACAGTTGTCGTCATGAGACATTGAATTTTAGAATAATGTCGCTCAGACAAGGACGCTACACTCTGTGAGGCTGGGTGGCTCCATCCCTGCAGCTCTGACAGATTGCTCTCAACAGGAAAAGAAGTCACCGGAGAAGGGAAGCCCCCGCAGCCGCATCCCACGTTTGGTCCTCCATCCTTTCCGACCAAAGGACAAAGGCTCGCCTCTGTCTGATTCACCCTTTTCAGAGGAGGAGGGGAAGGAGTGTGACATGAGCTCAGACCACTCCAAAAGGACCATCAGCACCAACAGCTTTTGCTCTGGTAAGAAGTTCAGCTCCGGTCTGAGCTGAGAGTCCATAGCTGTTAAAAATACCATTTACAGGCTGTCAGGTGCAAGACTGTGTTGCAGTGCTCTCAGTTTGGTAAACATAGAAACATTATTGTATGTGTGATGACAGCAGTGGCAGCATAAACATTCATTAAAGTTATCAATACCACAATGTTTAAATAGGAACGAGGAAAAAACACGCATTAAAATCCTACTTAAATAAAAGTGCAGAAATATTATTAGGACAGCTCTAATATATAACATATATATCAGGCTCCTTAAGATGGTGCTGAGCTTATTTGTTGAAATGAGAGGACAAATGTGTCAGCCTAGTTAAAATGTTTCAGGCTGTTTCTGACAGAAATTAACTCTAAACTCTCCAAACTAAAATCTTTTGAAAATGTATAAAACTCTATAATCTTAGATCTTTTCACAAGTTATAAGAAAATACATTTAGGCCTCCAATTTACTTGGTAAGATGGAGATTTTGCAACATTTGGAGATATGCAGAATTTAAAAAGAACTCAGGCAATCATGACTATGGTGAAGAAAAAGTATAATATTTCCATCTGAAATGCAGTGAAGCAGAAGAGCAAAGTAAGTGTAAAGTGTGAAAGTATCTTAAAGATGTACTTGTGCTAAGTTATTTTCCTCAGCTGGATGGAGGCAGTTTAAGCTTTTGTACCTTCTATTTTAGCACAGCATGCTTGATTATATAAAGTCAAACACCAACATTCAGTCGTGTTTATTTTATGTTCACCCTAATTGGCATCCTTAACAAACAGAGCACACGAGAGAGACAAAAATGACACAAAATGCATGTGTGTGTGTACAGTAAGTATGCATGTGTGTGCGCGCTGTGTAAACCACCTCACAACAAGCACTACTTTATGAAAGTGACGGCTCATTGTGAAAGCTGTCCTGCTATCTGTCAGATAACACCACAGCTGAACCTTGAGCTCTGATTGCCTGCTTGTTTTTCGCTGCCTGCCCTGCGCTGCCTGTTCTTGGCTATTACTGTCTGTGTGCCTGTTTACAATAGATGACACTGGCTGCCCCACTAGTCAGTCTGTGTCCCCCTCCAAAACCCCGTCAGGCTCAGAGCAGAGTGCCCACGGCTCGCCGACACTGCCCGAGCGCAAGGCCAAGGTGAAGAGGGTGAGGGTGATGGCGGAGTGGAGCGGCGAACCACGGAGCACACCGAGGCACAAGAGGGAGCTGAGGTCGGCCATGAAAGCCAGAGGTAAAGTGGAACACAAAGATGATGATAAAATGAAGAAAATATTTTTCTATTATTATTTTTTGAAAGATGGTTGTTTTTGTCTATAGTACAAGCAGGAGGCCTGCACTATTCTGACATGTTTCTATACTGTAAGAAAATAATGTGATTTGTGTGTGTTTAGTCTACATTACCTTTTACATGCACAGACTGATATACATATACATAATGTATATGTATATGTGTGTGTGTGTGTGTGTGTGTGTGTGTGTGTGTGTGTGTGTGTGTATTCTTCTGCATGTGATTCCCCAAAGACCAAAGTACAATAACTGTGCATTTGTCACATGTCAGCAGCTTGCAGACTCCCTGGTATTTTGACTTGGACAAACACTGGCTGGGAAGCAGCTGCCTGCCTAATAACTGGAGTGAGCCGTCTGTCTGCTCTGTTAACCTTACAAACAGTGTGCTTCTGTCCCGTATGCCCAAGATTAGATTCTTTCTCTTTTAATCTGGGCAAAGCAGGAAAAGAAAATGCTCGGTCATGAGTCAGAATGAGGAGGGAAGCTGATTGGTTGAGGGAAAAGTTCGGGAGTTTAGCCAATTAGGCTGATTAGCAGGAGGTTTCTACACTGATTGAATGTGCACAGACCCTCAGTTGACTCACCAAGTGGTGGAGGATCACTTAGTTTTGAACAGTTTTAATGATCACAGTCATCTCTGGACACAGTAATATGGTTTTGTTTGAGGGTAAAAGATGCTACTCAGGTATGTCTTTGAATTGAATCATTAAATTAATCATTTTGATGCAGTAGTTAGTGACCAGTTTTCCTCCATTTAAACAGGAGAGTTGGTGATGTTGTAGGCTGCAGGACTGGGCTGAGCTCCTCAGTACACAGTGTCTGTCTTGTTAAATTTGAGCAGAGCAGCTTGGGTTTGCACATCATGACTGGACATTATTGGAGTGTTGATGGCATTTGTAATCACAGGAAGTGGTTTATCTGTATGTCGTGCCACTCTGTGTCACATTAGTCTAACAAAGGATATAGATTTATGGGGTGTGGCCCCTCCAAAAGCTGTTGTATGAGTATCTGTTTCAGGCTGTGCTATCTGTTTGGTTCCTCTATCAGGGAGTCTTAATGGAGGACCAGTTTACAGAGACTGTAACATGATAGTCCTGCTCCATGCTGCACTTTATCCTAACAGGCCTATGTGTTAGAGGCTGCTTACTGAAGGAGAGGACAGTATGAGCAGACACAAAAACTGTGCAGTTTGACCCAGATGTCCAAGCTGACTCAATATCTATCTCTAACATTCTCCATCACTCATACCAGACTGAGGCTGCAACAGAGAAACTCCCCGAGGGTGCTGAATTGAGCAAAAGTGTGTTTTTATTTCTGATGTTTTTCAGTCTTCCTCTTTCATTTGAAGAGGAAGACTGTTATATCGCCTCTCAAAATTGACATCTTCTCGCTTTAAGTCCGCTGCTGTATTAATGATGCTTCTCCCTGCAGGCAGCGAGGCAGACTTCAGCTCCTCCAGCAGCACGGGCAGCCTAAAGAGCAGGGGGGGCCTCGCTTTCAGTTCAGCTGGAAAGAAAGCTCCGTCTCGCAGGTATGCTGGGTTCTCTACTGGGCATTTGTAGCAAAACTACAGCCAACATAAATCTTCATTGTGCATTAAAAATTCTATTTATTTGAGTTATTAGGAATTAGCAAGTCAAGTTTATGTTTTTGCGGATGCTTTCTTTTGTCAAGTCGCAGCACCCACATCAGACCGCTCCCGGTGTTCAAACCAGCCGGGAGCCCCACTGCCAACCGCGATGCAGAGCTCTACGCCCCCTACAGGACTCCCCCCAGAGCCGCCTCCTCAACCAACAGCAGCAGCTGCAACTCCAGCCCCACCTCCAGGTGCTCAACACGGCTTCACTGTCATGCATTATTAATAATCACAGAACAAAAATTGTGCTTTTAAAGTTGAGGAAGAAAAAAGTTCAGTCGTGAAACCGCCTGGTCATGTTCACCCTTTCTGCCACTTGGATCCATTACAAATCCAACCTTCGCTGCTTGAGGGAGAAGAAGGAGATTTGGGAGAGATTTGGATTGTAGCTGAGGCAATGTGCAGCATTACGAGTGAGTGGGTGGCTGGATTAAGCTCAGACTGTTTTATCATTTCCTCTCCTGCGGCCGGCTGGGATTATATTGGTCATGATTTGGCTGTGGTAGGGATTAATGGGGATTTAATTTAGCAAATGTCTGAATATGGTACCCAGACAGTGACCCCACCGACCGCAGCCAGCAGTGTAACTGGATTAGAGTGAGCACACCTGGGTTTGGAGGAGAGAACGGGGTCATAAATATTTCAGAATTGCAGAATTGATTTGTGAACTGAACAGCCTGAAGCCTCAAGTGTTTGGGACCACCGTGAATTTCTAACATGGTGCTCCAGGCGCCCTATTACTTGGAAGGTTTCTCAGGCTTTATGTTTGTTGGCAGCCCAGTCCTGCACGGGGTTTAACTTCAAAATCCTCTCTGACAAACATTCAACCTACAGCCTTTTTGTGTTTTTTTCTGCAGTAGCAGAATCTGCCCTCTTTATCTCATGTTTACAGTTTCCATAAATGCATCACAGCCCTCCACCCTTGTCACTTTAAGACATTTCCTCTGCCTGGCTAAGTGTCATGTGACATCTTTTCCTCTCGCATGCTACCTTCTCCTGGGCTGTTTCTATTTCTGGCTGGGATGCAGCGCGCTCACATCAAAGCCTAAAGTATCCCAGGTTGCTAGGATATTGTGCTAGTGGAAGAGAGAGGGGCTTACAGGCTGCTTTGCATACTGTCCAAATCCACCCACTCATCCCCAACAAAAAAAGCATCCTCTTTGAGTTCTCTTTGAGCATGATAAAACGCTGATCATAGGATATGCATAGGGCATGTGAATGCTAATGAAATTAGCCTCTAGATTAAGGTTTTCTCTAGTAAGGTGATTTCTTTCTTTGCTGACTCTGCTCGTATTTAGATAAACCAGCTTTTTTTGCCTCCAGTCTACATGCCAGTAATCCTGTGTCAGACAGTAATTCCAGGCTTCAGAGAGCATCTGCCCTGACAGCACACTGCACAAATTACCCCATGCAGGAAGTGATTTTTTTTTTGTTTTTTTTTTTAGTGTTAAATTGGTTTGTTTTCTGCCGTTGCTTCAAAATGTCTAGTTAGGAGCTGATGGATAATGTTGGTTTTAAAGTGGTAAGCTTTTCATTTAACCGACCTGCTCGTCTCTTTGGCCGACAGAAGAGCAAACCTCGGCCGTTACCACTCCTGCGGGGACAACCATGGCATCAGACCCCCGAACCCTGAGCAGTATCTCACCCCTCTGCAGCAGAAGGAAGTGGCCATCAGACACCTGAAGACCAAACTGATGGAGTCTGAGAACAGAGTCCATGACAGGTTAGTTGTTGTGGCTGATGTGATTGTATCTGTAGCTTTTAATGTTCTTTTTGTTTTGTTTTTTTATGTTATGATGTAATGCTTACATACTGCCGTTCTGCTCAACCGTTATAGCTCTCTGAGGCGTGAACCCACTGGAAAATGGCTATTACATAAGACAAAAAAACAGCATGATGCTTCTAGTTGTCTCTTGCAGGAAAGCACTGTGTTATGATTCATGTGCTCTTTGTCTTTTTAAAGAGTTCTGAATGTGCTGCAGTCATAGTGCTGCATCATTATGTTTATACAATAGATATTTAGCTTCATATTTCTCAGATATGAGATTGGTATTGATCTTTTCCTCAGACTTGGCAAGAAATGAAATACACCTTTTCTGTAATGTCAGACTATTTCTTAAGTAACTCTGGATGTTTTCTTCCATTATAATCAGGGAGACAGAGATTGAGGAGCTTAAGTCCCAGCTCAGCAGAATGAGGGAGGACTGGATTGAAGAGGAGTGTCACCGGGTGGAGGCTCAGCTGTCCCTCAAAGAGGCTCGCAAAGAGATCAAGCAGCTGCGTCAAGTGGTGGAAACAATGAAGAGCAGCCTGATGGAGAAGGACAAGGGAATACAGAAGTACTTCATCGACATAAACATCCAAAACAGGAAGTTGGAGTCCCTGCTGCAAAGCATGGAGCTCGCCCAGAGTGGCGCCAACCTCCAGGACGAAAACACACTGGACTTTATCTGTGACAGCCTTGACGGCGGTGGGAAGAAGATGGCGGGGGAGGAGGGTGGGATGGAGCTGGGAGACCAAGGGGCGGAGGCGATGGCGGACAGCGGGCTGCTGGTTAACGATGAGATGGCCAACAGAGCGGACATTTTGGAGCAGGTCTTGATGTCCACTGCGGTGGATTTCAATCAGGACTCTAGCGGTAAGGTGAGGGCAGAGACAGAGTCTGGACCTGGAGTGTCTGGGCTGTCAGAAGAGGGACAGTTGATTGACGAATCTACTGCACCCCCACCTTCTCTACCAAGCACAGTTTCCACCACCATCACAATATCCTCAGGCACACCTTCCCAGCAGCCCATAGAAGATAAAGGAATCCAGACCGACACGATGCCCACGTCCTCAGACCTGCAGGCTCTGCTCCTCCAGCTGCTAAAGATCCATGGGGCAACAACGGGGGAAGCAGCTCTGGCAGCCTCCGGCAGCCTCCTGGGCCACCCCAACCTGCCCACATCCACATCCACCACTGCCAGTCTCTTCGATTCGACATCTGCCCCACCAAGCACGCCCGGTCCTGCTCCTGCAGAGAGCCCAGACACCTCCAGCGATTCTGGCATGTGCTGCTCGGAACACGTGGAGAGTCGACGGTTCATGGAGGAGCTGGACTTTGCTGTCGGTGAGGAGGAGCCTTGTCTGTCACCGGGGCTGGACACGGTCGGCAAACGTTACTGGAGCAACAGCTTCCTGGTGGATCTGGTGGCAGTAGCGGCGCCCGTGCTCCCCACGGTGGCGTGGCTGTACTCGCGTCATGGTGTGGACGGCAGCACTCCGGTGTACAACATCGCTGCTCTGATCAGGGGCTGTTGCATCATGGGATTGCACTCTCTTCGTCACGTCACTCACAGGCCGAATGCGTAAAGGCTTCCACCCCCGCATGCACACGCCTAACCTTTTGAACTAAAAGCACTTAAGCATCTTTCCAAGAGTATTTGTGGGATTTGTTGCGTTTTTGTTAAACACTTTCTGATATCAATGCAGTTACTTTGGTTCCAACACCGTTACTTTGCACTGTGCAGTTACCATGAGTTGATACAAAATGGTGACATGAAAGGGATTATTTTTAAGGGGGGGTTATTTATATATTTATTTATTATTTATATGTATAAGCTGATCATCTGGGTAGATGGTTATGTGTCATCTTTGTCCGGTGGTGTCCCTAGTTGTCCTTGTGTTTGGGGAAAAAAAAATTCTTTTTATGTTGGGATGAGATTTTTAGGAGGTGAAAGATTGAATGTTAGTTTCTGTTTGACGGGTTCTGAAAAGTCAGCTGGTTTGAGTTATTGTTCAAAAAGAAACCTTAAATCTTCAGCCAAAGCTTTGTGAGTTCACTGTTATCGTTTTGTGAAGAAGTAATATATTTTTTTCCTCACTGGGAGTAGAGCTTTATTCAGTACAGCCTGTGTATTGTTCATAGAAATAAGTTGACGCTTCAAAGCAATTGACACTTGTTATGTGCCTGAGCTATGTGCAATACTGGTGGTTTACATCAAATGTCCCTGTATCTTTATTATTAAAGCATGATAAATTCTGGCCACGTGTTATGACTCGTGATGTTTTTTTATCTGACAGGTTTGTCCCCTTAATAGTAAGGCCCATAAAAAGTTTGACTTACATAATACTTCCATTTAAAAATGCTAGTGAACACTGGGACAGCCCAAGTTCTTTCGTTTGCACAAGATATCCATGTAAATAAATAAAAAGGGGAAAATACGGAGTCTAAGCCCAAGTGCAGCCGAGCAGCGTTCTCATGATGGCTCATCTTACGTAAAAGCTTTCCCTGGCTTGTAGTTTCAGACATCCCTTGGGTTGAACTGACAATGTAAAGTGCATTAGATCCACTTTACTGGGCTCTCTGAGAAGCTGTAAAATGCCGTCTGTGCCCTTACACCAGTAAAAACTGGGTCAGTGCCAGAGCAGATGCAAAAACTAACAACACTTTCTTTGCTCATCATGCAACATCTATCCGTATTCACTGAAAATGAAAGAAACAAGCGGCTTAAGTCTAAATGAACTAACACTTGCTGTTATGTTTACTCCATTTCTATTTTCCACTCTGCCATATGGTGATGTATCTTGCGTTACATAACCATGACCTCTCAGTTCTTAAGGCAGCGCACTAATAAATCATCAGATGCTGTAATCCCCACACCAGTCTGTGGCTGCTAGATTAACATGAGTGGGCACCAATGGATGGAAGTCAAACCAGCTGAGAACACAGCAGTCACATAAAAACAGTACATTTCATTCTCAAGCCTTTCAGGACGATTATTCACCCAAATAGCTCGTTC